>QJPP01007357.1:0-236357 GCA_003996215.1 Jaltomata sinuosa
ATAGTAACTGTTTGTGACCGTAACACATTGGCTGACCTTGTTGAGCTAGATATGATAGATTTTGACGTTATAATGGGTATGGATTGGTTGGCTTTATGTTATGCCACGGTAGATTGCCGAGCTAAGAGGGTGAGTTTCCATTTTCCAAAAGAGGCAGTCCTTGAATGGAAAGGTAATGTTGGGACACCAAGAGGTAAGTTTATTTCTTATCTTAAGGCAAAGAAGATGATGTCCAAAGGGTACATATGTCATCTAGTGAGAGTGAGAGATATAGATGCGGAGCCCCTAGATCTTCAGTCTATTCCAGTGGTAAATGAATTTTCTGATGTATTTCCCGAAGAGCTTCCAGGTTTGCCTCCAGAACGAGAGATAGAGTTTGGTATTGATGTGATTCCAGGTACTCAATCCATCTCCATCCCTCCATATAGGATGGCCCCGGCAGAATTACGAGAATTGAAGGAGCAATTAAAAGATTTGTTAGAAAAGGGATTCATAAAGCCTAGTATATCCCCTTGGGGAGCACCGGTTTTATTTGTACGCAGGAAAGATGGCTCATTGAGAGTGTGTATTGACTATCGGCAGTTGAATAAGGTGACAATTAAGAAAAAATATCCCCTTCCTAGGATTGATGATTTGTTTGACTAGTTACAGGGTGCTAAGTGTTTCTCGAAGATTGATTTGAGGTCGGGTTATCATCAAGTAAAAGTCAAAGAGAAAGATATACCCAAGACAGCTTTCCAAACACGGTATGGTCATTTTAAATTTCTAGTTATGTCATTTGGGCAAACAAATGCACCAGCAGCTTTTATGGATCTGATGAATAGGGTGTTCAAGCCATTCATGGACGTGTTTGTGATTGTATTCATAGATGATATCTTGGTCTATTCAAGATCAAAGGAGGACCATGCTAATCACTTGTGGCAGGTGTTACAGGTTCTTCATAATCGTAAGCTATATGCAAAGTTTTCTAAATGTGAGTTTTGGTTAAAATCTATGGCATTCTTGGGTCATATTGTCTCTGATGAAGGAATAAGGGTTGATACTCAAAAGATAGAAGCCGTGAAGAACTGGCCAAGACCTACAACACCTACGGAGGTTCGTAGTTTCCTTGAGTTGGCAGGTTATTATAGAAGGTTCTTTGAGGGATTTTCCTTTATTTCTGCACCCTTAACAAAGCTAACACACAAGGCAGTCAAGTTCCAATGGAGCGATGCATGCAAAAGAAGCTTCCAAGAGCTGAAAAATAAGTTGACTTCTACACCTATATTGGTACTTCCAAAAGGCATAGAAGGGTATGCAGTGTATTGTGATGCGTCGGGAGAGGGCTTAGGATACGTATTGATGCAGCATGGTAAAGTAATAGCTTATGCCTCAAGACAGTTGCGGACACATGAGAAAAATTATCCAACCCATGATCTAGAGCTAGCAGCGATTGTATTTGCTTTAAAGATATGGCGCCACTACTTGTATGGGGTTCATGTTGACATATATACGGACCATAAGAGCTTGAAATATATCTTTAAGCAGAAGGATCTGAATCTGAGGCAGCGAAGATGGCTTGAGTTATTAAAAGATTATGATGTTGATATCTTGTATCATCTGGGAAAGCAAATGTGGTGGCCGATGCTTTAAGTCATAGTACAATGGCAAACACCTATGGGAAGTCCATGGAAAGACAAAGAATAGCTAAGGATCTATACCAACTAGCTAGCTTGGGGGTTCGCCTTCTTGAATCTCAAGATGAAGGGATTATTGTGCAAAATGCAGCAGAATCCTAATTAGTAGTCGAAGTAAAAGAGAAGCAATATAAAGATCCTATTCTATTAGAGATTAAGGAGAATGTACAACAAGGGGTGACAAAGGCATTTGAGCATACGCACAGAAGCACATCATTCAAGCTATTCAATCCATCCGGGCTCAACTAAAATGTATCATGACTTGAAAGGAGTGTATTGGTGGAGTGACATGAAGAAGAACATTGCAGAATTTGCTTCTCAATGTCCAAATTGTCAACAAGTTAAAGTAGAGCACCAAAAGCCTGGAGGTTATATGCAACATATAGACCTTCCAATTTGGAAGTGAGACATGATCAACATGGATTTTGTCACTGGTCTGCCTCGCTCATTTCGGAAGTTTGACTCCATATGGGTGATAGTTGATAGACTCACCAAATCAGCCCACTTCTTGCCGGTTAAGACTACTTATACAGTTGAAGAATATGCAAGGTTGTATAATAAAGAGATAGTTCGGCTACATGTAATCCCAATCTCTATTATATCTGATAGGGGAGCTCAATTCACCGCGAATTTTTGGAAATCATTTCAGAAAAGTTTGGGAACACAAGTGAATTTAAGTACGGCCTTTCACCCTCAAACGGGTGGTCAGGCAGAACGTACAATCCAAACACTTGAGGATATGTTACGAGCTTGTGTATTGGACTTTAAAGGTAGCTGGGATGACCATTTACCACTTATTGTGTTTTCTTACAACAATAGCTACCATTCAAGTATCAAAATGGCACCTTATGAAGCTTTATATGGGAGGAAGTGTAGATCACCAATCGGATGGTTTGAAGTGGGTGAAACTACCTTATTTGGGCCAGATCTTGTTCATCAACCTATGGAAAAAGTTAAGGTGATACAACAGCGGCTGGCAACGGCTCAAAGCCAATACAAATCATATGCATATATTAGAAGAAGAGGGCTGGAGTTTGCTATAGGAGATTGGGTATTTTTGAAGGTGTCACCAATGAAAGGGGTGATGAGATTCGGTAAAAAGGGAAAGTTAAGTCCACTCTATATAGGGCCATATAATATTATTCAAAGAGTTGGCCAAGTCACATATGAGTTAGAGCTACCCCAAGAGCTTTCAACAGTCCATCCGGTATTTCATGTCTCAATGCTTCAAAAGTGTATAGGTGACCCATCTCGTATTACTCCTACTGAAGATGTACAAGTTATGGGAGATCTCACTTATGAAGAAGTACCCATTGCTATTCTGGATCGCCAAGTTAAGAGGCTAAGAAATAAAGAAGTAGCTTTCGTAAAAGTACTGTGGAGAAAGCAACAAGTAGAAGAAGTTACATGGGAAGCGGAAGAAGCGATGAAATCCAAGTATCCTCATCTATTTCAGTCCGATGAGAAAGGTGGAAGTGTCGAGTTGAGGCATTAACTAGTACGTATAAGTCTATATATATTATCTGTCTAATAGTGGTACTTAACTTAGGCTTGAGCTTGTTTGGGCTGGTTAACTTTAATATCATTCGAGGACGAATGTTCCTAAGAAGGGGAGGATGTAACATCCCGTATTCTGCATATACTAGTCCTATTCATATATCACTTGACATAGCCTTGTTGTATCGGTGAGGGACTGAGTTTCTTATATGAGCAGTGATAGTTTAATGTGTATTGGGAGGTGCTGTAATGCCCCATTCAGTTCAGCACGTAAACGGCCAAGTTAACCTCGACAAAAGTATTTAAACTCGAGATGGTAAGGTTGTATTTGAGTAAATATTTAGGGTGAAGTGTTAAGTTAAAGCAAAAGGGATTAGAAATTAGAAAATAGAATAAAATAGGAGAGCTGCTTGCTTGACTTAACTAAGCTAGTAGGTGACAAGTAGGTGCATCACCTACTTTGACTTATTGACCAGCCTAAAGAACTAGGTAGGTGCATCACCTACTAAGACTATTTTGACTAGCTTAGAGGGACAAGTACACCCATCACCCACTTGAATAAATTCTGGCCCAAAGAAGTGAAAGAAAGGGGAAGAATTGGCAGCCAAGGCCCAATAAGGTTAAGTCCAACAAAGCCCATGTTAAATGGCCAAGTAGGTGTATCACCTTCTTGACATTTTGTGGCTCAAAATGAGCAAGGAAAGTCGGCCAAAGCAGCCCCCCTTTAAAGGGGTTAAGACCAGCTCATTTCACTCATTTTAACTTGAAAAAAAAAAACAGATTTTAGAAGTTCTTTCTTTCTCTCTCTCTTAGCTTCACATAGCAGCCATAAAATACCATTAGGGTTCTTAAGTATTCTCCCCCTTTTCAAGCTAATTTGAAGGGGAGTTCAAGCTCTTGAAGAAGTACAAGTTAGGAGGACAGATTTTCAGAATTTAAGGTAAAGTTACTACCCATTTTTTCCCCTTTATATATGCAAGTTTGATGGAGAATTCTGTATGTGTTTGTGTCAAGAACCATGGGGTAGTGATTGGAATCCTTGAGTTAAAATACTTTCTTATTATGCTGAAGGATGTTTGGGATTGTTTTAGGAGCAGTTTTATGTGCATATATTTGGGACAGCTTGGTTGAACTTGTAAAAAGGTGTGTGAAGTTGTATTGAAGTATGGAAGGAGGGTGTGGTAATACACCACTTAATTGGGTGTTATGTTAACTTGCTGCCTGCACACCTTTGTATGTTGTTTGGTATATGTTGTGAAGTCGGAAGAGTTTCAAGGGACCTTATGAGAAGGTCGTACAGTATGTAGATATGTTTAGAAGGGAAGAGGTGAAAGGAACACTCTTGGTTTGATCAATTACGAGCTTACTGCGTAGTTACTGATTTAGTGGGATCAAGTAGCCCAAATTAGTTAACCAGCTACTAATACTAGTTTTGCCACGTATTTCATTGTAGATAAATAATCTGAAAGGGGGAAGCTTAATTCGTTGTAATATCCGAGTTACACAACAAGGTATGTAAGGTTTCTCAGTTTCATATTCCTTGGCATGAACTCTTATATTTGTGTTGTTACCAACGAAGTGAGTTTCCTAGTAAAGGTACTTTCAACAGCAAGCTTTGTGAGTTATTCTCTAAGCCAAATGAGGTTCATTGTATCATATAAGCTCCTAAACATTACGTTGATGTTACGTTTGCTCCTTATATCATTGTTACTGCCTTAAGTGCATATTCACATGTCTTCTACTATTGGTCCATAGTTTTGAGCTCAATAAGGTTACAACCACCAAAGTAATAATCTCAAAGATTAAAGAAACTAAATGAAGTAATCTGTATATGTGTGGGTGGCAGCCCAGGGGTGAAAGCCTAGCATGGGTCGATCCCTATTTGTGTACTTATGGGTGGCAGCCTAGGGGCGAAAGCCTAGCATGGGTCGATCCCAATTTGTATATTTATGAGGGCAGCATCCCAGGGGTTAAATTGCCTAGCATGGGACTCCTCTTCTACCACTGATCAGTTGGTCACGTGTATTACATGCCTTACAATGATCAATAAGCAAAGAAGAGTAACCAAAGAACGTAATATACATGATTTCACAAGTGTAAGCAAATGTGATCTTCTGTTCTTATTTACACCTTTATGCACTGATACCTGATTCTATTTGAGCTCTTGTTTACATATGGTTTACTTTATACCTTGCATATTCAGTACATTCTCTCGTACTGATGTCCCTCATGGGGACGCTGCATTTCATGTCGCAGGCACATGTTGGTGAGCTCCAGGTTGATTCGGGGCTTTACCGAGTCTTTGGTATATATTTTGGGTATTGTATAGTTAAGGGTAAGGCGGGCCCCTATCCCGACCTAAACTAAGTTTGTCTATGTTGTAGAGGATTTGTAGACCAATGTTAAAGTAAAACTTAGTTATGTCTTTGCTCTTAACAGTTGTGGCCTCAATGGTCAGATCATGTACATAAGTTTTGGGCCTATCTACGTTGGTCTTGTTATTCAGGCAGCTTATCTATAGTCAAAGCTTCTTAATTGTCATAGTTATATGCATGATGAATCACAGGTTATAAGTTGGTTCTCTCGGGCCTTTAGGGCATCGAGTGCCTGTCCGTCTAAATGGAATTTGAGGCGTGACAATACAAGTAATGGCTCAAAATCTTTAAGGTAAAAACAACTTTTGCTAACTCAAGTTCATGAGTCGGGTGGTTCTTCTCATGAACCTTAAGATGTCTGGAAGTATAGGCAATTACCTTACCATGATGCATCATAAAACAACCTAATATAACTCTAGATGCATTATAATACACAAAAAAGCCATCTAAACCCTTTGGTAGAGCCAAAAATGGAGTTGTGGTCAACTTACTCTTCAATTCCTCAAAGTTCTTTTCACACTCATTAGACCACTGAAACTTAACCTTTTTCTTAGTCAACCTAGTCAATGGGGTATCTATGGATGAAAACCCTTCCACAAATCTCCTATAGTACCCGGGCAAACCCAAAAAGCTCCCGATGTCTGTCAGGGAAGTGGGCCTAGGCCAATTCTATACTACCTCTATTTTCTGTGAATCTACTCGAATGCCTTCCTTAGATACCACATGACCCATAAAAGTGAT
The DNA here is from genome assembly GCA_003996215.1 of Jaltomata sinuosa. Classification (NCBI taxonomy): domain Eukaryota; kingdom Viridiplantae; phylum Streptophyta; class Magnoliopsida; order Solanales; family Solanaceae; genus Jaltomata; species Jaltomata sinuosa. The sequence goes on from QJPP01007357.1 coordinate 6,290, forward strand.
AGACTGTAGCCAGAATTCACACTTACAGAACTTAGCAAACAACTGATGATCCTTGAGAGATTGCAGCACCATCATCAAATGGCTTGCATGTTCCTTCTCACTCTGAGAGTAGATAAGAATGTCATCTATAAAGTCAATGATGAACACATCTAAGTACTGCTTGAACACCCTGTTCATCAAGTCCGTAAAAGCAGTAGGAGCATTTGTTAGTTCAAAAAGACATAACGACAAGTTCATAGTGACCATACTGAGTTCTAAAGGTTGTCTTTGAAATGTCACACTCTCTAACTATGAGCTAATGATAACCAGCTTTGTGGTCAATCTTGGAGAAGTAGCTGGCACCCTATAGCTGATCAAACAAGTCATCAATCTTAAGGATGAAATACTTATTCTTGATAGTGACCTTGTTCAACTGGCACTAGTCGATGCATATTCTGAGGGAACCATCTTTCTTAAGCACAAAGAGGACTAAACCACCCAATGAGAAATGTTGGGCCTAAGTCTTTCAACTGTTCTTTCAATTGATTAAATTCTGTTGGAGCCATTCTGTAAGGAGGAATAGATATGGTCTGCGTATCTGGGAAAAGGTCTATCCAAAAGTCAATCTCTTACTCAGGAGGGAATCTGGGAAGATCCTCTGACATCACAAAATTCACTTACTACTAGAATTGACTGGAGAGATAGAGTTTCAGACTCAGAATCCACAACCCGAACTATATAATAGACATACCCCTTAGAGATCATTTTCCTAGCCTTGAGATAAGATATGAAGCAACCCGTTGAGGATGGAGGACTACCCTTCCACTCTACTACAAGCTCATTGGTAAATTGAAAACTTACGATTGTGGTTCTGAAGTCGACTAAGATATAGCAGGAATGTAGCCAATCTATGCCAATAATGATGTCAAAATCTTTCATGTCTAATTCTACTAGGTCTTTTATGGTGACTCTATGGAGTAATAAGATAAGGCAATTTCTGTATATACTCTGATCTAGGACTGACACACCGACTGGAGTGGAAACATACAAGGGTTCTAGGAGTTTTTCAGGACTGACTCCAAAGTTACAAGCAATATATGGGGTCACAAATGACAATGAAGCCCCTGGGTCTAACAAAGCATAAACATCAAAGGAGAAGACTCGTAACAAAGTAGTGACTAAATCAGGTGAGCCCTCCTGGTCTTGGGATGATGACATATCATAGAGATGGTTTTGGCACTGACCGCCACTTGTGCTAGAAGTGGCACCCTTCAAGGTGACTCTTTCAACACTTATTCCAAATAGGTTAGGGAGTCCCTTTCACAATATTTCCCTAAGAATGAGAGCCTGATGCCCTAACTACCTCATCATGATTAAGTATGGATGCAAGGGTAGGAGAACTAGCTTATGATGGTACTGATCCTGATGACTTATTCTAAAAAAAAGACAAGTGGCCACCTTTGGACCTCCACTGATTGAAACCCAAATCCTCTGTTCTAGACCTTTTATTTTACCTTTACCTCTCTTTTAGCTTATCATCCTCAATCTTCTAAGCGTGTTTCATGATCTTAGAGATGTCCATATCTACCAATAACATAGCCGTCCTACATTATTTCTTTATTAAGTCTGATACACCAGAAATAAACTTACTCATCCGAGCCCTTGGCTCGGCCACCATAGCTATAGCATACCTAGAGAGTTGAGTGAACTTCAGCCTATACTCTTGGACTGACATCAACCCTTGCCTTAAATTAATAAAATCTTCAACCTTTTCCTCTCTCAACTCCCTTGGGAAGAACCTATCCAGAAAACCTCAACGAAGAACTCCCAAGCCATAGGAGCTGCATTCCTGCCCCTACCTTCCTTACACTGAATGTACCAAATATGAGCCACATATTTGAGCTGATAAAAGGCTAGATTAACACTATCAGTAAAAGTCACCTACATCACCTCTAGAATCTTATTTACCTCATCAATGAAATTATGCGGATCCTCACCAACCTTAGACACAAAATACATTGGCCGGTTTATATGGATGAAAACTCTAACTCTGGAAGCTGCCATCCCAACATTCGAGTTGGCAGGAATAGGTGCTTGCTGATTAGCTTGGTTGGTCATAGGCTGTGCCAACAGTTGGATGGCATTCCTGAATTTAGCATTTGTGATATCGTGGTCTAGGAATATGGGGTTAAAATTATGGGCGTTGGCTTTGTGAGGAAAAATGATCTGAAATTCATAAAGAATGGATTAGAGAGGAGAAATAGACTTAAACTCTATCGCATGATAAAGAACATGAAAAAAGTAAAGTTTTTCCTACAACGTCTTGTAGCCACCCCCTCATAGGTGTGGCGCACTTCACACCCATGAAAAGGACTCTACTTAGCGTGACTTTCAGACATCCTAGGACTCTTGAAACTGATGCTCTAATACAAAGTTTTTCATACACTGAGACTACCCCTAGAGGTAACACAAGACCTTAGACCACAAGTAGTCCTAAGCTAACCCTTGGCTTTAAAATGACTTAAACATAATGTAAACAATCATAGCGAAAGCATTAGTTGAATAAATAAGCAACTAAGTCATCATAAAGATCATAGTCTAAGAATATCCAAAATTTGAAACAAACAAAAATACCAATTTTCTAACTGTGTCTGAAAAGCCTCTACATACTAATGAGATGAGTTGTTGGGACAAGATTCCCAGCTAAATCTAAATACTGAAAAAAAGACATAAAGTGAAGTAAAACTCATCAACTAGTCCTCGAAGTATAAGGACTACCAAGTTTGACGAGAAATCCTGTTGGGTCTAGCCACGAGTTTAGGAGCAAGATCTTGAATCTACATAATAACAAGATGCAACACAAAGAGGTATGCGATCAATACTATAGAATGAACTGAGTATGTCAGATATGCAAAATCCATGATAAAACATGCTTAAAACATACTTTAAGCTAGAAACATTTAATAGAAGTAAAATTTGTAAGGTAGTGACTCAATGTGATAGCATCAGCTGAAAACATATTAATAGTCGTAAGTCGTAAGTAGTAAGTCTGAAACATGAAAGAAAAGTGTCAAATACATTTGTATACTAAAAACCATTTTTGTGGGAGTTTCTCTTAACCGACATAAACCATGTAAGCAATCTAGAGTCCATTGTCATACACCTAAGCTGAAAAAGGTTGTCCTAATCGACCAAGGTTAGAACCATAAATATAAGGATCTTGAAGCATGCCAAAAAGGCAACCTACGGTGGCAACATAGTTCTAGCTTAGGTTACCGAGAACCCATAATAGCTCGGTGCTAAATACAACTTCCAAAACCCACATATAGCTCATACACATCATGTGACATGTCTTAATGCCAAAACTGTTCTTAAAGCATGTTGACATATCTAGAAGTCATGCTACTTGTAAAATCATAAGTATTGAAAGTATAGCATATCCCCCGTTCAAAAACATACTCTTTACTAAAATTCATAGATTTAAGGACTAAGCATGCTAATTTCATAAATACTTAAGGTCACGTTATATAAAATATGTCAAGGTAACCTGTAAACATGCAATAGGGAGTTTCATTCTCCCTAAAAATCATGGGCTTTTATAAATACTTGTAGAATTCTCATAAAAATCATGCATACAGAATTAGAGAGCATATCACAATATAAGTAAATCAGTTTCATAGAAAAGTGTATAATTGGGTAGGAACCCTAATTTCTCAATTTCATAAAACCCAAGTAAAATCTTAGGTTTTGGGCATAAGGGTGAAACAAGACCCTTATTGAATACCCACGTACATGAACTTAGAAGATTCCTTAGCAACAACTTGAAGATGGAGACTTGGAGAAGGAACCCTAGGCCTTGAAGCCTGAGAGAAGAATCATTTTCTTACTTCTTAAGGTTAGATCAAAGGAATGAGGGATAACTTGGCTAATTCAGATATAACTCCCCCTTAAGGACCCTAAAATTACATCGTCCAGGATTTAAAAGTGCGAGAAAATACTAATTTACCCTTACTAGATATTGAGGAGTTTTACAAATAGGTCTACAACCGGTGGAATAAAATATGGAACCTGGAACAAATTTTGATGCCTGCTGAACCTTTATTCCAAGAGTCAGTTAATGGTCCATGAAATGGATCGATGGACGCTCCTGTGACACAATGTTTTAGCTTTGGAGGATGAGGGTCCTCTGATGTTCAGGAATCACGTCCGTCAGGTGGGCCTGTGGAACTGATTGATGGGACATCGATTGAGCTGTGGTTTTTGGACCTTAAATGGAGGGTCCTCTGATGATCAAGATCATGAATGACAGAACAGGTCATGATTCTAAACCCTCATCCATGCAGTTGCCTATGGATTTTAAGGAGAGAAAACACAGGAGGTCAGACCATAGATCAAACCATGGGTTGAGAACCAGAACGACGGCCCATGATCCTTACCATGATCGCTGGAAACTTGAATTTTTTCTAAAGTGTTCCTAATAAGCACTGCAAGGTAACTAGTTTAGATTATCGGGTGTTACACCTTTTAATTCAAAGAACACTTTTATCATCAATAATGGTGGCCTCGCCTCACAATACTTCATCATGAATCTTACTCAACTTAAAATTATAAAATTCCTTATCTGTGATCTAATCAAGAAAAGAGGACCTCGCCTTAATGTACGCCAACAATCCACCCCTCTCAAACACTTGCTATCTAATGAAGTTGTTTGATAGAGTATGGAACTCTCTAGCCAACAAATTCCTAGTAGCTTTCAAAAAGACCAATATACCCATACTCTCAATCTTTCTATTCAAAGCATTGTCTACTACATTAGACTTACCTGGATTGTAAATAATGGTTGTGTCATAATCTTTGAGTAACTCCATCCACCTCCGTTGTCTAATGTTTATGCCCTTCGGCGTGAACACATGTTGTAAGCTACAGTGGTTTGTAAACACTTCATAATGGACCCCATACAAATAGTGTCTCCATATCTTGATAACAAACACCATAGCAACAAACTGTAGGTCATGAGAAGGATAGTTCTTCTTATGCACCTTTAATTGCCTTGAAGCATAAGTGATATCATTCTTCTCTTGCTTCAACAAAACCCCTAATCCAGATTGTGAGGCATCATAAAAGATAATAAAATCCTTACCTTCCACTCGAAAGGCAAGAGTAGGAGCAATATTCAACAAGGTCTTGAGTTTTTGGAAGATCTACTCACATTCATCTGACCAAAGGAAAGATACCTCCTTCTGAGTCAAATGGGTTAGATAAGGGGCAATGGATGCAAACCCTTTCACAAATTTGTGACAATAGCTAGCCAACCCCATGAAGATATGGACCTTGGTCATCAAAATGGGCCTATCCTAATTCTTAACTACCTCAATTCTATGTGGGTCTACCATCACACCTTTCTTCAAAACTACATGTCCTCGAAAGGACACAAAAGATAGCCAGAATTCACATTTGGAGAAGTTGACATAAAGCTCTTTCCCTTTCAACAACCCCAACATTATACTGAGGTGATTTCTATGCTCCTCCTTACTCTTAGAATAAACTAACATAGCATCAATAAACACGATTACAAAAGTCAAGATAGGGCTTAAATATCCCATTCATCAACCCCATAAAAGAAGTTGGGGCACTAGTCAACCCAAAAGACATCACTAGAAACTCATAATGCTCGTACCTAGTCTAAAATGTAGTATTAGGAATATCTGAAGGCTAAATTTTTAACTGATGGTACTCGGACCTCATATCTATCTTAGAAAAGACCAATGCACCCTACAATTGGTTGAATAACTCATCGATACAAGGGAAAGGATATCGATTATGGATCATAACTTTATTCAACTACAGGTAGTCTATGCACATATGTAGACTACCATCCTTTTTTAAAAAAAAACACTGGAGCACCCCATATAGAGGCACTTAGACGAATGAATACCTTACTCAACAACTCATGTAACTGAGCTTTAACCTCTCTGAACTCAGCTGGGGCCATTCTATAAGGGAGGAATAGAGATGGGGCACGTATTTGGCTCTAAGTTGATGAAAAAGTCAATATCATGGTTGGGTGGCATACCAAGAAAATCTACAAGAAATACCTCTCGAAATTTACACACTACAGGAACTGACTTGATAGCTGGGACCTTTGCGCTAGTGTCCCAAAGATGAGCAAAGAAATCCAAACAACCCCTTCCTATCAGACTCTGCGCATGAAAGAAAGACTCAAACTTAATAGGAGCAGGACTATAGCTACCCCCTTTCCCACTCTAGCCTATCCAACCCAGGCATAGCCATAGTCACTATCTTTGCATGACAGCCCAAGATAGCATAGTGCGTAGATGACCAACTCATCCCCAGTATGAAGTGAAAATCCACCATATCAAGAATCACTAAGTCTGCCAAAGTCTTTTGCCCCATAAATATATCTGGACAAGCACGAAAGACCCTATCCATAACCATAAAATCACCCACCGGGGTTGACACATTAATAGGATAATCAGGCAACTCACAAATCATATCAAAACCCTCAGCAAAACCAGTAGACAAATATAAAAAAGTAGAGTCAGGATCAAACAATATTAAAGACATGGTGTCACAGAGAAGAATAGTACATATAATCACCGCATCAGATGCTTCTACCTCTGGTCTGCCTGGAAAAGCGCAAAAATGGTTCTTACCACCTGCATGTATGCCACCCATGTTGGATGATGAACACCTCTGCTAATAGTACCACTGCCTCGATTGGGCTTAGTGCCATCCCTACCAATTGTGTGGCCACTAATAATGCTCAAATCGTGCTCCCCAAGTTGGAGTTCACGGTGATCATCAGAGAAAAACACATTTATAATTCCCAACGAGTGTCGGAGTAATAACCAAAGGATTAATATAGTCGCGATCGAGCTAATAGAGAATCCAAGCAACTTATTGAAGTTCAATTAACAAAAAGGGGAAAAGATATCTAAAAGGAGGGGTTTTAGACTATAACTAAAGATAAAAGAAAATCAAATAAAAGATAAATTGATCAATGGCTTTCGAATTACTTTCGCCAATAAAGGACAACAAGGGAGACTTGGGAATAGGAATTTAATTCAGAAGACTTGCACCCGATTTACACTTACGTAGTCTTAGTCACAGGTATGCCTAACCATCTTTTGACCAATCAAGCATATATCTTGTGTGTTCTCTCGAACCACCACGAGCAAGCAATAACCCAACCAAATTAACTTGGGTAAATTGGGCTATTTCTTGCCCCAATTCATAGATGGGAGTTTCTGGCAACCAAACTATCTCTACCTTTGATCTAGAGTGGAAACCCCAAATCTCCACTATTAAACCTTCCCGAATTTAGGGAAATCCTTTCTCAAGAAAAACCCCAAATTAGAAAGCTAAGTCAATGTTTGCGACCATTAACTATAAATTCAAGAAATGGAGGATTCAATAGATCTAAATAATCAAACAAGAGCAAAATCCATATATGAATTCAATACCCAAACAAGTATTATCTCTAATACAAACCCAAATCTCAATTCAACAATCACACTAATTAAATAACAATTAAGAACAAGAGTTGAAGAATGGAAACTAAGGATTTTACAATAAAGAGCATCTAAATCTTCACTCCTATGGTGTTGGTTGAAGAACTTGCTCTCCAAGCCTGCCAAAGGTTGTGAGAATAGCCAAAGATGATTTTCAAGATGGCTTGGAGGTGTTTTATGTGGATTGGGGTTTCCAATAGTGTGAAAAGACTTCTTTGGTCCTAGCTGAGCCCGACATCTGCATTTGCAGAAAAATGACCTCAATTACGGCATGTTGACTGACTTTTGACTTCCGCAATTGTGGTCCTTTGGCCACATTTTTTGGTGGTTGATTGGTCATCTAACCTCCGTATTTGCGGTCCTTTGGCCATATTTGCGGTTGTTGACCGATTAGTTGACTTTGCATTTGTGGTCTTTTGACCGCATTTGCGGTATCTGAGGCTTGTTTTTCCCTTCAGCTCACTTTTAGCTTGTTTTGTCCAAATTGCTTCAAAGTCTCTACATGAATGATAATCACCTAAAATATATCAAAACAAGATATAAGTGGTCTCACATCACCATTAGAGGACGCAAAAGCCTAAGAAAAGAGTTGCAAATAAGTGGTAATTTCACCCAAGTTAGGTTGGTACTAATAATTAGTCAAGGACACTCCAATTCGAAGACACTCCAACTACAAAGCACAAGGACAATTCAATCATTTTCCCATCCCACTTTTCATTTTAGCACAAGGATCATAATTTAGGTTGGTACTAATAATTAGTCAATCACAAGTGAATGCTCAACACAACAATCCCCTCATTTCCATAAATATTTTCTAAAGTTTCAAAAGAATTTTAAGTATGATCAAGTGACAACAACCAATCCTCAAGAAGTGACTTAACACCACTAGTACCTCAATCATGCTTATTCGACTCCTTTTCAGAAAGTAAGAAATTTACCACTATCCTAATTCACATGCCCTCACAAGAAAGAAAGTCCCAAAACACTCCATTTACAAAGAGAAAACAAGGGACAAATGCACAACGCTCACATTCACAAAGAACCTCAAGTACAAACAAATATCAAACCATAAGCTTGCCTTTATTTTCATTCACCACTAACTAAAAAGTGATCGGTTGGAGATCACAAAGGATTTTTCTAAGCTTGTAATGTAGGCTAGGGGAAGGGTAGGATAGCATTTTGGATTAGAGTGACTACTTCCTCCTCGAACACTACACAACTTTTTCAATTTGAAACCAAAGCCATTTCTTTTCATTTTCATTCAACAAAAGACACCATTTCACTCAGTTCATATGATGCTCCATTTTTTTTTCATTTTATTCACCTTGGAGGAATTATTTTTCTTTCCTTTCTTTCCTTTTTTCCTTCCGTTGTTTCTTTCCTTTCATATTCCTTCTTCTTTTTGGGCAATTTTTTTAAGGATTCGACCACAAACTAAGTTTTACTAACTTATCACCCCTCCAAGGTACTTCTTTATTACCCCAACTTAGGCTTTTAGCCTGGATTTCACACTTGTAGAGTTCAAGGAGGGACGGGATCAAAGGAGAGATTCATTTTCAAAGTGGTTCAAGGCTTATACCAAGGTTGTCAAAGAAGAGGTATTAGGCTCAAGAGGGGTGACTAGTGATACAATTTGAGTGCAATGGTGGGCTTTAAAGGCTTAGTAGGCTTCAATAATCACAAAGAAGACCTAAGATCATTTCTCCAACCAACAAAATTAAGACTAGCATTAGAATGACTAACCGGGCAAGTTCTAGATGACACAAGTAAGCACGAGGATTATTAAACAAAACTCACCACACATGGCATGCGAATTATTCAAGTTAGATGAATGTTCTTCCTAACAAGGATAAATGGACCCATATTTTGCATCTATGTAATTACTAATTGGTCAAAAGTCACAAGAAGATCAAAGGCATTGTCACAAGCATCATTCATTGCTTTCCAACTATGTCACAAGATTATTATTTTTTGAAGGAGTATTCTCAAATTAGCCTCATTCACATGCTAGACTAACTCAATTAGTACCAAACAAATCACTCTAACACTTATCTCAAAAGATGATGATTTTCCCTTAAGAATAACATCACTCAATCTATCATTGGGCCAAATCTTCTATCTAAATTGATATGGCTACTCAGAATTCACCAAAATGAAAATCCCAACACATAAGCTACTAGCCTACCGGGTACTCAGACTTCTCTTGGCTCTCAACACCAATCAGAACAACTATGGAATCAAAAATAAAGAAGCTATAAATACAGAAATAACAAAAATAACTAGTTTAACAAGGTTTCAACAACATAAGACCCGACAAGGGTGAAAACATGTCACGACCCGATTTCTCGGTCATGATGGCGCCTACAACCCCCCAGTAGGCGAACCAATCCCCGTAGCCCAGGACAGTTAGTAATGGGCTACTATCTAGCAACAACAAAAGAATAGATAATAGGAGTATATACATAGACATATGCGGAAATCAAATCAAACCCCAAGACCTGGTATCATAGTACAGAGCCAAACTACATACATGGAGTACAAATAAACTAAAACTATATATACAGATGTCTCTGAATGGTAATAGAGTACATGAAGCAAAATATAAACTAAAGCTAAGCTCCGATCGCCAAGAGCTCACCCTCAGCTTGAAGTAGTCCCCAACAGCTCTCTAAGCACGAATCATAGCGATCTAACGGTGATGGCCCACACTAGGATCTGCACCCAAAGATGCAGGGGTAGGGGTGAGCACCAAATGCGAAGCATAAGGTACCCAGTAGGTATCATAGGCCGACTGGGCACATATAAGATAAAAGAGCAGTAATAGACAGAATAGAATCAATCAGTCACAGAAATCAACGAAAGGTACACAGGAACTAGCCCAGAGGGAAACCAACAGAACCACACATGAGGCTAGTAAGCAGGATATACACACCAAAGGCACAGGTGAAAGTAAGTAATAACGCACCTGGGGTCCTTGCAATAACAGTGTATATAAAATAAGTTTGCGAAATGGACGGTATACCGGTAACCTCAAGTGTAAGAAGAAGGGAGAAAGAATAATAATAGGCATGCTCACGACATGAATCAACCCAACTAATCATAACAATCTCAATCCAGAAACTAACAGTCTAGCAGTAACCAATCTCATACTCATCTCTAATAGAGAACAACTCTGTAAGTAAAATAGCAAAAGTCTACCTACAGTCCCCCGGCCGCCCATACAACCGAGGAACACAAACAAGTGAAAACAAACCCTCCGGCATCCCATACTACCGGAGCGTACAATCAGCAAACAGCAAACAAGGGTGGAACCTCGAACCATGAATGATATGATGCATGAAGATCTCAAGTGCCATAGTATCTCTGTATGTACCTCCTCCGGCGCCGATCCGGCCCAGCAGGTAGGTTCCATGGAAGGACTCTGCCCGTATACCTCTACTCCCCCGTATACCCCTCTTCCGGCACACGCAGCCCGTAGCCCCTGGCCCGGATAGCAAGGTCCATGGAGGTCCCCGACCCCATACCAAATCTCAGTATCAGAACATGTATCAAGATAGAGACCCAGTCTCGATATCAAGATAGAGACCCAGTCTCGAATATGCATGCCCAGACCCTGTCCAGGACTAAAAATAGTAGGAAAATATCTCAAAAACCCCTCCAAGGGTGCCCGGGCGTCGCCGGGTCTAAACAGTAAAAAGTCATCTCAGGTGCTCGGTCCAACCGAGGCTAAAAATCATCTCAAGTAGTAAGAAAACTCAACTAGCACTCCGGCCCTGCCGAGTCTAGTGATAATCGTAAAACTGATGATTTTAAACCACAAAGTGAAATCAACCATTTCCAAATCATTTCCATCAAAAACGGGCCCCCCGGGCCATGCAAGGTTTAGAAAACAGTGTCAGTAGGCCCGAAGCCAAAACCACAGTAAAACATGGATAAAACCTCTTTATATGCATGGAAATGGTATGATCACACACAATTGCTGCCCCGCAGCTCACAATCAACCTATCGACCCTGCACAGGCCCACAGCTACTCAGCAAGCATAACCAGCCTAGAAGGATAATTCTATGCCCGGGACTCGCGGACATTCCCAAAATCCCACCTTCTATGTTCCAGAGTCAACAAGGCCTCACAGGACCACAAGGGTAAATAAAATATATCCGCAAATACTACAAACAACGGAGGAATAAAAATAGGCGGACATGAATAAAGCGGTCAAGGTCTGTGGTACCAACCTAATAAACCAACCCAAGGATGCCCATTAATACAATTTTATTCTATATATGCGGAGTCTAGGGAAATTAAACCGTAACCTACCTGTCGTCCGACGACAAGCTGCTGGAACAACGATGTCCAAGCTCGAACCGCTCCGAGAAAATCCAAAACTAAATCGGAATCGGATTCGGATTTGGGACGGAACAACTTGACGTAGATAATTGATTTTCTACAACAAATTTAATATAACCACAACGTTAAATTGGTCCCACCAATTCCCCTCTCTGTACGTATGAAAGTACATGGAGAAGCTATGTAATTTAAGTGTTTGTTGAGAGAATTGAATTCATTCTCCACTAACCATATTCAATACCTTTTTAAATGTATAAAAGTTAGGCATAACCCACTTTCTCAAATGGATATATCAACCTTTCCACTATGCTATTGCTGCCTTCACCTTCCACTTACACGTGGGGGTGGAGGTGGCAACCAAATTCCCTCCGTTAGGTATACATTCGGGTATTGCATAAATTCGTGGTAAAATAAATATAGTATTTTAAATATACCATAATTATTAGAAAATCATTTCCAATAAAACCTACTATATTATAATAATAATTTTCAACATAATTAAATTTACTATCTCCGTTAAAATATTATGGAGTATAAAAACCTTATAAAATAAATACGTCTACACTTATATTGTATCAAATATATTTTTCATAAACCTTTAAAATATTTTGGAAAGGACATAATAATATAATTTTTACCAAATTCAACTTTTAAATAAATATTTCAAATACACGCACGATGCTAATAAGGTTCTTAAGTTTAGGCTCGTAATTCGCCTACGCACGATTTCGATACTCAAGAATTCTCTCGGGATCCTCCCTTATATTTTATCACTGTTTCGGAACTGAAATGGCATTTTAAAACGTGAAATTGAAGCTTAAATCGGGTTAACCCGACCCGATTCGCGACCCGATTCGCAACCCGTTTTCTGCCAGACAGTCCGCGGTAAAACAGTCATAACTCTTTACTCCGAGATCAGTTGGACGTGAGGTTTTGTGCGTTGGAAACTAGACTCGTAGACCTTCGATTTGGTATTTCGGGGGACTTCTAACTCTTTATATATTGGGAGAAAAGCCCCGAGACATTTGACCCAAAGTTCAGAAAATTTTGTTAAAGGTCTTACGATATCTTTTGTCGATTTGCTTGACTTCAAAACTTAAACGTGGAAATGACCGGAAGGGTCATTACATCATCCACTACTAAAAAGGGCTTTCGTCCTCGAAAGTCAAGGTCAAGGGAGTACCTGAAGTCTAAAATAGCTGCGGATACTGATCCCGCATATCTCTCTCGGTCTCCCAAGTAGCCTCCTCGACTGGACGGTGCCTCCACTGAACCTTAACAACCGGGATCTCTCGAGACCTCAATCTCCTGACATCTCTGGCCAAAATAGCTGTCGGCTCCTCAACAAAGGCTAAACTCTCATCCAACTGAATTGAATCCCACTGTAACACATGAGACTCATCTGGGATATACCGACGCAACATCGAAACATGAAACACAGGATGTATAGCCGAAACATCGGAGGTAAGGCTAACTGATAGGCAACGCTACCAACCCTCTAAAGAATCTCAAACGGCCCAATGTACCTGGGGCTAAGCTTGCCCCGCCTACCAAATCTCATCAAACCCTTCATGGGCGATACACGGAGAAATACCAAGTCACCGACACTAAACTCCAAGGCACGAAGCCTACGATCAGCATAACTCTTCTGCCTGCTCTGAGCTGCCCGAAGTCTGTCCTGAATCACTCGGACTCGGTCTAATGAATCTCGAAGCAAATCTGTGCTCTGCGGCCCAGCACTAAAACCATCAAACCAACCTACCGGTGATGTGCAACGCCTGCCATACAAAGCCTCAAAAGGTGCCATGCCGATACTCGAATGGAAGCTGTTATTATAAGCAAACTCTGCCAAGGGAACAAACTGATCCCAAGAACCTCCAAAGTCAAGAACACAGGCCCGAAGCATGTCCTCCAGAATCTGAATGGTCCTCTCGGACTGGCCATCTGTCTGAGGGTGGAAAGCGGTACTAAGATGAACCTCTGTACCCAAATCTCGCTGAATAGCCCTCCAGAACTGAGATGTGAACTGAGTGCCACGGTCTGAAATAATAAAAGCTGGGACCCCATGCAATCGAACAATCTCACGAAGGTAGATCTGAGCTAACCTCTCTGCACCATAAGAAGTCTGAACCGGCAAGAAATGTGCTGACTTAGTCAGCCTATCAACAATCACCCATATGGAATCAAACCCATGAGAAGTACGAGGCAAACCAACCACGAAGTCCATAGTAATCCCTTCCCACTTCCACTCAGGAATGGGAAGTCGCTGCATCAAACCACCAGGTCTCATGTGCTCGAACTTAACCTGCTGACAGTTCAAGCACCGAGATACAAACTCCGCTATATCCTGCTTCATACCACTCCACCAGTAAAGCTGCCTCAAGTCTCTATACATCTTCGCTGTCCAGGGTGAATGAATTATCTAGTACAGATGTGCCCACGAAGTATGCAACTGAATCAAATCACTAACCCTCGAACACAAAGGCGACTATCATACCTCAGAACCCCATCTTGAATCTAGATTAGCCCGACTGGTCCCTCACCCTGAACAACCCGATCACGAAGGTTCACACAACTGGCTGATCCTCAAACTGACGCTCTGAATCTGATCAATCAAAGTAGAACAGAACCTCAACACTGGCGAGAACTGCTGCTAGATCCGCAAGTCAAGCCTAACCAAATGGTTAGCCAAGGACTGGATGTCCAAGGCCAACGGCCGCTCTGAAACTGAAAGAGAAGCTAGGCTACCCATACTCACTGTCTTCCGACTCAAGGCATCCGCTACCACGTTTGCCTTGCCCGGATAATACAGAATAGTGAAGTCATAGTCCTTCAGTAACTCGACCCATCTCCTCTGTCTCTAGTTCAACTCCCGCTGACTCGTGATATACTGAAGACTACGGTGATCGGTGAAGATATCACAGTGAACTTCATATAAGTAATGCCTCCAGATCTTGAGCGCGAAAACTACCGCCGCCAACTCTAAGTCATGAGTGGGGTAGTTGCGCTCGTGAACCTTCAGCTGCCTCGACGCATATGCTATTACACGACCCTGCTGCATCAACACACAACCAAGACCAACCCCAGAAGCATCACAATACACAGAGAAGCTCTGACCCTCAACCGGCAAAGTCAAAACTGGAGCTGAAGTCAATAAGGCCTTAAGCCTCTGGAAGCTATCCTCACACTGATCCGACCACTGACATGGGATATCCTTCCTAGTCAGCATAGTCAAGGGTGCTGCTATGGAAGAAAATCCCTCAACGAACCGTCTGTAGTAACCTGCTAACCCAATAAAGCTGCGAACCTCGGTAACAGTAGTAGGTCTAGGCCACTCACAAACCGCTGATATCTTTCCCGGATCAACCCTAATCCCATCCTTAGACACCACGTGTCCTAGGAATGCAACTGACTCAAGCCAAAACTCACACTTTGAGAACTTGGCATAAAGCCGATGATCTCTCAAAGTCTGAAGTATAACCCTAAAGTGCTGCTCATGCTCATCCCTACTATGCGAGTATACCAAGATGTCGTCTATAAAAACTATCACAAACGAGTCCAAATGCGGGCCAAGAACCCTGTGCATCAAATTCATAAAGGCTGCGGGGGCATTAGTCAACCCAAAAGACATCACCAGGAACTCATAATGGCCATAACGTGTCCTGAATGCTGTCTTAGGGATGTCCTCCGTCCTAATCCTCAGCTGATGGTGGCCGAACCTCAAATCAATCTTCGAAAACACGATTGAACCCTGAAGCTGGTCAAACAAGTCATCAATCCTCGGCATCGGATACCTATTCTTCACTATTACCCTATTCAGCTGCCGATAATCAATACACATGCGCATCGACCCATCCTTCTTTTTCACGAAGAGAACAGGAGCACCCCAAGGTGACACACTAGGTCTAATAAACCCCTTAGCTAACAGATCCTGGAGTTGCTCCTTAAGCTCCCTCAACTCTGCAGGAGCCATACGGTAAGGAGAAATAGAAATGGGCCTAGTGCCCGACTCTAGCTCAATAGCGAAATCAATATCTCTCTCAGGTGGAAGGCCTGGCAGGTCGGTAGGAAACACATCGAGGAAGTCTCTAACCACAGGAACCGACTCAGGAGAAGTAGGGTCAGCACTAACATCTCGAACATATGCTAGATAAGCTAAACACCCATGGGAAATCAACTTCCTAGCTCGAAGACAAGAGATGATCCCAGATGGTGCATGGCTAACAGAACCCTGCCACACAACTGGGGATACACCGGGCACATCTATGGTAATGGTCTTGGCATAACAATCCAAAACCACACGGTGAGGGGATAACCAGTCCATGCCCAGTATCACATCAAAATCTAGCATATCAAGAATCATCAAGTCACCCCAAGTCTCTGAATCACCAACAGATTTAGCAGTTTACAAGATCTCACAACCGATCACTACTATAAGGAAGAATCTCCTACTGGGGTCGAAATAGAAACAGGAACAGATAATGGCTCACTAGCCAACCCCAAACAAGGCACAAAGTAGGCAGATACATATGAACAAGTGGATCCAGGATCAAATAAAGCCATAGAAGACTGATGGCACACAAAAATCGTACCTGTAATCACAGCATCTGAGGCCTCTGCCTCTGGTCTCCTAGGGACTGCGTAAAACTGACGATGACCTCCACCTGCCCGACCGCTATCCCTACCACCTGCTCTGCCGCGCGGAGCACCACCTCTACCCTGATGACCACCCACTCTAGCCGGGGGCTGAACTACACGTAAAGGCTCGGCCAACTGAACTGTACCCTGCTGAGGGCAATCTCTAGCAAAATGACCAATCACACCACAAGTAAAACAAGCCCCTGGCGGCCTACTCGGCCTAGATGAACCAGCAGATCCCGCATAACCACCACGACCTGATGCCCCAGATACTGTACCCCTCGAAGACTGGCCGCCATAACCCTGATGGCTGCCCTGACCCTGCTCGAACTGGGTACTACCGAAAGTCTGAAGGGAAGCCTGGACCGGTCGGCTGGACTGCCCCTGGTACTGCTGTGGCTGATAATCCCGGCTCTACTGACCAGGACCTCTACCACCATATCTGGAACCACTATAAACACCCTGATGTCGAGGCCTCTTATCTCTGGACCCCTGATCATGTCGCTGTAAGTCCTCCACAGTGCGGGCATAGTCTACAATAGCCTGGAATGACCGACCACTGGCAATCAATATCTCAGCTGGCTGCCTGATCTTTGGCCTCAAACCCCATACAAATCTGTGAATCCTATCAGCCTCGGTAGGAATGATCATAGCTCCGAACTGTGCTAGCTGATGAAAGCGGGTCTCATACTCCGAGATAGTCATAGATCCCTGCACAAGGTGAGTGAACTGCTCCCTGCGACGCTCCCGATCACTCTGGGGTAGGAACTTGGCCATAAAGGCCTCGTAAAACTCAGACCAGGTCAAAGGAGGTGACGATGGTGGTCTACAAGCAACCTGGGCCCTCCACCATAACTTCGCTGGGCCCTCCAACTGATAGGTAGTATAACCAACCCCGTGAGTCTCTAACAAACCCAAATGATGCAACATATCCTCACACGTAGTAATAAAGTCATGTGGATCCTGTCCAGAAGTACCTGCAAACCTCGGAGGTGCTAACCTCAAAAACCTACCCAACGCCTTCTGCTCTGACTCTTGTCATAACTGGGCGAGGAGCAAGAGGCTGTGCAACAGCTGGAACTGGAATGACCTACGCACGGGGAGCCATAGTAGTAGGCTGCCCTCTTGAGCTCTGTGCACCCAGGGCTGCCCCCTGAGCGGATGTCTGCGCTACCTCAGAAGGCCGCTCTCCAATCACACCCAAAAGCTGTAATAGTAATCCCTGAATATCTGGAGACAGAGCTGCGGCTGGAGCTGGCATATAAGTGGGCACTGGAGCTGGTACTGGAGCTAGCGCTGGAGTTGGCACTGGAGCTGGTGGTACCTGAGCTGCCCCCTGAACCACATGCTGCTCGGGCTCTATCTCCACGCTAGCAGCTCTAGCAGGTGCCACTGTTCGAGGGCGTCCTCGACCCCTAGCTGGAGTGGGAGGCTCATCTTCACGTGATGCCGATGATCTCATACGAACCATCTGCGGAGGGATGAAGTAGAATAAATGAGATTTCCAGAAACTTCAAGGGTACTACGCACGACACAGAAGCAATGAAAGAGTCGAATTTCCTAAAATGCCACTGTAGCCTCCCAAAGATTGAGTACGGACGTCTCCGCCCCGATCCACAGGACTCTACTAGACATTGGCTCCTATACCGATGACACCGGTGAACCTAAAGCTCTGATACCAAGTTGTCACGACCCATTTCTCGGTCATGATGGCACCTACAACCCCCGGTAGGTGAACCAATCCCTGTAGCCCACAACAGTTAGTAATGGGCTACTATCTAACAAAAAGAGAACAAGACGAAAGAATAGATAACAGGATATAATATATACATATGCGGAAACTAAACCAAACCCCAAGACCTGGTATCATAGTACAGAGCCAAACTACATACATGGAGTGCAAAATAACCAAAACTATATATACAGATGTCTCTGAATGGTAATAGAGTACATGAAGCAAAAGATAAACTAAAGCTAAGCTCCGATCGCCAAGAGCTCACCCTCAGCCTGAAGTAGTCCCCAACAGATCTCCAAGCACGAATCACAGCGATCTAACGGCGATGGCCCACGCTAGGATCTGCACCCAAAGATGCAGGGGGTAGGGGTGAGCACCAAATGCGGAGCATAAGGTACCCAGTAGGTATCATAGGCCGACTGGGCACATATAAGATAAAAGCGTAGTAATAGACAGAATAGAAGCAATCAGTCACAGAAATCAACGAAAGGTACACAGGAAATAGCCCAGAGGCAAATCAACAGAACCACATGTGAGGCTAGTAAGCAGAATATACACACCATAGGCACAGGTGAAAGTAAGAAATAACGCACCTGGGGTCCTTGCAACAACAGTGTATACAAAATAAGTTTACGAAATGGACGGTATACCGGTAACCTCAAGTGTAAGAAGAAGAGAGAAAGAGTAATGATAGGCATGCTCAGAGACATGAATCAAGTCCAACTAATCATATCAACCTCACACCCAGCAACTAACAGTCTAGCAGTAACCAATTTCATAATTAACCGTAACAGGGAATAATTCTACAAGTAAATAGAAAGAGTCTACCTACAGTCCCTCGGCCGCCCATACAACCGAGGAACACAAACAAGTGAAAACAAACCCTCCGGCATCCCATACTACCGGAGCGTACAATCAGCAAACAACAAACAAGGGTGGAACCTCGAACCATGAATGATATGATGCATGAAGATCTCAAGTGCCATGGTATCTCTGTATGTACCTCCTCCGGCGCCGATCTGGCCCAGCAGGTAGGTTCCATGGAAGGACACTGCCCGTATACCTCTACTCCGTCGTATACCCCTCCTCCGGCACACGCAGCCCGTAGCCCCTGGTCCGGATGGCAAGGTCCATGGAGGTCCCAGACCCCATACTAAAACTCAGTATCAACACATGTCGTCCGGAAGCAAGTCCGGTATCAAAATAGAGACCCAGTCTCGAATATGCAATGCCCAAACCCTGTCCAGGACTAAAGTAGTAGGAAAATATCTCAAAAACCCCTCCAAGGGTGCCGGGCCGTAACCGGGTCTAAACAGTAAAAAGTCATCTCAGGTGCTCGGTCCGACCGAGGCTAAAAATCATCTCAAGTAACAAGAAAACTCAACTAGCACCCCGGCCCTGCCGAGTCTAGCGATAATCGTAAAACTGATGATTTTAAACATAATTTTACTTTCTTTTATCCAGAAAATTCCACAAGTTAAATCAAACCATTTCCAAATTATTTCCATCAAAAATGGGCCCCCGGGCCATGCAAGGTTTAGAAAATAGTGCCAGTAGGCCCGAAGCCAAAACCATAGTAAAACATGGATAAAACCTCTTTATATGCATGGAAATGGTATGATCACACACAATAGCTGCCCCGCAGCTCACAATCAACCTATCGACCCTGCACAGGCCCACAGCTACTCAGCAAGCATAACCAGCCTAGAAGGATAATTCTATGCCCGGGACTCGCGGACATTCCCAAAATCCCACCTTCTATGTTCCAGAGTCAACAAGGCCTCACAGGACCACAAGGGTAAATAAAATATATCGGCAAATACTACAAGCAACGGAGGAACAAAAGTAGGCGGACATGAATAAAGCGGTCGAGGTCTGTGGTACCAACCTAATAAACCAACCCAAGGATGCCCATTAATACAATTTTATTTTATATATATGGAGTCTAGGGAAAATAAACCGTAACCTACCTGTCGTCCGATGACAAGCTGCTAGAACGACGATATCCAATCCTGAACCGCTCCGAAAAACTCCGAAACAAAATCAAACTTGACTTCGAGCTTGAATAACTTGACGTAGATAATTGATTGCTTTCGGCCGATCAAATATAACGTTAAATATATTTCTTTTCCCATTCCAATCTTCTCAACGTATATAGAATGTACGTATTCATACACAGAAAGTAAGGGAGAACAAAAGTTGCTGGATAATTTTCAAAGTGACAAAGCAAATGAGGATCTTTATATTATATAAATATATATATGATGATACATAGTAGGCACTAACCCTTTAGCTAAGTATTAGTCACCTAGCTGCTACGGTTTGCTGGTTGCTTTGCCTCACCTCCACGTGTTGTGGAGGTGGCAACATTTTAATATTTCCAGCCCGTTATGTATTATTCGGGTATTGAATAAATTCGTGGTAAAATAAATATAATTTTTGAATATACCATATTCATTAGAAAATTATTTCGAGTAAAACCTACTATATTAAAATAATAAATTTCAACATCACTAAATTTACTATCTCCGTTAAAGTATTACGGTGTATAAAAACCTTATAAAGTAAATACATATACAATTATCTCGTAACAAAATATTTTTCATAAACCTTTAAAATATTTTGAAAAGGTAATAATAATATAATTTTTACCAAATGCAACTTTTAAATAAAATATTTTCAAATACACGCACGATGCTAATAAAATTCTTAAATCTAGACTCGCAATTCACCAACGCACGATTTGATACTCAAGAACTCTCTCGGGATCCTCCCTTATGTTTTATCACTGTTTCAGAACTGAAATGGCATTTTAAAATGTGACGTCAAGGCTTAAATCGAGTTTAACCCGACCCGATTCGCGACCCGGTTCGCAACCCATTTTCTGCCAGACAGTCCGCGGTAAAACAGTCATAACTTTTTACTCCGAGGTCAGTTGGACGTGAGGTTTTGTGCGTAGGAAACTAGACTCGTAGACCTTCGATTTGGTATTTTGGGAGACTTCTAACTCTTTATATATTGAGAGAAAAGCCCTGAGACATTTGACCCAAAGTTCAGAAAATCCATTAAAGAACTTACGATAACTTTTGTCGATTTGCTTGACTTCAAAACTTATACGTGGAAATGACCGGAAGGGTCATTACATTTATACATAAATTTTTTCTATATTTGCAATGCAAAATTACATCTATCATGAATGGGGAGAAAATATAAGATGGAAATACTTATAATATTATATTTTTATATCTCCATAAATCTTGGATGTGGCTATTAATTTTCAAAGACAATAAAATTTGATAAATATTTTATTTTTAAGCTTTGTACATAAGTTTACAACTCTTGCGTGACTAGTTCACTGTTTATATCCCTGCCCCAAATAGTTCTGTCTCTGCTTAGTACTTGCATCTGTATTAACTTTGATCAATGAATTTTGAGGCTTCCCTATAACAATGACACCACCTTTTATTAGATGGTTTACTATTTTTCTTATCTGCTGCATAGTGCATACAGTTGTTTCTTTGTCTCTTCTTTCCTTAGCTGCTGGGCTGTTATAACTTGTATTTTTTTCCTTAACTTGATAGCTTTTACTTAGTGCTTACAACCTTCTATTCGTTTTCAAAAAATTAAGTATATAGTTGGCTTGCTTTAGCATATGATATAAGTGTTATTGCACCTGAACTGTTGTTGCCTTAGTTGCTGCTAATAATTACTGGTCTGCTGCTTACTTTAGTTGTTGCTAACAGCTTATGAAGTGTATGTTTAGGGACCTTAGGTTTTTATCTGCTGCTTTATAATAATCTGATTTACAGAATCTTATCTTTGAGGTAATTTTTTATTGTTTTAACTGTGAATTTCTTTGTGGAACACTTGATTTCTCTCAATTCTCAGTTTGCATAGTATGATTTTATCTAGTTTTTTTTTTCTTTTTTGGGCATCTGTGTTGTTATATTTATTAATCCTTGGCGTATGTATTTATTTGCGGAAATGAGCACTTATGTTAGTATATTTGATTGAAAATAAAAAAATAGTGCGATGAAAATTATTATTGAATAAATTTGTTAAACTGGAATAGAACTATTTTTACTTTTTCCATCCTATGTAGTCTTCAATTTGTTGAGTTTGCTTTGTGAAATTATCATGTATTTTCCTTGGTTACTGGATATGGGGTTCATTTGCTTAAAAGAGAGAAATTAAATGATGCCAAACAATGTAGTCTCAGACTCTCATTATTGATTTTAAAGTTATTTGCATCTGATTCTACAAAGAATGTACTGCAAGCAAAAACTTGAAAAAAATTGATATTTTTTAACTTGTATAACAGTAGAAAGAAACTTTTTCATCTAATCACTTAACTTGTATCACATTGACGAATAATAGAAACACGTGAAAGCTTATTATTTGTCTTATCTGCTGCATAATGTTTACAACCGCTGCTTCTCGCTTTCGCTTCCGGACTATTATAACTTCTATTGTTGTCTTACAACTGCTGCTTCTCGCCTTTGCTGTCGAGTTATTGTCTTAGCTTGATAGCTTTTTTTTAGTGTTTACAATCGCTGCTATTTTCTTACTTTAGCATATGATCAAAATATTTCACTTGAAAACTTAGTTGCTGCTAACAATTACTGGCCTGCCACGCTTTAGTTGCTGCTAGCAGCTACTAGAGTGCTGGTTTAAGGCCCTTAGTTGTGTAGGTGCTACTGTATAATGATGTATTTATTTTCTAATATTTTTTTGTTAATTATAGTATATTTAAGAGGAAAATGAGTAGATTGTTTAAAGTTAAAAATTTATTCTGCAGTCGCAAAATATATTTGTGTTAAAAGAAGAACTCCAGCCCTCTCTTGCTACTGCTCAACACTCATCGCTCGTTGAACCTGCTCGTCGGTTGGTTTGACTCTTGTCAACTGCTACTGATAATAAGAAACACATTGTTAGAGTGTTCTTTTCATCAAGGTAAGTTTCTACTCTTATAGGTATATTAATGAATTTGGTTGTATGGTGCGTCTGATTTCTTTATTCTTCTTTTTTTAATCTTTATGGGTTGTGACTGTTGGTGTTACTAAGTTGTTTTTATCAGTATTATAAGTAGTAACACTGTATGGTTCTATCTAGTTTTTCTTTTTCTTTTTTAGGTATCTATTCAGTTATGTTTATTAGTCCTAGGCATATGTGTTGTGTTTGCGGATATGAGCACTTATGTTAGTATATTTGATTGAAAATAAAAAAGTGTTGTGATGACGATTACTATTGAATAAATTTGTTAAACTGTAATAGAATTATTTTTACTTTTTCCATCCTATGTAGTCTTCAATTTATTGAATTTGCTTTGTGAAATTATCATGTGTTTTCCTTGGTTACTGGATATGGAGTTCATTTTCTTAAAAGAGAGAAATTAAATGATGCCAAACAATATAGTCTCAGGCTCTCATCATTGATTCTAAAGTGATTTGCATCTGATTCTATAGAGAATGTACTGCAAGCAGAAACTTGAAAGAAATTGATGTTTGTTGACTTGTATAACAGTAGGAAGAAAAATTCTCGTCTAATCACTTAACTTGCATCACGTTGATGAAGAATAAAAATATGCAGAAGCTTACTGTTTGTCTTATTTTTTGCATAGTGTTTATAACCACTGCTTCTTACCTTTTCTGCCAGACTATTAGAACTTCTGTTGTTGTCTTACAACTGCTACTTCTCGCATTTGCTATTGGGTTGTATTCTTAGCTTGATAAATTCTTTTTGGTGTTTACAATCGCTGCTATTTTTTAGCTTTAGCATATGATCACAATATTTTACCTGGACAATTGTTAACTTAGTTGTTGCTAACAATTGCTAGCCTGCCGCACTTTAGTTGCTACTAGCAGCTACTAGAGTGCTGGTTTAAGGCCCTTAATTGTATAGCTGCTACTGTATAATGATGTATTTAATTCCTAACCTTTTTTGTTAATTGTAATATATTTAAGAGGAAAATGAGTAGATTGTTTAAAATTGGAAATTTATTCTGTAGTCGCAAAATATATTTGTGTTAAAAGAAGAACTCCAGCCCTCTCTTGCTACTGCTCAACACTCATCGCTCGTCGAACCTGCTCGTCTGTTGGTCTGACTCTTGTCAACTGCTACTGATAATAAGAAACACATTGTTAGAGTGTTCTTCTCATCAAGGTAAGTTTCTATTTTTGTAGGTGTATTAATGACTTTGGTTGTATGGTGTGTCTAATTTCTTTATTCTTCTTTTTTAAATCTTTATGGGTTGTTACTGTTGGTGTTACTAAGTTATTTTTACCAGTGTTATAAGTTTCAACTTTAAAAATATCTAAAGTCTTCTATTTATAGTTAATTAAGGATAAAAAAGACTTCAGAGGCTCACACATGAGAGTTATTCCATGTTTGCCTCTATATTTAGTAAAATGAGATTTTAAATCTCAATAGATGAAAAATTATGTTATTGTAGCCAAATAGTGTTGTTTGATCAGTGGTTATTTTGTTGTCTAGATCAATTTGGGATGAAGAAACTAGAAATCTAAAAGTTAAGAAATAGAGTGAACAATATGAGGATCCCACAATATAGTTACACCTAGGAGCTACAGATCAACTAATATAGAGATGATAATTAGCCCTAAAACAAGATAAAATAATATTTAAAATAGTAATAATTAGTATGATTTCCTTATTCAAACAATATCTTGATGTTATTCATTTAACAATATTAATTATGTCACTGCCACATATTTTTTTGTCTTTCTGATGGAAATCAAAGGAAATTTGTAACCCTTTTTTCGTTTGTACAAATCTTTTTTACTAGTATCCTCTTCTATATCATTCTAACTTATCTATACATACTCATATTTTCATTTTTAGCTAGCAATATTAGTGTTTTATCACTAATCTACTTACCCATATATATCAGAATCGTATTTACGCTTCTTATTCCATCATCTTCAGATTTTAAGTTCAGAAAAGTAACCATTATCATACTCATCCCTATTTTCATCAGTAGTAGCATCGTTTTCACAGTCCATGATTATCCCCTTTTCAGTATTTACAAATTATCATAACCAGAGCTTTTCCTTTTGTCAGTACTTCTTCTTCAACCATAATTCTCTTATTTTTTTATGTTGTTGTTTCTTGTGAGATGAAACTTTGCAGCTTGTTCTGATTCACTTACACAACTATGGACGAGGAAATTTCTCAACTGTTTGAACTTGATAAATAGGTTCTGTTTTGCTAACAAAATCAAAATTCAAGAACTCGTGTTAAAAAAACTTTTTGAAAAAAAATAAACAAACAATATTATTTGATAATTTCTCTGGGAAAGAAACTGAGACAGTTTAACCAAGTTCTAGAGTACTGATGCTCTTCAAGTTTTTAATTGATTGTTGCATAATATTATTTGATGTATGTCTCAAGAACTATTTTCATGATGTTGGATTGTAAATTTGATTTTGGATACTCACTCATTAATTAATCAAATCTTAGGCATAATGCTAGTAACATTTAATACATAGTATTACATTTATCTAGTGTATATACATTCATGGATCAATATAAATGTTAAGTTCTTACTCCTTTTGATTGTTATATTAATATATATATTTTTTGTATTTTTCTTAATTTAAGATTATGGCATCTAATAAGAAATGGATGCAACTTTTTGAGGATCGGCTTGATAATGCTTACGTACTTGGGGTGGAGAACTTTTTGAATTTTACTTTTACAAGATTGAAAGGACCACAAGCAATACGTTGTCCATGTTTCAATTGTTGTAATGCATCTTCAAACACTCGTGAGATGGTTAGGTCACATTTATTAGCACATGAAATGAACCAAAGTTATACTTTTTGATATCAGCACAAGGAGAGGTTAGGTGAGCTGCAATCAGACTCTGAATTTATAGAAGACAATAATATTGAAAAGGATGGTGATGAGGATGAAATACATGAGATCTTAAGTGATTTATATCCTTCTTTCAATGGAGACAATATGAACACTGGTGGTGGTGATTTTGTTGAGGAGGAACCAAATTCTGAAGCCAAACGATTTTATAACCTCTTAAATGATTTTGAGCAACCATTATATGAAAGTTCTAAAACTTCTAAACTTTCTACTTTGGTTAAATTGCTTCATATTAAAACTATTGGTAAATGGAGTAATGCGTCATTTACAATGTTATTGAAGATGTTGAAGAAAGATTTATTGTCTGATGGATCAAACTTGTCAGGTTCATATTATGAGGCAAAGAAGATAATTCGGGACCTTGAACTTTCTTACAAGAAGATAGATGCGTGTAAGAATAATTGCATATTATATTGGAAGGATGATAAGTTTCTTGACTATTGCAAAGTTTGTGGCACATCTAGATGGAATGAGGATAAACGTAATGGAAAAACAAAATCTAAATGTGGGAAAAAGATACCTTGCAAGATTTTACGTTATTTTCCTCTAAAGCCAAGACTTCAAAGATTGTTTATGTCCTCAAAAATATCTTCTTTGATGAGATGGCATCATGATGAAAGAGTTGATGATAGAATAATGAGGCACCCTGCTAATTCAGTAGCGTGGAAGACACTTGATGAACTTCACTCATCTTTTACTATTGAGCCTCGTAATGTTCGACTTGGACTTGCTAGTGACAGTTTTCAATCATTTGGAAATTCAAAAACTCCATATAGCATTTGGCCCTTGGTATTTATTTCTTATAATTTACCACCTTGGTTATGCATGAAGCAAGAGAATTTTATTTTATCAATGCTTATTTCTGGTCCTGAAAGTCCTGGAGATGCAATTGATGTTTATCTCCAACCTTTAATAGAGAAATTAAAGGAATTATGAGAAACTGGAGTGGAGACCTTTGATGCGTCAACCAAGCAGAATTTTATGTTACATGCAGCTTTGTTATGGACCATTAATGACTTATAATCATATGCAAATGTATCAGGATAGAGTACCAAAGGAAGATTGGATTTCCCATGTTGCAATAAAGAAAATCTTTCAAATTGATTGAAAAATAATAAAAAGCAGTGCTATATGTGTCAAGACACTTTCTCCCTCGTAATCATAAATGACGGAATAATAAAAAATTTATTTGATGACACTAAAGAGCAGAGATTAGCACCAAAACTATTATCCAGTAATAACGTGCTTGATTAAGTGACTGATTTAGATGAGTTAACACTATCGAAGGATTCAAAGAAGCATAAAATATCACATGAGAGCAGGGGTGATAATTGAATAAGAAAAGTATTTTCTTTGATCTTCCATATTGGAAAACTCTATTATTGCGACATAATTTAGATGTGATGCATATTTAAAAGAATATTTGTGATAATATTTTAGGAATAATCTTAAATGTCAAAGGAAAAATCAAAGACACCTTGAATTCTCGGATGGATTTGCAAGAAATGAACATAAAGAAAGAATTGCATCCGATAAAGAATGGGGATAAATATGAGTTACCAACTGCATGTTATACATTATCTCCTGAAGAGAAGCATAGTTATTTTTATTAACTAAAGAATTTAAAGGTCCCGGATGGGTTTTCATCAAATATTTCTCAATGTGTCAACCTTAAAGATCGCAAACTTTCAGGCTTGAAAAGTCACGATTGTCATGTTATTCTACAACATTCACTCCCACTTGCGATACGTGGTATGCTCTGCAAATCTGTGCTTGAACCACTTATTGAGTTGTCTATATTTTGTAACATGCTTGGAGCAAAATGTTTAAGAGTAGATGAACTAGAGCAAATAGAAGCCCAAATTCTTATAACTTTGTGCAAGTTTAAAAAGGTCTTCATTCCTGCATTTTTTGATATCATGATCCACTTGCCAATTCGTTTAGCTAATGAAGCTAAGATTGTTGGACCTATTCAATATCGATGGATGTATCCGGTGGAGCAATGACTATACTTTTTGAAGTCTCTTATTCATAATAGAGCTTGCTCAGAAGGCTCTATTATGGAGGTATATTTGGCAACTGAATGTATGACCTTATGTTCAAGGTATTTGCATATGATGGAGACAAAATTTAATCGCAATGAACAGAATTATGATGGTGGTGCTATTAATTCTGATGGAGGTTTAGTAATTTTTTCTCAATCCAGATAAGCTTTAAAGGGTGACACACTAGGAAGTCTTGATTCATATGAATTTGAACAGGCACATTTTTATATTTTAAAGAACTGTGATGAAATTCAACCATTTCTCGAGTAAGTAATGACTTGTTCAAATAATTTACTTTTATTTTTTTAATATTTTCTTACTTGAAATAACATGTTATATTTTAAATTCTTTGCAGAGAATTTTCACAAATTTTAGTTGATACCTTTAAAAATAATTCAGATATCGAATGGAATAGAGAACTCGTTAGTTGATTAAAAATAAAGGTGAGCTATTAAAAAATTTGTTTTTTGAATCAATTTATGAATAATATTTGCTAAACTATGTACTTGATTTTGATAGATTCCGAAATTGCACAAACATGATGATAGTAAGAAAATAAAAGATTTGCTCTCACTATCACATGGTCCTTTGCCATATGTGATAAGTTTCAAAGGCTATGTTACTAATAGATATAGATTTCACATGTAAGGATATGATAAATATTTGAGAACTCAAAATTGTGGGGTGATTGTAGTTGGTGAAACTGATGAAGAAAATGAAAATATTGATTACTATGGAGATTTATTGTATGATCTGAAGTAAGAAAGAATGAGAAACTTTTCTTAAATGCCCATAGTCTCTCATTTATAGAAGTGGAGCCCTCACAACCATAAACAAGATCCTACCAACATGGCTTTAAAGACTCTCTAGGACACTTGAACTCTGTGCTCTGATACCAAGTTTGTCAGAGGAGGTGACTCGAGTTTCTTAAAGACTATGACATAAATGTGCTCTATAATCCGGGTAAGACCAATGTAGTTGCTGATGCGCTTAGCAGACTGTCTATGGGTAGTGTGTCTTATGTTAAGGAAGAGAATAAAGAATTAGCCAAGGATGTTCATAAGCTCGCTTGCTTGGCATTTTGTCTTACGGATACGGCAGACGGTGGTATGATAGTCCAGAATGGGTCAAAATCTTTGTTAGTAATTGACGTGAAAGAGAAATAAGAAAGTGATCCCACCTTTAATTATCAGCAAATGGTAGAGGTTTTATCCCAAGAGGGAGATGGTGTGCTTTTCTACCAGGGTCGTTTATGTGTTCCTAATATGGATGAGTTAAGGCAGCAGATCTTGATAGAGGCCCATAGTTCTAGATATTTCATTCATCTCGATGCCACCAAGATGTACCATGATCTACGGAAAGTCTATTGGTGGAATGGCATGAAGAAGGACATTGCAAATTTTATGACCAAGTGTCCCAATTATCAGCAGGTGAAAGTAGAACATCAGAGACCAGGAGGTGTGACTCAAGATATTAACATTCCTAATTGGAAGTGGGAAGTAATAAACATGGATTTCATTACAGGTTTTCCTCGCACTCGCCGCCAGCATGACTCTATTTGGATGATTATGGACAGGGTGACCAAATCAGCCTACTTCTTAGCGGTTAAGACTACAAATTCAACAGAGGATAATGCCAGACTCTACATCAGCAAGATAGTCAGGTTACATAGGGTTCCCTTCTCTATCATCTCAAATAGGGGTACTCAGCTTACATCTCATTTCTCGAGATCATTTCAAAAAGGTCTTGGTACCCAGGTAAATCTCAGCATAATATTTCATATGCAGATGGATAGTCAGGCTAAGAATACCATTCAGACATTAGAGGATATGGTTAGAGCCTATGTGATCGATTTCAAGGGTAGTTGGGATGATCACTTACCTCTCATAGAGTTTGCCTACAATAATAACTTATATTCCATCATTCAGATGGCCCCGTATGAGGCACTTTATGGATGTAGGTGCAGATCACCGGTTGGTTGGTTTGAAGTAGGTGAAGCAGCCTTGATTAAGACAGATTCGGTTCATGAGTCTATGGAAAAAGTTCAGCTTATTAAGGAAAGGTTGAAAATAGCTCAGAGTCATCAGAAGTCCTATGCAGATATAAGGAGAAGGGAGTTGGAGTTTGAGGTTGATGATTGGGTTTCCTGAAAATATCACTCATGAAGGGTGTGATGAGATTCGACAAGAAAGGAAAGCTCAGTTCCAAATATGTAGTTCCTTACAGAATCCTAAATAGGGTTGATAATGTGGCTTATGAGTTAGAGTTGCTAGCGGAACTAGTAGCGATTCATCTAGTCTTCCACATCTCTTTGTTGAAAAAGTGTTTTGGTGATCCGGTATCGATTATGCCATTAGAGAGTGTGGCTGTGAAAAATAGGCTCACCTATGAGGAGGTTCCAGTTAAGATTCATGACCATCAAATTCATAGGTTAAGAAATGCAGAGGTCGCTTTAGTGAAGGTTCTTTGAAGAAATCAGTCAGTTGCGGGAGCTACTTGGGAAGCGGAAGCAACTATGATGGCCAAGTACCCTCACCTCTTTCTTTCTGACCCAATTTCAGCTTGAGGTAATAGTTCCTCTCTAGTTTCTCAGTTTCCTCATGGGCATTTCAGTCTTAATATTATGTTTCCTTAACTATTCCAGCATTTCCAGCATGCTTTCATGTACTTAGAACTCAATTCAGTTAGATATCAGCTTCTAGAACTCGGTTGGTAGGGATTGCAGCCCTTTCCCTCCAAACTCAGCTTGTTAGTCTTCATTCGAGGATGAATGATTCCAAGGGGGAGATATTATAACACTCTAGAATTCAAAGCAACATTAAAACTCAAAAACCTCAGAAACCTAGAAAGAATTCAGCTTTTTCTGCAGTTTTCATGCTCCACGGGCACGTGCCACAGGCCATGCCAGGCACGAAGGTTCGTCAGGACGGCTGTGGGAGCAGTCCAGCCAAGCTCAGCACCGAAGGGCGGTCACCACGAGTGTTGGAAGTCTGACAGTCTATGGGACCTGCCGTAGGAATGCTCCAGCAGCTTTAAGCGACCTCCCCGACACGACGGTCAAGAGCGACGAGCATGGGAGCCACCACAGGCCATCGACCCTACCATCAAAATGAACCAACAACCTAACCCTCTCTAACAACCAAGTCTGATGGGCCATCATAGGCCCGACGCCTATCGAGTAGCCCATCCAGTGGGAAAATTTCTGTAATTTCTCTTTTAAGTCAAGGGTACTTTGGTCTTTTTCCAAATCTTTTAACTCATACACTTAGTCATTTTGGGTGTAAATTAGGGTTTTTTAATTAGACTTAGCCTAAAAACTTCCCCATTCTTCCAAAACCAGTCGAATCTTAGCAAAAGAAACGCTTCTTCCTCTCAAGAACAAGCAGAAGGTTCTCTTAAGTTCAGGCCTCAAATCCAAGGGTTTCACCGTAGAATCTTCTTTAAGGTATGTGGGATTTAATTAATGGGTTCCTTTTACCCATTGAGTCCTTAGATACAATTCAGTCATTCATATTTCAGTTAGTTCTCCAGACATAGGGTTCCTGAATTCTGTGCATTTATTGTAATTCACTTTCTATGGTTGTACATAAGATTTATCAGGTGTTTTCTTGGGAACCTAGGATAGTCCTATATTCAGAATCCTATAACCCTAGTTTGTTGTTAATTTTAGTACATCAAACTCATGCATGCTAATCAGATATTGCAGTCAGTTATGTTTCAAAATTTGAATGCTATCAGTTTTCAGTATTATTATAATTGCATTCACATTTAAATCAGTATTTTTGAGATATCTAGTATTTCAGTTTGTATTCATTTCTTGTATATTCAGTTGGGAGTAGTATTAGCACCGAGTGAATGAAGGGATAAAGGCTCACCCGTCAATTTAGGCTGAGACCTTTAGTAGCAGTCCCTAAGTCCCAGAACTACGGCACCACCATAGGTTCTAAAGGGGTCAACAGTCAGTTTGATCACCTTCCCAACTAGGGTTACAGGTTAGCCCCATAGTTAGCTCAGCTTGGGGTATGTCGGTTAACAGTAGCTCCCACAGTTC
The DNA here is from genome assembly GCA_003996215.1 of Jaltomata sinuosa. Classification (NCBI taxonomy): domain Eukaryota; kingdom Viridiplantae; phylum Streptophyta; class Magnoliopsida; order Solanales; family Solanaceae; genus Jaltomata; species Jaltomata sinuosa. The sequence continues at coordinate 38,508 of QJPP01007357.1, forward strand.
TGACTCAGTATATGCTTTGATCTTGTATTTCAGTATTCAGTTTATTCAGTTCATTTCAGCATGTTACAACTCATGTTAAATACTTGTTCATTGCATAAGTTTATCTTTCAGTACATGTTTCAGTATATCTATTATGTTAGTATACCTTCGCTCTTTTCAGTATTTATATATACAGTTTTGCATATATCCTGCATGCTCAGTACATTCCAAGTATTGACACATACTTTTGTGCTACATCTTATCATGATGTAGGTTCAGGCACTCAGTATCTAGACTGCATTTAGTGCAATTCTCTAGTTCCTACTTAGAAGTTCAGTGGTGAGTCCTCATAGTTCGAGGACGATAGTTTATGCTTACTTCTTCTGTCTTTAATTTCCAGTTTTCAGAATTTTGGAGTTAGCCGGGGGCTTATCCCAGCAACTCATTTAAGATAGAGGCTTTCAGACATAGTATTGGTTTTAGCTTTTGTAGTCAGTGTTGATTTAGACCACTATCAGATTTCTTTATATATTCAAATGATTATTGGATTATTCTTCCAAACTTATTTATTTAAACCAGTTAGCTTCCGCACAGTTAATATTTTATTCTGAAATACTTATTTATGCAAGATCATGGGTTAACTTGGGGTCACTTATGACACTAAGCACCGTATTGCATCTAGGAGGTAGCCTCAGGGTGTGATAGATAGTTTCTTCTTGCATTGACCAAATAATCTCCAGTTTTGTCTAAATGAACATGTTCTCTCAGTAGTTCCCGTGCAGTGCTATCAATTTTTCTAGTTCCTTATGGAGATCTGTTAAGGACCTGATTCTTGTACTTTATTATCTATATTCCTTGTACATAAATTCCCACTTGTTCAATGTTTTTCAATTATCAAAATACTATATGATCTTGAATGTAGATTCATATCAAAGAAGCTCAACAAATTCCCCCTTTTTTATGATAAAAAATCCATAGTAGCTTCATATTTTTCATGTGAACCTTTTCAGCTCCATCAATCTTCATATGATTTCCATGTTCATCTTCCCCTTAAAAACAACTCCTATGTTGACAATCACTGCTGGAATAATTAGCTCCATTGTTAATCTAGGTTTGACTTCAGCTGTCATCTGACTTTAATAAGATTTGTAAGCTTACTCCAGTCTCTCCTCCTAACCTTAGTATGATTTGTAAGCTTACTTCAATCTATGTAGACCTCAACAAGGTTTATAAGTTCGCTTTTGTCATGCCCCAAGCTTACACTCTGGGTAGGACTGGCAACCAAATATCACCTGGTGGCCCCAACATACCCTTAGTGTGGCATACTACTAAAGATAACTGAAAAAGAAATGGGACAGCTGATAAATGGGCAAACAAGACTCTGTTATAAATATCAAGACTTTAAATCAACTAAACAATCTGAGACAAACACTGTTATGACTAACATAACTACTATCTATTGAAGCCTCTAACTGAATGAACAAAATGTCTACTAGGACAAGGCCCTCGATCTACCTTTACTTAACTGAAAATAGCTAATCTAGGTTGGACATAGGCCATCCTCTGAAGTACGAGAGAACTCACCAACAAATGAAGGATAAAAGCTAAAGATGCGCTGGCTATCAAACCCGTGTACCTGAATCTGTATCATGAAATGATATAATGCCAAATGACATTAGTACATGAAATATACGGATGTACTAAAGCTGAATAGAAATAATACAGATAAAGCTTGACATGAGTTAGATATATTAAAAAGATATCATGTTCAAGAACTATCTGAATACTGAGAAAGAATGAAACTAAACAATAATTACACTGAATATACTGCATCATAATATACTTTGTAAAACTGGTGGCTATGTGCCAAATATAAATACTGAAAATAATTGGTTTCTATTGGGGAGAATTTGGTAACTGACATACACTATATGAGCGTAATATGTCCAATCTCTGACCTAGTTAGGAGAGCTATCATATACCTTGATGGGGTATACAACTAACCTGAACTATGGATCCATACCGATCCCATACTAGGGGCTTAAAGGAGGAGTCTCTAGAATCAATGGCATGATCCTATCCTACGCTGGCATATATAGTTTTGGAGCTTAGATTATCTAAATCCGTACTTGTCTTGGTGTTAAATAACCTCTCAAAACTATATGTGCTCATAGATACTGAAAATATGTTGGCAAGTCTATGCTTTTAAAACTTCTAAATAGATTACTGGGAATGTTATGCACGAAATTTATCTAAGATATTGCTAGTTGAGCCTGGTGCTCTAATTCTTTAAGAATCTTACTAACTAAAATTTTAACATAAGAACATTAATCCCTTTTCAAAGCATTTCAATATGTATTTGGAAATCTGTAAATCTTTTATGAAACAACTTCCAAATCAAGCAATGGATTCTCATAGAAAACATGAGAAAAATCTATGATGTATAGGATGTTTTTCAAATCAACTTCATTGGACATTCTAAGAATGAATGAGATATAGCAATTCATGAATAGGTTTTAAATTTAGAGATTTCAACTAAGTTTCATGGGGAACACATGGTACATCATCAAGGAATAGAGAAACTACGTTATTGGATTATACATGAACCTTAGCCTTAATTTAAGAACTAAACCGCAATTCTAGACATGATTGTAGGGAAGAACATGGTTTTGATATTGAAGGGTTAGCTTTACATACATTAATTTATCTAAGCCTTGAAGGAGGGCCTCCAATTTTGATCTTGAAACTTAGAGAAGAGTTTCGTCACAAAACCCTAGGATTTTGTAAGAGGAATCCTTGTTAGAATCTATGGTTTAGGGTTAGAAACCTTCAATTCACAAGGAAAATGATTGAGAAGACTTACCTAGTGTTAGGACGATGGGAAAGGGCTCTTAAGACTGAGAGAACTGATCTGAAGTGAGAAAAATAGAAGAGAAACGTCCAAGACGTCCTTTAAATATTTTGGGGTTCTGTCAGACGGTCCGTGGAGATGGGTTGTCATATGGTTTGTGTTAACATCAAGGAAATTATGTGATTCTGGATTGGTAGTATGGTCCACTCTATGAACCATACACCTAAAGTACAAACTATATTCTGGACTTTGGAGTCTGATGTTCTCAAATCGACACTGCTTTGAAGCACGGTTGAGGGACGGCAAACTGTGAAAGCTTTCTACGGATCATCCAGGGGCACGTGTTAACTTGGTTGGATTTCCAACCTTATGACAAGTACAATGGCTCGTTTCACAGATAATACTCTCCTAGTACAGACCGTACACTCTTCCATGGTAACTTGAGAAGGTTTTGTACCCACTGATTCCGGAGCATGGTTTACTACACAGATCGTGTACTAGTTGTATAGCTCATAGAAGTGACCATGGACCCCTGAGTTTGAGACTTAGCCGCATGAATGCGGTTTATATACTAGTTCAAAGGTCTGAGATTTACAATAGCTCCCTCTTGGGATTATTCATCCTAGAATAAAGGTCATTAGAATAAGGAAACGAGTGGACTGGACTGGACACGATTTCTCTAGGCTATATAGAGACAACACTCATCACAAGGACTGCATTAGCATAATGAGATTTATGATAGCCCACTAAAGGATGAATAAGCACGAGTTATGAACGCACAAGACTATTATATATACGATATGAAGCATGCTTCTATGGAATTAAAGGCATAGAGTGGAATCAGTACCTTAAGCACTTTCTTCATAAGGAGTGAATAGGTAGGGATACTTGTCTTTAATGTCTTCCTTGGCTTCTCATGTATCCTCTTCAATATTTTGACTTCTCCACAACACTTCCATTGAAGCCATCTCCTTGGTCCTCTACTTGAAAACCTGATGATCCATAATCTTGACCAAAACTTCCTTATAAGATAGGCTGTATTTCATACCAATACTTTTTATCGAAACTATAAGTGAGGGTCTCCCACATATTTCCCTAACATTGAGACATGGAATACTGGATGAACAATGGCTAGATCTGCTGGAAAATCTTAACTCATAGGCTACCTTTCCAACTTTCTTCAAGATCTGATAGGGACCAATGTATTGAGGACTAAGCTTCCCCTTCTTCCCAAAATGCATGACACCCTTCATAGGCGAGACTTTCAGGAACACCCAATCACTAACCTCAAACTCCAAATCTCTCTATCTCACATTGGAATAAGACTTTTGGTGTCTCTGAGCAGTCTTCAACCGCTCTCAGATAAGCTTATCTTTTTCCATTGCTTGATGAACCAAATATAGTCCCAACAACTCAGCTCCACTCACCTCGAACCAACTAGTCATTGATTTGCATCTTTGCCTATACAAGGCCTCGAATAGTGCCATCTGAATACTAGAGTGATAGTTATTATTATATGCGAACTCAATAAAAGGCAGGTGATCATCCCAATTACCCTTGAAATCTATAACACAAGCTCTTAACATATCCTCAAGAGTCCGAATAGTCCATTAAACTTGACCATTGGTCTGTGGATGGAATGTGATACTAAGATTCACCCTCGTACCTAATTCCTTTCAGAAAGACTTTGAAACTGAGGTAAAATGAGCACCTCTATCTGAAATAATAGACACTGGATATAAAGCTTGACTATCTCTCATACATAAAACTTAGCATAGTCTTCTACAGAGTCTGTCATCTTAACAAGCAAGAAATGAGCTAATTTATTCAGACAATCTACAATTACCCATATCGAGTCATGCTGACAATAAAATTGCGACAAACCTGTTATGAATTCTATGCTTATCATCTCCTATTTCCACTTAGGAAATCTGTTACATTAAGCCAAACCACCTGGTGTTTGGTGTTCAACCTTAACTTATTGACAGTTTGAACACTTGGCTACAAAATTAGCAATATTTTTTCTTCATGCTATTACACCAATAGACTTCTCAAGTCGTGGTACATCTTTGTGGAACCTGAGTGAACGTGATACTTGGAATGATGCGCTTTTGACATAATCCTCTCACACAACCTATCAAATTTGGAACACACAATCTGCCTTGGAACCTCAAGGTACCATCTCCCTTTTTTCAAAAGCCATAACTTTCTTCTTGTGGACTTCTTCCTTTAGCTAGAACAATATGGGATCCCTGTCTTTCTTTTCCTTATCTTCTAAAATCAGGGATGATTCAACCCTATTATATACTATCGCACCACTATCCTTAGAGTTTAAAAGATGAACTCTTAGATTTGTAAGTCAATGAATATCCTTTGTGAGCTCTTTCTTTCCTTTCTCAACATGAGCATGACTTCCCATGGACAACCTGCTAAAGGCATCAACAACCACATTTGCCTTACCTAGGTTGTAGAAGATGCTCATATCATAATCCTTGAGTAACTCAAGCCACCTTCTCTTCCTGAGGTTCAACTCTTTTTGACTGAAGACATATTGGAGGCTCTTATGGTCTGTGAAAACATCCACATGGACACCATAGAGATAGTAACGCCAGATCTTCAGGGCGAACACCACTGCTGCCAACTCAAGATCATAATTCGGGTGTTTTTTCTCACAATTCTTAAGTTGTTTGGAGGAATAAACTACTACCTTACCCCACTGCATCAACCCACACCAACTCTGGAGGCATCATAATTACAAAACTGTCTGTTCCCTCTGGCAGAGTCAATACTAGAGCAGAAGTCAACATTGTCTTTGATTCCTAAAAATTCTACTTATAGGCCTTAGACCACTAAAATTTAGCTTTCTTCTGAGTTAGTTTTATTAAAGGAGAGACGGTGGAGGAGAAACCTTCTACAAACCTCCTATATAACCATCTAAACTCAATAAACTTTTGATGTCTATCAAGGTCATGGGTCTGGGCTAATTCTTAGCTGCATCCATCTTTTGAGAATTGACCTTGATACCCTCACTAGAAATGATGTACCCAAGAAATGCTATGATATTTAGTCAGAATTCACACTTAGAGAATTTGACATATAACTCACAGTCCTTAAGTGTCTACAACACATTTATGAGGTGACTAGCATGCTTTTCCTCACTACGGGAGTAAATCAGAATATCATTGATGAAAAATGATCACAAACATATTAAGATATTATTTGAACACTCTGCTCATGAGATCCATAAAAGTTGCAGGAGAATTATCCAAACTAAAGGACATGATTAGAAATTCAAAGTGATCATACTGAGTTCTGAAAAAGTTTTCTTTGGAATGTCACTTTCTCCAACCTTTAGCTGATGATAGCTGGATCAAAGGTCTATCTTAAAAGAAATATTTAGCACTCTAAAGTTCAAATAGGTCATTAATTCTAGAAAGGGGATTCTTAAAAATGACCTTGTTCAACTAATGGTAGTCAATGCACATTCTAAAAGAACCGTCTTTCTTACGCATGAATAAGACTGGGGAACTCCATGGAGAGACACTTGGACTAATGAATCCCCTCTCAAAGAAATCCTTTAACTGTTTCTTTAGCTCTAATAGAGTCATTCTATATGGCAGAATAGAGATAAGCTGAGTATAAAAAAGACATCTATTCCAAAGTCTATCTCCTTGTTGGGAGGGACTCCGAAAAGATTATCTGAGAAGACTTCTGAGAATTCACTAACTACTAGAACTGACTGAAGGGATGGGACTTCAATGTTAGAATCCCTAACCTAGACTAAATGATAGATGTATCCCTTGGAAACCATCTTTTGGCCTTAAGGTACAAAATGAATTTGCCCTTTGGCATAACTGGACTACCTTCCTACACTAGAACTGGCTCATTAGGGAACTGAAATTTCACGACTTTGGTTCTACAATCAACTAAGGAGTAATAGGAATATGACCAATCCATGCCTAGAATAATTTCAAAATCAACCATATTTGACTTGACTAGGTTTAATATGGTATCTTCTCGAGTTTAAGTATGCCTCGAGGGCGTATAGAATATTGTCTCAAATTTTTGCTTTGGATGATCAGCCTATGCATTGAGTGTGAAAGGAGACCTTCTAATGAGGTGTCATTTTGATTGAACATCGTGTCCAAAGTTCGATATCTTAGAACCTATTTCGTGACCTATGTAGTAGTCTTTTTGTTCTTTTATCTTATTTTAAGAAGTTCACAGGCGTCATCTTACCCTCAGCAATTAGGGTTTCTAAGGGTGACATCGTTAGGATCGAGCGTCCTTAGCATAGAGTCATTCCCATACGAATGCTCGAGAATGAGCTTGTCCCATTAATTGAGGGACTCGTGATTGAGTTTTCACATTACTGTATACTTAATCTTGGGGGGCCTTCCCTCTTTGGCCAAGGGTTCCACAGAACTCCAGCTTTGATTTTTTTGAACAAAGAGTCAATATTTCAAAAATCTTCTTTATTTATGACTTTGTATTTTTGAGCCGTTAGGTCAGATACATGATTCACAAAATATTTTTATCCTAATCTCCTCCCAAAAATCCCTATTTCTATCTCGTTAAAAACCTTGCAGGTAAAAACCTTCTTTAGGGATAAAAAACTTGGTTGAAGGAAAAAAGAGTGTAGCTCATTATTCCAGGTCTGCGTGCTTGATTCTCCAGTTGATGGGTTCCCTTTCTCTTGGTGCCTTTGAGGGGTCATCGTGCCCTAGTCTGTTGGCTTTCAGTTTTGATTCCGCCAAAGGTTGCTCTCCCCTCCAAGGGTAAGAGATTCATTGTCGAGGAGATGCCAAATTAAAAAGGGAAAACAAATGGTTAGAGATAAAATGAAAAAGAGCGAGAACATACTTGTTGCTTCACACGTGGCCACTTAATTTATCATCTTACAAAGAGCACCCGGGTTGACTGGTTATTTGTTCCCATTGGTGCCTTTTCCATAATTGCCTTTAGTGTGATCACTCAGGAATTCCCTCAAATTATCCGTCCTTGAGCAGTGCATCCACCGTAGGTTTTTGAGCTTCCCTAGCCTATAGACCCGTCTGCTGAAAGTCCCTTCTCTCAGGTCAAGGTGAGACTAAGCAGTGAGGGCCAGCATGTTGGCTCAAACCCGCTTTCAAATCCACCATGTAGGGTGTATATCTGTCACGCCTCGAGCCTACCCTCGAGATGCGATACAGGACTAGAGACTACAAGTGATCCCAAGCTAACCCTTGGCCTTAGAATGACTTAGAAACAACCATAACATAATGAGCGGAAGCTTAATATCAAGTAATGTGCAACTCCATATATATATATAGGAATATAACCTAAGAGTAAAATCTGAAACATAAGAACAGCGACAGTCTAACTGTGTCTGAAAAACCTCTAAAACTAATAGAGTGAGTTTCTAGGACAAGAGCTCAGCTAACTCCAAGTACTGAAAGAAAAACATGAGAACAACTAAACTCATAACTGGTCCTCGAAGAATGAGGACTCACCAACAGCGACTGGAAATCATGCGGTCTCTAGCCATGAGTCTAAGAACGAACGCTTGAATCTGCATCATGATAAGATGCATCACATAGAGTATGCATCAGTACTATATGATGTACTGAGTATGCAAGCTTATGCAAAATCATGGTAAAGACCTGCTTGAAAACATTGTTAAAAATGAAACCATGCATTAGTAGGAGAAATCATAGCATAAGAAATCAAGTGAAAATGATAAGTAAAAGTAATAGTTTAAGCATAAGTCATAAGCAATGAGTCAAAGCTCAGAAAATGAATACCATGCACTTAGTAGCTTAAAATCATTCTTGCAGGAGTTTCTTATAACCTACATAAACTATGTTGAGCACCATGGAGTCCAGTGTCATACACGCACACTGAAAAAGATTTTCCTAACCGGACACAGTTAGAACCATAAACATAAGGATCCCGAAGTGCGCCTAAAAGCCAAACCTACGGTAGCAACATAGTTCTAGACTTGGGTTATCTAGAATCCTCATCAACTCGGTGCTAAATACTACTCCCAAAACAGATCATAGATAACATGTGACATATCTAGATGTCAAAGCTTATTCATAGTCATAATGGCAAACCTGGATGTTATACTACTCACAAACCTTGCTTTTGAAAAATAGTTCATGAGCACTGATGGCATGCCAGGATGTCATATCGTTCATAGAGGATCATATCTTAAAGGTTTTCATAGCACTAGTTCAAATACATAATCTTATAAAAATTCATAGCTTGAAGAACTAAGCATGCAATTTCTTAAATACATGAGGTCATGTTGTCTAAACATGCCAATTTTCTTTAAAAAGAACATATATGTAAAATTAGGCTAGGGTTATTCTTCAAATCAAGAGATAAATAAATACTTGTAAAAACTCATGCAAAATCATGTAATTAGGATTAGAAATCATATAGCAACATGAGGAGAATGAATTTCTAGAAAAACTATACAATTGGGTAAGAACCCTAACTTGAGAAGTTCATGAAATCAAAGTAAAATTTGGGGTTTGGGGCATAAGGGTGGAAGAAAATCTTTATTGAATGCCCACATACCTGAATCCAAAGCTTTCTTAGAAAGAATCTGAAGATGGAGACTTGAAAAAGGAACCTTAGTCCTTGGAGCTTGAGAGAATTGAATTTCTTTTCTTCTGGAACTAGATTAAGAGAATGAATGAAGAATCTGACTAAGTGGGATTAAATCCCCCTTAATTTAGTCCTAAAATGACTTAACTTAGGAGTTAAAAAGTGAAAAATTACAAAAATACTCCAGGGAAACAATTCTAAAAAATTGTTAAAAAAACTCGGTCTAGGTTTCCACAAACGAGGTCAACAACCCATAAACAAAACCACGTACTGTGGTTAGAGGCTGTGGTTTCTAGGAAAAATAACTGGTTTTGTGTATGATTTCCACGGATGAGGTCCACGGCTTGTGAAACATTCCACGACCCATGGAAACCTCCCCATGTTATCAGGAAAATAGGTTGTAACACCTCACCCATTTAAATGTTGGATTAACTCATACTCTTGGGATAAGACTAGGAGTGATTAATATATGAGAAAGGATATTTTATGAGGTATTTGATTGCACAATATTTATATGTTTAGTTTTAAAGTTAAGCAAGTTGCAAAATAAAAGTCTACAAAAGTTATTGTAAGTTCCTTTAATAAATTCTCAGAAAATTTGGGTCAAATATCTCAAAACATTTCTACTAATACATAAAGAGGTTTTGGGTATAAGGGCAAACTAAATCCACATACCTGGTAGAAGATTATTCCTGAATTGGGGATAGAGTTCTAAAGTCTTGGAGGAGAAAACCCTAAGCTAGAGAGCGTTCTATCCCTTTTTCTGAACTTGAATCGATAGAATGAGAGGAAAATAGACTAAATCTAATTAAAACCTCTCAAATTATATCCAAAATGACTTAGTTTGGGATTTAAAAGGAGTGGGGAAAAGACCAAAATACCCCTGACTTAAGTGAAAAGTTGCAAAAATTTCTGAGATTTTTCTGTGATTCTAAGTCTAAACGTTGTTTTGAATTCCGGGGTGTTACAATATCTCTCCCTTGGGATCATTCATCTTCGAATAAAGACTAATCAAGCTGAGTTTGGAGGAAAAGAGCTGCAATCTCTACCAACTGAGTGCTAGAAGCTGATATTTAACTGAATTGAGTCCTATGGACATGAAAACATGCTGAAATACAATAACAGCTGAGGGAACATGATATTGAGACTGAAATACACATGAATAGTCTAAAAGACTAGAGAGGTACTATAACCTTAAGCTGAAGCTGAATCGAAAAGGAAGAGGTGTGGGTACTTGGTCATCATAGTTGTTTCTGCTTCCCAAGTAGCTCCCTCGACTGACTGGTTCCTCCAAAGGATTTTCACTGAAGAAACCTCTTTGCTCCTTAACCGACGCACTTGACGGTCAAGAATCTGAACCAGGACCTCTTTATAAGAAAGACTATTCTTCACACCCAGCTTTCTAAGGGCACAACTAAAGCTGGATCACCAATGCATTTCTTCAACAAGGAAATATGGAAAACTGGGTGCAACGGTGCTAAGTCTGCTGGTAACTCTAACTTATACGCCACTCTGCCAACTCTCCTCAGAATCTTGTAAGAGACTACATATCGGGGACTAAGCTTCCCCTTCTTACCGAACCTCATCACTCCCTTCATAGGTGACACCTTCAGAAACACTCAATCATCAACCTCAAATTCTAGCTCTCTTCTCCTTACATCAGCATAGGACTTTTGACAACTTTGAGCTGCCTTCAACCTTTCTCTAATCAGCTAAACTTTTTCCATAGCCTCATGGACTGAATCTGGACCTATCAAAGTTGTTTCACCTACCTCAAACTAACCTATAGGTAATCTACACCTCCGCCAATAAAGTGCCTCATATGGAGCCATTTGAATTCTAGAGTGGAACCTGTTATTGTAGGTGTACTCTATAAGCGCCAAATGCTCATCCCAATTACCCTTAAAGTTGATAACACAAGCCCTCAACATATCTTCTAAGGTCTGAATGGTACACTCTGCCTGCCCATCAGTCTGCGGGTGAAAAGTTATGCTAAGATTAACCTGAGTACCAAGACCCTTCTAGAACAATCCCCAAAACAGAGATGTGAACTGAGTACCCCTATCTGAGATGATGGATCAGGGGACTCCATGCAACCTGACTATCTCATGAATGTAGAGTCTGGCATAGTCCTCCGCTGAATCGGTAGTCTTGACAGCAAAGAAGTGGGCTGACTTAGTCACCCTATCTACAATCACCCAAATAGAATCATGCTGCCTGCGAGTACGAGGTAAGCCTATAATGAAGTCCATATTGATGACCTCCCACTTCCAAGTAGGAATGTCCATCTCTTGCATTATACCACTTGGTCGCTGATGTTCTACCTTCACTTGCTGACAGTTGGGACACTTCACCACAAAACCAGCAATGTCCCTCTTCATACTATTCCACTAATATACTTCCCGTAGGTCATGGTACATCTTAGTGGCACCAGGGTTGTCACACCCCAAGGTTACCCCCTAGACGTAACACAGGACTCAGGACCACAAGGATCCCAAACTAACCCTTGGTCATAGCATTCTCAAGCAACGTAAAGGAAAGTATAGCGGAAGCATCATAAGGAAATCCAAAATAGGAAGACATATCATAGATAGAGTACTAAATAGGGGATACAACCCGAATATTATCCGATAACATCTATGTAGAAAAGCCTCTACAACTAGCATATTGAGTTGATGGGATAATACCCCAACTAACTCGACAATCTCGAAAGAATGGGAACATAAAGCAAAAGTAAAGTCTAGTCCTCGAACTATGAGGACTCACCCAAGCTGACTGAAAGTGGCTGGGATCTCTGCCACGTATCTGTGAAGGGACACCTGAATCTGCATCATCAAAGGATGCAGCGCAATATGCGTTAGTACTATGGAATGTACTAAGTATGTGAGCAATGCATAAGTATGATAAAAAATACTTTAAAACGTACTTAAACATGATCCATGCATAATAAAGTATCAAGAGAAGAAATTGTAATGAAAAGCTAAGTCATAAGGCCAAAGCCAACTTCAAAAGTCATAGTTCATAAAAGAGTCCATAAGGCTTAGAAAACATGAAAAAGAACATACATACGAGAGTTTCTTATAACCGACATGAGACCATGTGAGCTACATGGAATCTAACTATATAACCCTAGTTAGCAAAGCTAACTTTGAACCATGCCAAGGAATAAGTCACCATACCAGACTATATAACCCTAGTTGGCAAAGTTGTCCTATGCCCCGCTAAGGCAAGGACACCATACATAAAGATGTGGATCCACTCTCATAAGCCTTGAAGGCACATATCATATCGTAATCATACCTACGCTGGCAACGTAGTTTCTGGGACTAAGGTTACTCTCACCCTATCCAACTCGATGCTAAATACCACTCCCAAAACATGCACATATAGCTCATAATTTCATAAGGGCATACTCTCATGCCAAATCTTGTTCATAAAGCATGAAAACACATAGGGTATCATGCAACTTTCATATCATAGTTCATAAAGCTCAGCATATCCATAATTCAAAATATGCTTTTCTTTCTAAATTCATACTTGAAGAATTAGGCATGCAATTTCATGAAATACATAGAGGCCATGATATCTAATCATGCCAACTTTCTCTTGAAAATATGCAATTTTATGGAGTCAAGCTAGAAATCAACTTTCATGCTTGGGCTTTTAAACCCAATAAGAGAATCATAATCAAATCATGAGTAATCAATAGAAAACCATAAAATTTAAACATAGAAGCTGATTTCATAAACTTTCCCCAAATTTTAGATCAAAACCCTAATTTCATAAGTTCATATTTCAACATAAGAATTGGAGATTTTGTGCACAAGGGTGAAAGGAACCCATTGTTGGAAACCCATATACCTTGGGTGAAGATAACCCACTTCAATGGAAAAGGCTTAGGAGACTTGACTTGGAGCTTGGAGACTTGAGCTTGACAGAAACTTTTTATTTTGAGTGAAGAGTGAGAAGCTTAAGAGGGACTTAGAATAATATGGGTGAAAACCCTTCTAAAAGTAGTCAAAACAACTTCACTTAGTAGTTAAAAGGGTGGGAAATGACCAAAAAAGCCCCTAGGATTTAATTAGAAGAAAGCTGGAAAAACACTCAGGCTCAGTGACCACGAGTGGAGTCTACAACTCGTAGACCTTTCCACGACTCATGGACTCCTATCATGGAAATTGCTCAAGATTTCAACCTGCAGAAGGTTTTCTACGGTTCAATAGGATGACTCGTAGAAGCTTCCATGAGTCGAAGGACCTAGTCGTAGAAATCAGAGAATTTGGCTGCCTCTGATCAGCTTCCACGAGTCAACAGTATGACCCGTAGAAACTTCTACGAGTCATGGAAGTGACTCGTGGTTGTCAGTACTAAGGTCGATCTGCATGACTGGGATCACGAGTCACTCCCACGACTCGTGGAACCTTTCACAACTCATGGACTTGACGCGTGGTCCCTGGAAGTCCAAATTTTTTTGCAAGTCTGAGTTTAAAAGTTGCATACGTTTCCGAGGTGTTACAAGGATGGATGGAATACCTGGAGCTAAGAGCCTCTGTCAAAATCTGCTGCCTCAAATCACCTATATTAGGAACACATAACCGACCCTGATAACGAAGTACACCATCTCCCCCTTGGGAGAAGACCTCTACTCTCTGCTGCTGGACAACACCTTTTAGCTGAAGTAAGATGGGATCACTGTCTTACTTTTCCTTTACCTCGGATACCAATGAAGACACTGACCCATTCTGAACAATGACTCCACCTTATAATGAATCTGTGAGGCGAACCCCTAACTGAGCAAGCCTGTGAACATCCTTAGCTAATTCCTTCTTTCCTTTCTTAACCTGTGGCACACTACCCATGGACTGCCTGCTAAGTGTATCAGCTACTATATTAGCCTTACCCAGATGATAAAGCACACTCATGTGATAGTCTTTGAGAAGTTCTAGCCACCTTCTCTGATGAAGATTTAACTCCTTCTGCGAGAACACATATTGTAGGCTCTTATGGTCAGTAAATACATCTACATGGACACCATACAAGTAGTGTCTCCAAATCTTCAAGGCAAATACCACTACTGCTAACTCCAGATCATGAGTCGGGTAGTTTTTTTCATGAGTATTAAGTTATCGGGAGTCATATGTAATGACTTTACCATGTTGTATCAGAACACAACCTAGGCCAACTCTGGACGCATCATAATATACTACGAAACCGTATGAACCCTCTGGTAGAGTCAAAACTGGGGGTGTGGTCAACCTAGTTTTCAACTCTTGGAAGTTTTTCTCACTCATCTGACCACTGGAACTTGACCTTCTTCTGAGTCAGCCTAGTCAATGGAGAAGCTATAGATGAAAACCCCTTAACAAATCTCCTGTAGTAACCAGCCAAACCCAAAAAACTCCTAATGTCTGTCGGAGAAGTGGGTCTAGGCCAATTCCTTATTGCCTCTATCTTCGGATAATCCACTTAAATGCCCTCCTTAGACACTACATGACCCAGAAAAATGATAGACTGCAACCAAAATTCACACTTACTGAACTTGGTGAATAAAGGACGATCCTTGAGAGTTTGCAGCACCACTCTCAAATGATTAGCATGCTTGATAACGCCCAAACTACACCTCAAATTAACGAAGCGTAAGCGGTCGTAGTCAAATATAGAACCCAACAAAGGTTGGGGTCGAATCCCACAGAGAATATGGTGAGAATTAAGTCTTTAGTGAAGTATGTGACTAATGGTCAATAGTTTCCGGTAAATAGGGGGGGGTTTGTGATCAATATTTGTAAACAAAACAAACACTTAACGTATGAATGATAATCAATAGGAGAGAGAGAACTAGGGAAGTGTTTACCATGGCGTTAGTAACAAAGTCGATTCTAGGCTTAACGGGTTTCTTTCTATATGCGTGTCACGATGTGATTGAATTAATTGTATCGTCTAAACGTTTCTCAACCAAATAGACAAATTTACTTTTCAATTCTCTCGAACTTGAAAAGGTGTGCTTTTAGATTTCAATCCTAAACATCAAGTAGATTAATCTAGTTACAGCATTAATCATAAGACGAGAGTTGGTAGTCTCGAATCCTCGTCGTTAATCAAGTTTCCCGGTTTTAATCTCTTTACTCAAGCAAATTAAACCTAGGCATGTTCTAATGTTTGCAACCACTAGAAAACGTTAAATAATGAATGACTAACAACGTGACAACATATATATTGAACCCGACGCTACCCGGAATCTATCTTGCTACTTTTGCCATGGCTCCCACAACCCTAGTTGTGGGAGGTTTATTTAATCATGCTATAAAAAAAAGAGAAGAGAATTGTATTCATAATAAAGAGAAGGGATTCTTACAATATAATGAAAACCAATCTTCAATTATTCCAAGAACAAGAAAAACAAAGATCCCAAGAACAAATCAAGAACACGAATTCAAGAAGTGTAAAACGTGTTTCTTGATCTCCAAGTCTCTCCTAAAACTATTGGGAGAACTATATTAAAAAGCTTGGTTCATAAAATAAACCTAACATAGGGTATTTATAGGAGTCTAGGAAACAATTCCCAAAAACGCTCGGATTCCGCGTAACCGACTGCCCAGGTGTGACGGCCAGGCTGACGGACCGTCATTGGCTTGACGGACCGTCGCCTGGACCGTCACCCTTAGACAGTGCAAGGCCTCCACTTGACGGTCACATGTGACGGACCATCACATGTGTGACGGACCGTCACTCAGGCCGTCACTCTTAGGCAGAATGTCGTTTTTCGCGTATTTCCTTCCGTTTCCATGTTTGTCTCCATTTCCTGAAAATACAACATAAAAACATCAAAAACGACAACGGTTGCTTGAAAACGTACGATTGTTCTTAGTTTAAAGGAGTCGAAAGTGCCGTAAATTGGCGGCACATCAACACCCTCCACTTAAAACATTCGCTTGTCCTCAAGCAACATGACACAAAACAATAATACGACGACTCAACTAAGCAAACAAACTCGTGTCTTTAGCAACTCATGGTCATTCATTAGTTCATTAAATCAAGCTCCCTCGTAGCACACAATGTATGAAACACTAACTTGCAAGGATCCAAACATGTCATTCTGATATGATAGAATATTATGCATACCCATGCGCAGCTATCCTAACAATCAATAGGCAATACAGAAATCTTGGTTCCCTCACCTCAAAGAAATCCCACACACAAGATTTGGGACTAGGTAAGCGCTCACACTCACAAACGATTTCAAACAATGCACATGCGATACCATAGGCTTTCCCTTACTATTCTATTTCAGTTCTTCAGAAAGCCGCTCAGGATCACTACAGGACTTGTTTAGGCTTGTAATGAGGCTTCAGGTGCAGGTAGGATACATTTAGGGGTTAGTGACTAAGCCCTCCTTGGAACTACCGACGTCTTCTTACCACATAACTTTACTTTGTCCATCCTTATTCACCTTTTTATTTCCTTCTCTCTAGCTACAGGTGCGGCCTCTTTATTTTGACAATTCTTTTTATTACTTTTCGATCTTTTTCATCTCTTTTTATTTTTCTTTTTTTTAGGCACACACCCGGAATTTTCATTCTATTCACAACCAATCTTCTCCATCCTCTTTTTCTTATCATTCACCTCTGTAGTAGCCACCCTCAACTTAAGCTGATTGCCTGCGTTGAGGTGCACAATGTCCATGGCAGGACCAGGGCCAAAACAGGGTTTACCTCTATAGTAGCCACCCTCAACTTAGGCTGATTGCCTGCGTTGAGGTGCACGATGTCCAAGGAAGGACCAGGGCCAAAATAGGGATTCAAAGTTAAACAGGAACGGTGACAGGTTATTGAAAGAATAAGATCAATTATGGCTCAAACAGGGATCAAAGGGATTATTTATATTTGGACGGTCTTTTAGGTTAAGTGGACTGCATACAAAAAGGGCCTGTGATCCTTTCCTAAGCAACCAAACTTCGAACTTAACAAAATAGATCGGGCAAGTTCTAGATGCATGCACAGAGTAAGAATTTATAACAATAATCTCACACACTCTTGGCACCAAGAAACTATATCGCTACCAACTATCAAACAACCGCTCGGCTTAAGCATACTCATTCTAATCATAATCACACAATGACATACAAGGATCCAGATAGTCAATCGTTTCAACATAAGTACAAAACCAGAAAATTTTTAAAGGGGCTCATTTTTAGTCAAAAAAAACGCCATGCTCATCACTATAGACACTAAAAAAAATAAAAATTTTAAAAAAAATTAACAACCTAAACATGCCGGTTCTACTAGATAGCACACCGGAGGGAAAAGAAACACGGCAACAAAAACCCTCGGTGGTGACTCATAGGTTTCCCAACACCCTCAACTTAGACTCATGCATTGTCCCCAATGCATACATATGAAAGCTAAAAACTGTGAGAATAAAGGAATACCTGTGAAGTCGATATGACTCAGATTCTAGAACGATGTTGGAGACCGCCAGGGTCTCCAAAACAGGAGAACTCGATGGAGTGTGGCGTTCCAGCTTCCTCTTTGGGCTCCATCGCTAGTCGCGACAATTTCTTTGCTCTTTCTTTGCAGATTCTCTTGCGGTGTTTTCATTTTCTGGATCTATTTTCACCGCTTTCCTTTACCTTCTCGTTCTCTTGCGATCGCGACCTCACTTTCATAACAGCTCAGGTTTCTAGACAACCCTTCTCCTCAGGATACACATCCGCAGGGACTTTCTCAATAACCTTGATGACCGCGACCACCCTCATGTCACTTGGTTGCTTCATCAATTTGGACACATCGAACTTGACCACTTCATTGTTTAGCCTGAAGGTCAGTTCGTTTCTTTCCATGTCAACCAATGCTCTAGCCGTGGCTAACAAAGGTCGTCCCAAGATGATGGGAACTTCAAAATCTACTTCGCAATCCAAGATGACAAAGTCAGCTGGGAAGATAAGCTTACCGATCTTTACTAGCACATCAAACAATATTCCCACAGGTCGCTTTATTGATCGGTCAGCCATCATTACTCTCATGGATGTTGGTTTAGGAGCTCCCAAACCCAATTGTTTGTAGACCGCTAGCGGCATCAAGTTGATGCTAGCACCAAGATCACATAATGCTCTTCCGAAGTTGAGCTTCCCGATAGTACAGGGAACAGTGAAAGCACCTGGATCTTCCTTCTTTTCGACTAACGACCTTGAAGAAATAGCGCTGCAGTGGTGGAGGTTGTCTTCCGGTTCAAAACTTACCGACCTTTTCTTTGTAATCAAGTCCTTCATGAACTTGGCATAACCGGGCATTTGTTCAAGCGCTTCCACCAGTGGTATGTTTATTGAAATCTGTTTCAGCATGGTCATGAAGTTCAGGAACTTACCATCGTCAGCTTTCTTCTTCAAACGCTGTGGGAAAGGAGGTGGTGGCCGAGGCATCATAGTTGGAGGCTTTTCGGCCTCCTTGCTTTTATCCACGGGTTTTGGCATTTCCTCCTCTACCACCTCTTCATCATCCGCAACATCACCTTGAGTCTGAATTACCGGATGTGATTCCGGTAATATTTTTCCGCTTCTTGTGGTGATCGCCATACAGCTTGCGTCATTCCTCGGATGAGTGGTGTCGCTCGGCAAGGTACCTGTCTTCCTTGGGTTTAGAGATGCCGAGATTAGCCCCACTTGCTGCTCTAATTGCTTGATCGAAGTGGAATGTGCCTCCACTATTTGACTCATGGCTGATAACTCAGTCCTCATCTCCTTTAGCCCAGAGTCAGTCGATTCCACCTTTAGCAGCATCTTCGCCATCATGCTCTCTAGCTTCGAAGTCTCTGCCTCGTTGTTAGCCTTGTCCCGATTACCAAGTGGTATATACAACCCACCTCTCTCAGTGTTGTTCCTCCAGTTTCCTTGGTCGCGATCTTTGTAGCCGCCTTTCTCATAGTGGTTGTCTCTCTGATAGTTCCGACCTTGGTTTCCCTGGCCGTTGGCCTGGAAACCCCCCAAATAGTTGGCCTCCTCATCAGATTCAACCCCTGCTGCTCTACCTTGCGAACCCACGGCTTTCACCTTCTCAATACTTCCTGACATCAAGTGCTTGGTCAAGAGGTCCATTTGCGTTTTTAGATGGGCCATGTCTTGGTCCCGTTCTTCATCTTTTCTACACTGTTCTGCTGACACACCAACTGCATAAGTACTAGCTGGTACTTCTGAATCACGTGTATGCCAGGCCCTGTTGGTTTTGGTGAGCCTGTCCAAAATAGTTGTGGCATCGGCAAAAGTGCGACCCATAAACGCTCCATCTGCTGCGTTGTCCAACGTCGGCTTGGTAGCCGAATTGAGTGCCCTGTAGAATGTCTGCATTAAAAACTCATCGTTCAACTGATGGTTTGGGCATTGTGTTAGCTTTTTCTTGAATCGCAGCCAGGTCTCGTGCAATGCTTCGTGAGGTTGCTGCCTGAAATTGCTAATCTCGTCCCTCAACTGTATCATCCTAGAGGGAGGAAAGAACCTTTATAGGAAAGCTCCTTTCAACTCTCCCCAAGTTGCGATAAAGTCGGGGGTCAGTTCTGTCAACCATAACGCTGCCTCATCAGACAGAGACAACGGAAACAACCTGAGCCTGATCGCTGTCTGACTCACGCCCGGCAGTTCAAACGACTTGCAGATACCCACGAAGTTCATTAAGTGACGGTTTGGATCGTCACCAGCTGCTCCACGGAATACTCCTCTCAAGTTCAACAGCTGAATCATCATGCTAGTGATGTTGAACTTTGCTCCGGGCGGTAGCGGTGGAACAACAATGGCGCCCGTAGCGCTAACTCCATCCAAATCGTTATCCTCATCATGCAACTCAAGATCGTGCTGCAGACCTCCAGCATTCAAATTTTGTTGGGCCTGCAGTTCTGCAGCGAGCCTTGCTGCCTCTTGTTGTGCGGCCATATTCTGCCTTAACGTTCTAGCAAGCTTGGGGTCGTAAGGTAATGTTGATTCACCCGAGCGCCGGGTACTTGGCATGCACAACTCTGTACCCTGTCAAAAACAAAAACAACAAAAAAAAACGTAAAAGCAGGAAAGTATGACTAAGAGTCAAATAAACACACCAGACTTAATTAACAACCGTATTCCCCGGCAACGGCGCCACTTTTTGATAATGCCCAAACTACACCTCAAATTAACGAAGCGTAAGCGGTCGTAGTCAAATATAGAACCCAACAAAGGTTGGGGTCGAATCCCACAGAGAATATGGTGAGAATTAAGTCTTTAGTGAAGTATGTGACTAGTCGTCAATAGTTTCCTCTAAATAGGGGGGGGGGTTGTGATCAATATTTGTAAACAAAACAAACACTTAACGTATGAATGATAATCAATAGGAGAGAGAAAACTAGGGAAGTGTTTACCATGGCGTTAGTAACAAAGTCGATTCTAGGCTTAACGGGGTTCTTTCTATATGCGTGTCACGATGTGATTGAATTAATTGTATCGTCTAAATGTTTCTCAACCAAATAGACAAATTTACTTTTCAATTCTCTCGAACTTGAAAAGGTGTGCTTTTAGATTTCAATCCTAAACATCAAGTAGATTAATCTAGTTACAGCATTAATCATAAGACGAGAGTTAGTAGTCTCGAATCCTCGTCGTTAATCAAGTTTCCCGGTTTTAATCTTTTTACTCAAGCAAATCAAACCTAGGCATGTTCTAATGTTTGCAACCACTAGAAAACGTTAAATAATGTATGATTAATAACGTGACAACATATATTGAATCCGTCGCTACCCGGAATCTATATTGCTACTTTAGCCATGGCTCCCACAACCCTAGTTGTGGGAGGTTTAGTTAATCATGCTATAAAGAAAAGAGAAGAGAATTGTATTCATAATAAAGAGAAGGGATTCTTACAATATAATGAAAATCAATCTTCAATTATTCCAAGAACAAGAAAAACCAAGATCCCAAGAACAAATCAAGAACACGAATTCAAGAAGTGTAAAACGTGTTTCTTGATCTCCAAGTCTCTCCTAAAACTATTGGGAGAACTATATTAAAAAGCTTGGCTCATAAAATAAACCTAACATAGGGTATTTATAGGAGTCTAGGAAACAAATCCCAAAAACGCTCGGATTCCGCGTAACCGACTGCCCAGGTGTGACGGCCAGGCTGACGGACCGTCACTGGCTTGACGGACCGTCGCCTGGACCGTCACCCTTAGACAGTGCAAGGCCTCCACTTGACGGTCACATGTGACGGACCGTCACATGTGTGATGGACCGTCACTCAGGTCGTCACTCTTAGGCAGAATGTCGTTTTTCGCGTATTTCCTTCCGTTTCCATGTTTGTCTCCATTTCCTGAAAATACAACATAAAAACATCAAAAACGACAACGGTTGCTTGAAAACGTACGATTGTTCTTAGTTTAAAGGAGTCGAAAGTGCCGTAAATTGGCGGCACATCAATGCTCCTCCTTACTCCGCGAGGAAACTAAAATATCGTCTATAAAGACAATAATGAACATGTCCAAATACTGATTGAACACCCTATTCATCAAGTCCATAACAGCTACAGGAGCATTCGTTAGTCTATAAGACATAACCACAAATGCGTAGTGACCATACCGAGTTTTGAAGGCTATCTTCAGAATGTCACACTCCCTAACTCTGAGCTGATTATAACCGGATCTGAGGTCAATCTTGGAGAAGTAGTTGGCACCCTGAAGCTGGTCGAACAAGTCATCAATCCTGGGGATGGGATACTTATTCTTGATTGTGACTTTGTTCAACTGATGGTAGTCTATGCACATCCTGAGGGAACAATCCTTTTTATGCACGAAAAGAACTGGGGCACCCCATGGAGAGATGCTAGGTCTAATGAAACTTTTATCTAGAATGTCCTTGAGATGTTCTTTCAACTCCTTAAGCTCAGCTGAAGCCATTCGGTATGGAAGAATAGATATGGGCCGTGTATCTGGAAGAAGGTATATCCCAAAGTCAATCTCTCGCTCAAGAGGGACTCCAGGAATATCTTCAGGAAACACCTCTGGAAACTTATAAACTACTGGAACTGACTGGAAAGGTGGGGTTTCGGACTCGAAATCCTTAACCCGAACTATGTGGTAGATGTAACCCTTTGAGATCATCTTTTTAGATTTGAGGTAAGATATGAAATGACCTTTTGATATTGGAGGACTACCCTGCCATTCTAAAATAGACTCATCTGGAAACTGGAATTTCACGACTCTGGTTCTGTAGTTGACTGAGGCATAACAGGCATGTAGCCAATCCATGCCGAGAATGACATCAAAGTCGGTCATATCTAACTTTACTAAATCTGTTGAGGTGACTTTATGAAGGACTAAAATTGGGCAATCTCTATACACCCTCTTAGCTAGGACTGACTCACCAACTGGAGTGGAGACTGGGATGGGTTCTAAGAGTTATTTTAGGACTGACTCCAAATTTACATGCAACATACGGGGTTACAAAAGATAGGGAAGCCCATGGGTCTAACAAGGCATAAAAATCAAGAGAGAAGACTGATAACATACCAATGACTACATCTGGTGAACTCTCTTGATCTTGACAGGAAGACATGGCATAGAGACGATTCCGATGTTGACCTCCACCTATGCCAGAAGTAGTACTCTATTGAGCTGTGCGACCTGCTGGAGCTGCTGAAGTGGTAGAGTAAGCTCTGTTACCTCCCTGTCCTTGCCTTGCAAAAAGGCACTTCTTCAATCTATGGTCGAGCTGACCACACCTAAAACACCCCTCTCTGCCAGCAAGACACTTACCTGGATAATTTTTACCACACTTGGGGCAGACTGGAAAAGTGTGGCTACCTGAAACACTGCCCTGAGACTTAGATCCGGGTGCTCACCTTTTCTGATCTTGTCGAGGCCTGGGAGATAGAGCACTAGCTGATGAAGGTGCTGGGGCTACCGACCTCTGCTGGAACTGTGAGCGATTCCCACCGCCCAACCTCTGCTGAGAATATTCATAGTTACATGTCCTAGCCTTCTTATTATCCTTAGTCATATCCTTAAGCTTATCTTTCTCAACCTGCTGAGCATGGGTCATCAGTCTAGAGATATCCCTATCCCTAATAACATAGCATTCATGCACTCTGTTTTCACCAAGTCGGATACCACATACAAGAACTTGCCCATTTGTGCCCTTGGATCGGCCACCATAGATGGGGCATACCTATAAAGCTGAGTGAACTTCAACCCATATTCCTGGACCAACACTGATCCCTTTCTCAGATTCATAAACTCTTGGGCCTTAGCCTCTCTCAACTCCCTCGGGAAGAACTTGTCCAGAAAAGCTCCAGTAAAACAATCCCATGTCACAGGAGCTTCATTGACACTCCTGTTGTCTTTCAGTTGATATGAGCCACATCCTTGAGTTGATAGGATGCTAACTCAACGCTATCAGTACCAGTCACTTGCATTACCTCAAGAATATTCTTGATCTCATCGATGAAATTATGTGGGTCTTCACCAACCTTTGATCCTAGAAACTTTGGTGGATTTATGCGAACAAAATCTCAAACCCGGGCTAGAGCTGATCCACCATTTAGGTTTGTAGGAACTAGGGCCTTATAATTAGCCTGATTGGCTACAGTCTAAGCCAACAACTAGATTGCATTATGGAACTCCGTATTCGTAACCTTATAGTTCAGGGCTGGAGGGTTAGCGTTAGCATTGTATGCATTAGCTCTACGACAAGGCATGATCTGAAATGCATAACGAATGGATTAGAGAGGAGAAACTGAACTAAACTCCATTGCATGATAAAGATAATGAAAGAAGTGAAGTTTTTCTTAAAACATCTCGTAGCCTCTCCCTCATAAATGTGGTGCACTTCACACCCATGAAAGAGACTCTACTTAGTGCGGCTTTCAGACACCCTAGGACTCTTGAACCTGATGCTCTGATACCAAATTTGTCATGCCCCGTGTCATGCCTCGAGGCTACCCCTAGATGCAACACGGTGCTTACTGTCACAAGTGACCCCAAGCTAACCCATGGCATGGCATATCTATACAAGTTCAATTAAAACATGCACTGTGCAGAAGCTAAAAATAGTTTAATATCTGAAATGGGGGAAAAGCCTAAAGTATATGAATATATAAAATATATGAAGAGTATAGTGATGACTGAAAACAACACTAACAACTCAAGCTGAATCTAGTCTATGTCTGAAAGATTCTAACTGATGTGAGTTATTGGGACATACCCCCAGCTAACTCTAGCAAGTCTGAAACTGAAAGTAAAGCATGTCTATCGTCCTCAAACTATGAGGACTCACCAGTGAAGCTGCTGAATATGGACTGGAAGTTGAGCTAAACGCGGTCTAGATGTTGAGTGCCTGAACCTACATCATACAATGATGTAGCACAAAAGTATGCGTCAATACTCTGAATGTATTAAGCATGCGGGATATGTGCTAAGCTGAACAATATAGAAACTGAACATAGCAATAGATATACCGAAACATAATTGAAAGCTGAGCTGGGTACAATGACCAAGTACCAATCATGAAGATATGACATGCTGAACTGAATACTGGAGATAAATACTGAGTACATGGTCAATGCAATATGAATCTGACTGTGGGAGATACTAATAACCGACATACCCCAAGCTGAGCTAACTATGGGGCCAACCTGTAACCCTGGATGGAAGGGTGTTCATACCTTGCCAAGGGTACGAACAAGTCTAATGTGGATCCACTAAACTGATGTCCACAAGGGACAAGGGTGTCAAGCCTAGTCTGACGGGTAACCCCTTTAGAACCTATGGTGGCGCCATAGTTCTGGGACTCAAGGACTGCTACTAAAGGTCTCAGCCTAAACTGGCGGGTGAGCCTTCATCCCTTTGTACGCTCAGTGCTAAGTCTACTCCCAACTGAATGTAAGGTAAAATACAACTGTAATACTGGAGAGCTCAAAACACTGATATAATATGAGAATGCAACATACATATACTGAAAGATATGACATTCGAATTCTGAAGCATGATTGTCTGACTGATTTGCCTAGCAAGTATAATTTATGAAATATTAAAATTAACACAAGCTAGGGTTTCTGAGTTCTATACATGAAGCTGTACTAATTCTCTAAGAAATATGAACTAAACATCATATAAGTTGTAGCATCTAAATAGCAAGGAAATCTCTAAGGTTTATAAACCCTAGGTCTAAGTAATCATGGAGAAACTGAAGAAACTGGCTGAGTTCTAGGGACCTAATGGGTGAAAGGAACCCACTAGTGAAATCCCACATACCTGGAAGAAGATTCTACGGTTGAACCTTTGGATTTGGGGATGAACTTGGAGAAAACCCTCTGGCTTGTTCTTGAGAGGAAATGTTTATATTATTTTCTGATATGCTAAGTGTCGATTTAATTTTAGGAGTAATGAGGAAAATAGAGTAAAAAACCTTTAATTACTCCTAAAATGACTTAGGATCAGAGTTAAACGAATTGGTAAAAGACCAAAATGCCCCCAACTTAAAACTAAAAATTTTAGAAATACCCTTGGCCGTATGGGCTGCTCGACGAGCGTCGGACTTGCGATGGCTCATTGGCCAAGGCATAAAAATAGGGCAGATTGGGCTGGCCCTCTGGACCATCCCCACAGGCAGACCCACGGCCCGTCGTGTCCACGACGCCTGTGGCAAATTGCCAGTCGGGGCAAGGAAGGCTGGGACTGGGGTGCTGGTGTCGCCTCATGGGCTGCTCGATGGCCCATCCGAACTCCAACACCCGTCGGGTTCCCCATTTAGCTAGAGCAGGCTAGACAGTGCCTCAGAATCTTCCCATAGGGACCCTAACGGGCCATCATGTCCACGACGCCCGTGGGCTAGCCCGTGGGGCTTGACTGGCCGATGGAATATTCTTAAGTTCTGCTGAGTTTTGGGTCTTAAAAACTGGTTTGAAATTCTGGGGTGTTACACCCCGAGGCTAGCCTCTAGATGTAACACGGGACCTAGGACCATAAGTGACCCCAAGCTAACCTTGAATCTGGCATATCACAAGCATACTGAAATAACTCTAAACAAAAGGAAGATAACTGAATAAAGCATATAGTCTAAAAAGAATTCAACTGAGATTATCTGAACAAATAACTGTCTGAAAAGCAGGAGTACCCAAATCAACTGAGTCTGACTCAATGTTTGAAAGTCTCTAATACTGATGAGTTGTTGGGATAAGTCCCCAGCTAACTCTTAAATACTAAAATTAAGAGCAGACCGACTAACTCAAAAAGCATGTAAAGATATGTTCTCGGATGATGAGGACTCACGAATGGCTATCGGTAATATGGCATTGAAGCGAGCTAATCATGAGGCTGGAGCTGAAAACCTGAACCTGCATCATGATAGGATGTAACACATAGAGTATGCGTCAGTACTTCGAATATACTGAGCATGAGGGATACACAAAACTGACTGAATATGTAAACATGCTAAAATACTGATAAACTAATGTACATAGGCCCAAAATATAGTCATGCATAAAAGAACTAAAATGTAGGAGAAATAAGAAACATACTAAAACTAAGAATAAACATAAACTGGGGGTCTGAGGTACTATACTGAAACTGATATTGTGGGAGAGTCTATTAACCGACATAAACTATGTGAGCTAGACATGGAGTCTGATGTATGAGGACCCAACATACCTTGTCAGGGTATAAAGGCATGGGTGATATGATCACTAGTTCTAAGGCCCAACTGAGGGGATAAATAACCTACGGAGGCACGTAGTTCTGGGACTTTAGGGTATGCTAAACCCTAGTCCAACTCAGTGCTCAATACTACTCCTAAACTGAACACTGATAGCTCATTTAAAACTCAGGTTTTGAATTTCTGAGACAGAACTAAACTAGTCTGAAATCACTATTTTTCTTAAAAGCTGTAGTAAACTGAAGCATGTTAATTTCTGCTCTTTAAACTCAACTAGTAGTCTAAGTTTGGATTTTCAAGAAAATCAGTTCATCAAAAAATACTACAATTTAAGGCTCGATTCTTGATTTCCTCAAAACCTTGTAAAAATCCATGCAGTTCAATAATATTAATATATACTTTATTAAAATTGGATGAAAATCATGTAATGAACATAAGAATGATTCTCCATAACAATCTGCATAAGAGGGTAAGAACTCTAGTTTCTAAAATCAAGAAGATTTACTGAAAAAGCCGGAGGTTTTGGGCATAAGAGCGAACTAAAACCTTAGTGAATACCCACATACCTGGTAGAATATGATTTCTGAATTGGGGACGGAGTTCTAAAGTCTTGGAGGAGAAAACCCTAAGCCAGAGAGCGTTCTATCCCTTTTTCTGAACTTGAATCAATAGAATGAGAGGAAAATAGACTAAATATGATTAAAACCTCTCAAATTATACCAAAATACATAGTTTAGGATTTAAAAGGAGTGGGGAAAAGACTGAAATACCCCTTACATAAGTGAAAAGTTGCAGAAATTTCCCATCGAATGGGCTACCCGACGGGTGTTAGACCTGCGATAGCCCATTAGAGTTGGTCGTCAAAGGGGATCTGGCTGAGTCAGGTTGTTGGTCGATTCCAATGGCAAGGGTCGACGGCCTGTGGTTGCTTCCACTCCCGTCGCCCTTGGCTGTCGTACTGGAAAGTGGCTTAAAGCCACTGGAGGTTTCCCACGATGGGTCCCACGTCCCGTCGAACTTTTGACGCCCGTGGTGGCTGCCCGTTAGGGCTGAACTTGGCTGCAACTACTCCACGGTCGGCCTGACGGGCCATCATGTCTGGCACGGCCCATGGCACGGGCCCATGGTGCCTAGAAATTGCAGAAATTTCTGAGATTTTTCTGTGATTCTAAGTCTAAATGTTATTTTAAATTTCGGGGAGTTACACTACTGCTGTATATTAATGGTGATAAGTTATTAGAGGAACTGGGGGTTGGTGTGATACTTATTGGAGTCGCGCACAATGGTTTTCAAATTAAACGGCGTGAAGTATGCCTTGTTATATTACCTCGGGAGCTTGCCAGTCTTGTGATATGATGATAGCTTCTGGTTGTGGTTATTAACTATTGGTTGGTAAAGATTATGATGTCATTTGTCGATTTAAAGTGGGCTGATCATAGTGATAACCTTAACACTGTATCAATTGTCTATGACTCATTCTTGCAGTCTTGTTGATTCTAGCAATTGTTGTATTACGATATGTTGGTCGAGTTTCATAGCGACACCTTTGAGGCTTCAGCTGAAAGATATGTTAAGGATAAGAGTTGTCCTTCCTTAGAGCATGAATTTTAGAAAACTCCTGAATTATCAAATATGATATTTTACTATTCTATTGCTAGAAAGACCTTCTATGAAAGACATTGGGAGCATAGCTGAAGTAATTTCATGATTCTGTTATATTGACATTCCACTTGTTCTGTTATATATGGTATTCGACATCTATATGTCATTTGGTCAACTTTCTTTACTTTATGTCCATATGTACAAATTTTTATTCTTCTTTGGGTGTTGGAACTTAAAAAGATTATGAAGAAACATTAAGAATTTTCAACCTATCCTCCTTCCTTGCTAAAGTGTTTTTTGAAAAATATTAAAATAATACGTGGATTTCCAAATCTCTCAAATGTAACTCATATGTTTAAACTACTAAAGGACATGGTTTTTGAAATGCTTTCTTTTACAAACTATTAGGGGAACATATATAGAAACTAAGTGAAACACCTTAAGCTCTTTATGAACATCCACAGGTTTAAGTTACCTTTCTAACATCGAGTTAAGTGTTCAAGTTTATTTTAATAGCATATGAGATTCTACAAGGCATTTATATGTTATACGAAAGTGATTACGAGATTATGAGAATAAAGAGTACCGCGGGCCAAGATTGGCAACATGATTATGATGAATTCCTGCATTACAAATCCATAACATGACATGCTATGCATTCTACTTTCAAGCTATTATTGAGAGGTATGAGGCCTATTGCCTATATTTATACGTATGAGACACAGATAGCCACAGGTTGGCAAATATGATGCCGGTGAGCTACCGAAAGACCCCACCATTGCTAGCATTTGGTTGGGTATGATAAACTTAGTATCAGAGCAGGTCATGTCCCAGGGAGTCTGCAAGTCGTGTCTAGTAGAGTCTTGCTTATGAGTGTGTTGTGCACCACACTTATAATCAGGAGGCTATAGGGCATTTAGGAATGGTTATATTTCTTTCAATTGGTAGATCGTGCTATAGAACAGAGTTATAAGTACATATGAAATCTAAATCATGCTTTGTGTTTCTTATATGACTGAGTACTTACGCTCAAGAGGATTTATCGAGGTTTACAATAGAGATTATTGGTCATCCGAACTTTATAGACCTAATAGAGCTAGAGATGATCGACTTTGTTATTGATATGGTCATGGATAGGCTGGCACTTTGTTATGCCAATGTTGACTATCGAGAGAAGACTGTTAGATTTCAATCCCCAGGGGAAGTAGGATGAGAGTTTAAGGGTAATGCGGCAATGTTGAAAGGCAAGTTTATTTCCTATCTTCAGGCAAAGAAAATGCTTGCCAAAGGCTGCATTTATCATGTTGTCCGAGTTTAAGATATTGATGTTGTCATCAATTCTTTAGTTTATTATAGTGGTTAATGAGTTTGCAGATACACTTCCAGGCGAGCTTCCTGGTTTTCACCTAGGACGGTACATTGATTTTTCTATCGCTACATTACCAGATACTCATCCGATATCAATTCCCATATATAGAATTGCACCAGCGAAATTGAAGGAATTGAAAGAACAACTATAAGATCTATTAGATAAGAGCTTCATCAGGCCTAGTGCGTCAGTGTGTGGTGTACCAGTGTTATTTGTGTGGAAGAAAGATGACTCATTGCAAAAGTGCATAGACTATCAAAAACTCAATAAGGTGATTATAAAGAACAAATATCAACTATCGAGGATTGATGGGTTATTTTTTTTTTGACCAACTACATGATGTCCGATGCTTCTCAAAGACTGATTTACATTTAGGGTACCACCAGGTACTTGTTTGAGAGAGTGATATTCCAAAGACAACTTTCAAGCTCAGATATGGACATTTTAAGTTTCTTGTGATATCTTTTGGGTTGGCGAACACTCTAGGAGTATTTATAGACTTGATAAATAGTATATACATGCCATTTTTTGACTTGTTGTTATTGCATTTATTGATGATATTCTGGTAAACCTTGTTTAGAGACCGAGTATAGAGACTACATCTGGGCAGTGCTTCAGGTACTCTGAGATCAGAGAGTGTATGCTAAGCACCCGAAGTGTGAGTTCTGGTTGCATTATATGGCCTTTTGGGAAATATTGTATCAGATGCTGGTATTCAGGTTGATTTACAGAATATTAAGTCCGTGAAGATTTGGCCTTGACCCACGATCTCGATAGAAGTTTATAGCTTTCTTGGGTTAGAAAGGTATTACAGAAGGTTTGCGGAAGGACTTTCTTCACTTTCAGCACCTCTGATAAAGCTGACTTAGAAAGAAGCTAAGATTCAGTAGGCCAAAGCCTGCAAGCGGAGTTTCCAAGAACTGAAAAATAGATTGACTTCAGCACCAGTTCTAACATTACCAGAGGATACAGAGGTCTACACAATGTATTATGATGCTTCAAGTGTTAGGCTGGTTTGTGTCCTGATGCAACACATAAAGGTAATTGCTTATGCTTCTAGATAGTTAAAGAAGAATAAAAAGAACTACCTGACCCATGATTTAGAGTTGGCTGCATTTATTCATGCCCTGAAGATTTTGAGATATTACTTGTATGTTATTAATGTTGATATTTATACATATCATAAGAGCCCCAATATATTTTTAGACTGAAAGAGTTGAACCTATGATAGTGTTGATGGCTCGAATTGCTGAAAGACTATGATGTGGATATCTTATGTCATCCAGGGAAATATAATATAGTAGTGAATCCCCTGAGTCGTAAGTCTATGGGCACTCTATCATATTTCAGAGGTAGGAAGCGGGAGATGGCCCGAGAGCTCCATCATCTAGCTGGTATATGGGTTAGATTATTAGACTCCGATGATACAAGAGTCACAGTTCGGGACTCAGTGACATCATCTCTAGTTCTAGAGGTGAAGGCACGACAAAATGAGGATCCTAGCTTAGATTAGCTCAAAGGCAAGGCTCAGCAGTGGGAGTCTTTAGCCTTTGATAGAGCAGAAGATAGAGTCCTCAGATTCAGAGTTCAGTTATGTGTTCCGAAGGCCACATGGCTTCTACAGTAGATTATGGGACAGGCAAACCATTCTCGCTACTTTGTTCACATAGGATCCACGAAATGTATCTTGATATTAAGGAGATTTATTAGTCGCTAAGGATGAAGAAGGACATATCTAAGTTCGTGGCATAGTTTCCAAATTGTCAGCAGGTAGAGGTAGAGCATTAGAAGCCTAGTGGGATGACTCGTGAGATAGTTATTCTGTTATGAAAGTGGGAGGCCATAAATATGGATTTGTCACAGGTCTGCCTTGTTCGCGACAAAAGTTTAATTCTATTTGGGTGATTATTGATAGGTTGATAAAATTGGCCCGTTTCTTGCAAGTCAGGGCCACATTCTAAGATGAAGAGTATGTCATACTGTACATTAGAGAAATAGTCAAACTTTATGGTGTCTAGTATAGGTTATTTCAGATGGAAGGGCATGATTTACAGCACAATTCTGGAGATCTTTCCAGAAGGGTTTGAGGACTCAAGTTAATCTAGTTCAAATTTTCATTCGTAGACCAATGGCCAAGCCAAACGTACAATCTAGATGCTTAAAGATATGTTACGGTCATGTATGTTAGATTTTGAAAGGGAACTGTAATGACCACTTGTCACTTATTGAGTTTTCTTATAATAACAGCTATTATTAAGGCATGAATGACCGTACTAGGCTTTATGTGGGCATAAATACTGATCTTCTCTTGGTTAATTCGAGCTTGGAGAATCAGGGTTGCTTGGACCTGACGTAGTACAATAGGCAGTGAAAAAGGTTAAGATGAATAGAGAAAAATTATTGATAGCTCAGAGCCACCAGAAATCATACTGAGATGTTAGGTAACGCGACTTAAAATTCAATGTTGACAATTAAGTCTTTTTGAAGGTCTTACCAATGAAGAGGGGAAAGCTGAGCCCTTGATATATTGGACCTTACCATATTGTGCGACCGATAGGCAGAGTTACTTACTAGCTAGAGTTGCCTCCATAATTAGAGGCAGTGCACCCAACCTTTCATGTTTCTACGTTATGAAAGTGTATTGGAGACCCAACATATATAGGACCGACAATAGATGTACAAATTTTAGAGGAATTGTCTTATGAAGAATTTCCTATTGTCATAATAGGCCGCCAAATTTGGAGATCATGGAATAAGGATATAGCTTCAGTGAAAGTATTGTGGTAGGAGCGTAATATCAAGGAGACAATGTGGGATGGTGAGGAGAACATGATGTCCAGATATCCCCACTTGTTCGCTCCTTAGATGATGTTAAGAACAAATAGATAGTGGACCCATATTTGAGTACTTTACTATATGAGTTCTTGTGTTATTTCCTATGATACCACGTACATTGTCTTCATTCGAGGATGAATGTCCCTAAGGGGGAAGGATGTAATAGCCCACTCGTTTGAATGTTGAATTAACTCATACTTTTGGGATAAGACTAGGAGTGCTTAATATGTGAGGAAGGATGTTTTATAAGGTATTTTAATTACACAATGGTTGTATGTTATGTTTTGAAGTTAAGAAAGTTGCAAAATAAAAGTCGGCAAAAGTTATTGTAAGTTCCTTTAATAAATTTTCAGAAAATTTAGGTCAAATGTCTCAAAGCTTTTCTCCCTATACATAAAGAGTTAGAAGGCCTACAACCTACCAAATCGAAGGTCTATGAGTCCAGTCTCCAATGCACGAACCGCTCATCCATACAACTTTAGAATAGAGAGATATTTATATTTTTGTGAGACTGCACAAGAAGGCACGTCAAGTGGGAGCCCTAGCCCCTAAGTCGGTTGGCCTTTATAAATTTGCTTTTCCTTTGTTTTGAACTCATAAAAATAGGCCAAAAACCATACAAAATCAGATATAAACTCTACAGATTCTCCATAGATGTTTATGCTTTCAACTCGTAAGTTTAATGAAAAGTGCTCTATGTCGCGAGCTCGTCATTTTGGTATAGTTTTCCCATTAATTTTTGCTCCGTTTGTTGTTACTCCAAGGAAAAAGCTTATGGGTTTTGTATTTCTCTACTATTAGCATCCATTTATCGGAAGGTAAGAGTTATAAATCCTCGACATGTTCTTAATTTGAGCTTTAGAATCAATTCCAAGGAGGAACTTATTGTTATCGATTTACTTGTCATGTTTTCTTGCCGTATATTTTTATAGCTCATTATGGATTATTCTAATATATTGCTTAGCTTGGTATTGCAAAGATTTTTATTGAGGTAATCTTCCTCCTACGACCCTCCTTCATAATTTGATGTTCCAGTTTCATTTTGTAGATTTCTGAGCCACAAAGTGGTGTTTTGGGTACCGTGGCTCTGGGCAGCTCATTTGTCTTATTGAATTGGGTTACTACTACTGTATATTAATGGTGATAAGGTATTAGAAGGACTGGGGGTTGGTGTGATACTTATTGGAGTCGTGCACGATGGTTGTCGAATTAAACAGCGTGAAGTACGCCTTGTTATATTACCTCGAGAGCTTGCCTCTCGATGATGATACCTTCTGGTTGTGGTTATTAATTGTTGGTTGGTAGAGATTACGATGTCATTTGTTGAGTTAAAGTGGGTTGATCATAGTGACAACCTAACGTTGTATCAATTGTCTATGGCTCGTTCTTACAGCCTTGTTGATTCTAGCAATTGTTACATTATGATAGGTTGGTCGAGCTTTATAGAGACACCTTTGAGGCTTCAGTTGAAAGGTATGTTAAGGCTAAGCGTTGTCCTTCCTTTGATCACGAATTTTAAAAAACTCCTGAATCATCAAATGTGATGTTTCACTATTCTATTGCTAGAAAGACCTTCTGTGAAAGGCATTGTGATCGCAACTGAAGTAATTTCATGATTCTATTATGTTGATATTTCACTCGTTCGATTATATATGGTATTCTGCATCTATATGTCATTTTTTCAACTTCCTTGACTTTATGTCCATATGTACAGATTCTTATTCTTCTTTGGGTGTCGGGATATAAAAAGATTATGAAGAAACATTAAGAATTTTCAACCTGTCCCCCTTTCTCGCTAAAGTGCTTTTTTGGAAAATATTAAAATAATACGTGGATTTCCAAAACTCTCAAATGTAACTCATATGTTTAAACTACTAAAGGATATGGTTTTTGAAATGCTTTTTTTTCAAACTATTAGGGAAACATATATAGAAAATAAGTGAAACACCTTAAGCTCTTTATGAACATCCGCATGTTTAAGTTACCTTTCTAAGTTGAGTTAAGTGTTCAAGTTTATGTTAATAGCACATGAGATTCTACGAGCCATTTACATGTTATACAAAAGTGATTATGAGATTATGAGAATAAAGAGTACTGTGGGCCAAGATTGGCAACATGATTATGATGACATTCCTGTACTCCAAATCCATAATATGACATGCTATGTATTGTACTCTCGAGCTATAATCGGGAGGTATGAGGCCTATTACCTATATTTATACATATGAGACACAGATGGCCACGGGTTGGAAAATATGATATCAGTTAGCTACCGGAAGTCACCACCATTGCTAGCATTTGGTTGGGTATGACACAGGTGACCCTCAGTTCTGATTCCACGAGGGGGAACCACAGACCGTGGTCTGATCCATGACTCTTGAATACCTGTCGTGGTTTCAGATCAAAGGATGGGTCTGCAAGACTAATTCCACGAGGCCTATCTATGGCCCGTGGTTTCATCCACGGCCCGCGATTTCATTTACGGCTCGTGGTTTGTGCCTGTGGATCATGTCTGAATCTTAAACAGATTCAAACTTAAGATTTTCTAGTCTACTTCTTTGCTTAGGAATTTTGGGGTGTTACAATATCTTCCTTGGGTCAAACCTTTTTAACTACCCCAGTGTGGAGCATTTCGGGACAATTTATCCCCCGTTGTGCCAATAGTTCTTGTCAGTCTTAACTTCATTCCATACCCAAGGGGTATTGCTTTTGACTCTCCTGCAATCATCTTCAATCCAGATCTTGGATTTATACTGGCTGTCCACTTTAGCCCATGTCGTGGCCTCGAACTCCATCAGGCTTTCTTTCAGCTTGAATGAGCAACTGAACTTTCGAGATTCAGCCCCTTTAAAAGGCTTCTGCAGCCCACTCATCCGGAATCATTGGCAGCTACATCCGTTCCTTTTGGAACCTGTCCACGAACTCCCCGAGCAGCTCCATGTCTCCTTTATCTATCTTGAAGATGTCTCCTCTATGGGGTTGTACTTCATAACTCCAGCGTGAGCCCTAAGAAAGTTATTTGCAGACATGTAAAAAGATTCAATGGAGTTTTCGGGCAGGAGAGAATACTAGACTAGAGCTCCACTCGAGAGGGTTTCGCCGAACTTCTTGATCATCACTGACTCGGCTTCCTCCATCATCAGATCATTTCCATTCACAGTTGTTATGAGGAACAACAGATGTTCTTGAGGGTCAGTTGTCCCATCATAATTGGTGATGTCCGGCATTTTGAATCTTTTGGGGATAAGCCTGGTCACTACGCTGTCCTTGTAAGGAACCTTTGCGTAACTCTTCAAATCTGGCCCTTTGGCTAAGGGAGGAGCTCATGAAATGCGGTTCATGCGAGTGTGGAGCTCCTATATTTTGTGCCTTTATCTCCTCCCTCAACATTTCTACCATAGACGCTAGTGTAAGGGTTGAGGTTTCAAGCTCACCCTGACTTTCTAGCTTCACGTCCTTCAGATCTATCGTCGAACTCCTCATCTTCTTCATCCTCCTCATTCCCTTTGGAGGAGTTTGGAGTCTCTTGGGTTGGACCGCATCGAAAATCATCCATTCCCCTATCTTGAGCTTCCACTCTCTCCATCAGCTTCTTTTGGCCTTCATCGAAGCTTTTGAGTATTTGTTGGAGTCCTTTTAGGTCGGCCATTTCTCCTTTTATTTCTTCCTCCTCGTCAAAGAAGTTACGTCCCCTTTTCTGATTGTTCACATTCGCGAGATCCATGTTAATATATGGGCTCTCCTCATCATGATGGGTCGTTTGACCGCCAGAGTTATTCAACCTAGGGGTTGAGTTTTTGGTGCATCTTGGGTTGCTGCTACCCCTTCAATTCGTTCTCCATCTTTAGCCATTACCCTAGTGTAGATCTGCAAGAACACAAAATTAATAAACTAAAAACGAACTAACAAGATTAAACCCACATAATTGCTCTGGCTCCACGGTGGGTGTCAAACTGTTTACCATCGATTTAGTACAGTTGAATTTGTAGGTGCAAGAGCATGTGTTACGATTTAATCTTTCTTTTGGGGTCGATTTATTAGCAGTTAGAGTATTTATCGATTAATAGAAACTGATAATAGCAAAAAGACAATAACAAGCAGGTAAAATAAACAAGTTAGAGCTAGCCGAGGTCGTTTACGAGAGCTGCCGAGAGAGAGAGATTGAGCTGCTAGTTGGACTTAAGGATACTAAGAGAAAAATAGAACAAGAAAGCTTAGAGACCAAGTAACTAGTATTGTGTTGATTCGAATATGAGAGAGAGGATGAATCTCATTTACAAGTGAGTAAGGGTGACTATTTATAGTGTACATGCTTAGGCATTAGCCAACTATACTCTAGTGGCAACGTCCTAAGGAATTTCTGCCTATATGAGGACGCCATCTGTCCGATTTGTTAGTGGGCTGGCTAATATTCTCCTGAAACTGTCCTGCTGGGGCTCGTCCGCGCTTCTGACACATTTGTCCCTTGCTTGTTATTTTGCGTCATGTCACTGATAGTGACAGGAGGAAACTTCCTTATTTCTTACGGGATGTTACTCTTGTCATGACGTTTATCGTGGTGTCATGCGCTCGAATTATTTACTCGACTACTGCCACATGTCTTTGTACCGATTCTACTCCATACAACATGCTTTAAAAACTAAAGTACGACAAAGAAATTGAAAGAAAGGAGTATAATTTAAATCAAGCTAGTCCCTGTCTGTAAGGGGAGAAGTAGGGGTGTACATTATTCGGATTAAACCAAAAAATCAAACCAAATTTTAATTTGAATTGGTTTTTTTGATTTTTTGGTTTGGTTTCGGATTAAGATTTTATTTTTATTTTGGTTTTTTGGTTTAGTTTCGAATTTAGGAAAATAAAAACTGAAAAACCGAAAAAATCGAATTATTTTATATGTTATACATATAACTCTAATACTCCAATAAAAAAACTAAAAAGACAATTATGATTTAGTTTATATTTTATGTTTGGACATCTATTGATATACTTTTAAGTATTGTGTTTTAATATTTTATTCATGACGTATATAAGAAAGTATATTTAATTGATTCAATATTATTACTTCTCGTTGTATTTAAATTTTTTTCAACATGTAAATATAACTTTGATTATGTTATTAATTATTAACATAACCAAATAGCCGAACCGAAAAAAACCAAATTTATTTTGGCTCGGATTGGATTGCACTTTTACAAAATCAAAAACTGAAAAACCAAAACCGAATAATATAAAATCAAACAAAAAACCGAACGCACACCCCTACGGAGAAGTAACATATCATCATCTTCCCTTTTTCCTTTTGTTTTTCTGTAACATTGGCGCCAAGAAGGTCAAATATGTGCATAAAGTTTCAGGGAATACCGCAGAACAGGAAATGGTGAAAGCCGAAGGGGTTTTTGGGTGGGAACTGGGAAGCATGATCCAAAAGCCTTGTTGGAACTTCCACAAACTTTTTTATTTTTTTGCTTCAATTCAAATATTGTCCAAACGCCTCCTAAAGAACTTCAAAGTTTTCATTCGAATCACTTGGACGATATTTGAAGTCCTTAGTTTCTATGTTCATCTTTACATCACAAAAGAGGAGGGAAATACTTCAAAGTTTTCATTCGGAAATTACAAAAATTTGCACTTGCACGATACTTGAAGTACTTTATTGTTATGTTCATCTTTACTTCACAAAAGAGGACGGAAATACTTCAGAGTTTTCACTTGAAAATTACAAAAAATTGCACTTGGACAATTTTTTGAAGTCCTTTGTTGCTATGTTCATCTTTACTTCACAAAAGAGGAGGGAAGAAGGGTGCTTGGGGTCGGGGTATAGGGGAAGTTAATACAAGTTTCAAATTTACCTAAGATACATAGTTCCTTTTTTTTTTCTTTCTGACTATGGTAGCTCCCTCTTCCCTGCATAGTGATCCAGGGGGTGATGATATCCACCATCTTAAGCCCCCTCCTCTGCAGTTGCCTCATCAGCAGAAACCTCTTCCAGTCTCTCAAGGAAATCTTTTTGGATAGTTTTCTGGATAGTAGAGTCATTAAAACAGATGCCATCTCTCGACGCTGCCTCAAATTTTATCCATAGTTCTTTCTTCAAAGTGTTCTCACCAGGATGCTTTCCCATTACAAGAATGCTCTTGGATTCTGTCATCATGCGAGTGCTTTCAACTATATCTAAGTTGCGACCAGTTTCTGTTCCCAAAAGAAAGAAAGAACAATAAATGTCAGAATGATCATGTTAATGAAAACCAAATGGAAACAGCCCGATTGCAGGTTTAATTTTTCTTTCAGAAAAGAGAGATCTTGATATCATTTTATTTTGTGGGGGAGGAGGTTGCATTTTTCGGCAGTGGGTACTCACCAGCTGCAGTAGTCAACGGTTCTTCCACAGGTGGCTCCATCAGAACACAAGTTTTGGGTGGTGAAAAAAGAAAGTCCGGCGATTCATCATCGGCCACCTTCCCTCCGTTTGTCAAGTTTTGACTTAATCTGATACCAAATAGCTCTGGATACTTCATCGTCAAATGTTCAGCAGCTTCGGAGCTGGAGGATTCCGAATCTTCAGACATGCTAGAAAAATGACGTGAAACAGGAAATGGTGTCATTTTATAAGCCCCATGCTTGTCCCTACAGTTATATTCTGATGAAGGTTCAAGCAGTACACAGGTCTTCGGCGGTGACATTTTCAAGCATGGAGTCATTACTAGCAACGAGCTGTCAATTTGTGAAAGTTTTACAGGCGAAATAAGATCTCTTTTGCAAGGGACTTCGTTGATGGTCATATCATCAGCAGAAACTTTATTCTGAATTGACTTCACTTCATCATTCACATGTAATTTGTCCATCTCCCCAGTTACATCAGAAAGGGACGGTGGTTGACTAGCCATAGATTTTGTATTCTCAAGCAAATGATCTTCCATATCTCCCCTAATATCAAAAAGAGGGTGTTGCTGGGCATTCGTGTCTGATGTATACTTGTCAAACTTTATAGAGGATCCCTGGCATTTGGATGAGAGAACTTTGCGAAGAGGCAAAGGTGTGAGCAGAAAAAGTTGTCTGCCACTCTCGGTCGTACAGCCTGCCCGCCAGGACACAAGGGGTGATGGGGAAACTAGTGAATCCCACTTCGATTGGTCAGGGCTATCAACAACATCACTTTTATTATCAGCTACTATGGGAACTGCCTCACTAATTTGTGACTGTTCAGATGGATGTTCGGGCCTCGTAGATAGATCAGAAAGGGCTTTCTGGAATTTAGGAACCCATGGCTGCATTTGCCAACATAAAATATATGTAAAATACGGCGTAATAGAAGACTCTAATGAAAGAGCAGAGAATATGACAGAAAAAAGAGAACCTTCAGAGAAGCTTGCATTTCAGACAAGACATGTGCGAAAGACTCAATTTCCTTTCCACTCTTCTTGCCTCCTAGTTTGAGCACTTGAACAAGTTCATCAATCTGCAGTTGATCATGTAAAAAAAAGATGACACTAACCTCTTTATGAAAACATGAAAGTTGATACAGGGAAAACAAACTTCAAAAGATTGGTATCTGTTACAGTTCGAGCAAGATGTAAATATGCTCTTCTGAGTGTAAAGCAACTTGAGAATACCAGATGAGGTTTAGTTTATGTGAGAGTTACTGTGATAAATATATAGATATCCGGATGCCCTGTCACTGTTCAAATTGCTTATATGTCAGGTAAAGACGACCATAAGTAATACTACTAAATCTAAGCAACGTCACAAGAGATTGAGCACTATGCTGAAGGTGGTTAGGGAAAAAGAGGAAAGCAAGAAGGTCCAACTTTTACACACAAGTCTTCAGTTTTGCTCCATTTACCAGAGTAATAGGGCCAGCAACTGATGCTCATCATCTTATTCTGGGGTAACTCTATGTATTTCCTAAAGAACATCAATAACAATTACATTTCAATTCCAAGCAAATTGGGGTCGGCTATTTGAATCCTCCCAATATAATAAAAAGTTGGTTTATCTAACACTATAAGTTCTCTACTTTTTAAAATGACATATAAGTCTCTAACAAGACTCAAAGACTCCTATCAAATATTGGATCCAATGAAATGTACTAACATGACTATAACTTAATCCCAACTAATGGGGATTGTCTATGAAGATCTATGAATTTCCTAAAGGACATTAAGTCAAAATGACACAACCTTATTCCAGCACCAAGAATTAGCTACATTATCCATCTCTTCACGCGGTTTTATCTAGGATTGTGTTCACTGTTAAAAAGCTGCCTCTGCTCAGACTTACAATTCCCGTTAATTTGTAGACTCATCTATGGAAGCAATAACAGCAGGCAGAGACACTCAACAGCCGAGTGCAAAGACACCAATTTCTAATAACCAATGTGAACTACTGGAAACCTCCTCCTTCTCCAATCTCCACCCTCCGGCCCAAACAAATCAAAAGAAAAAAATGCAGCAAAACCTGTTTTACATGAAGAGAGTTCCTTGACAATGCAGAAACTGATCAAAAGCACTTTCAGTTGCATTGAGAAGTACCCAAAATGGTGATTTTACCCAAAATTTCAGTAGCAAAACCTGTTTAACTACACTGCCTGGAAAAATGTAAATTACTCACTTAGAAAACTGGGACAATCTGAAGAAGTTGAAAAAATCAAGTAAAAGTAAAATTGCAATTGCAGTACTTATAATAAGCTACACAAATCACCTACGTCTGTGCAACAAAATAGTTCAGGTTAATAAGTAAACCAATTAAGTAACTAGGCAGAACTGAAATCCTGTTTGGTTAGCTATATGAATCATGTAAATGAGTAAATCCCCCAAACTATTTGGAGTGGCTGTGCCTGTACAGAACTTCTATATCCATTCCCCTCTATCTAAACCCATTTCATTCTAATTCTAAGTAATTTATCTTTTAAGGCAAATCAAATATTTTCTAAAGTAGAGATTCTCTAAATCTCACAACCAAGTGAGGATTTTTGCTAAGGAGGTTCAAAATATGAAAGAAGTAAACACACGAAGGATCCAACGGATTTAAAATCTGCTATATATAACTAAAAATATATAATTTTAATCATATATAAACAGTGTAATTTTCCAACAAAGGGGTTAAGATGAACCCTCGGCCCTACGTGGCTCACAACATATGCAAAGAAGATGAAACTTCTTGAACTATTGAGAGCGCAAATTGTTCTTACCTGGTGAATGACGGAGGAGAAATCGGAGCGAATGAGAAGGAGACGGTCGATGACATTTTCGCCGGACATTGTTCCGACGTCGTTTTCGCTTCCGTGGAGCTTCTTGGATTTGAAGGAAGTTGCTAATGGCTTTACCATATTTGAATTAGAAACATCTCGTAGTGGTCTCCTTGTGGATTTCAATCTCGCCGT
The DNA here is from genome assembly GCA_003996215.1 of Jaltomata sinuosa. Taxonomy (NCBI): domain Eukaryota; kingdom Viridiplantae; phylum Streptophyta; class Magnoliopsida; order Solanales; family Solanaceae; genus Jaltomata; species Jaltomata sinuosa. Next base: position 80,772 of record QJPP01007357.1, read on the forward strand.
AGATTTGCCGACGGTGTTCTTCAAATTATTCCCAGGCATCTCCTTTGTGTTTCGCCAACGGTAACTTCTTGCTGTCTTCTCTCAATTTGAATTCTTTTCGGGGCTTTGAGATTATATGGATCGCTTTTGTCTAACAAGGGTAGGTAATCCCACTAATTGGCCGGGCCCACTATGAGGTGGTGTGTTAAAAAAGGGGAAAAGTAGATAGTTGTCATACAGGAGCAAACTATTTACAGCTAAATACTCTTATAGAAAATATTTTGTTAACTAATTACAAGAAATGTCCCATCTCTGTGATACCTTGTCGGTATATAATATACTATATCGGTATCATATAGGACTAAACTTTTTTTTGAAGGAATAAACAAAAAATAATTAAGAGAAAAATATTAATTATTTCGTTCATTTTTTTATTTTATCTACTACTTTTTTTTGTCCTATTATTTTTTTCTCATTTATTTTTTTATTTCTTTATTTTTTCTCAAATAACAATATTCTTTATTTTTTTACCATAATTTAATTTTATACTCAATTTTGGCTCCTTTATTTTTTAGTTTTTATTTTTTTCATTTTGTTTATTTCTTTTTTTCTAATTTCATTTATTCTTTTTTTTCTCTTATTTATATTTCCATAATCTAATTTCATTCACTTTTTTTTGCTCTTTTTCATTGAGGTATGATTTCCTTCAGTCTAACACTCTCCAGTCCTCCGTGATACCATCACAATATATTTATATACTGGCATAGTATCATGGAGGACTGCTTCAATCCTTCAATGAAACTTCCTCAGTATACCATCATAACATATCTATATACTAGCATGTTATCATGGAGGACTGCTTCAGTCCTTCAAAAGCAGTCCTTCAATGAGACACTCTTCATTCCTCCATGATACTATCATAGTATATCTATATACTGACATTTATCATGGAAGACTGGTTCAGTCCTTCAATGAAACACTTTTTATTCCTCATCGCAATATATCTATATACTGGAATGATATTATCCTTGAATGAGACATTCCTCACCCCTCCATGATACCATCACAGTATATCTATATACTAACATGGTATCATGTTAGACTGCTCCAGTCCTTCAATGAGACACTACTTAGTATACCACCATAGTATATTTATATACTTGTATGGTATCATACTTCAATGAGACACTCCTCAGCTCTCTATGATACCATCAGAATATATTTATATATTGGCATGGTATCATGAATGACTACTTCAGCGCTTGAATGAGACACTACTCAGTATACTATCATAGTATATCTATATACGACATGTTCATGAAGGACGACTTCACTTCTTCAATAAAACACTTCTCAATTCTCCATGATACTATCACAGTATATCCATATACTGTCATAGTATCATTGAGGTCTGCTTCAATCCCTAATGATACCATCACAATATATGAATATATTGTAATGGTAACATAGAGGACGATTTCAGTCCTTTAATGAGACACTCTTTAATCATTTTTAATTATATATTGATGATTTATTCATTAATTTTATTAATCATATAGTCATATTTTAAATATACATTTTGCCTTCATTTCAAAAGCATAAAAATAATAATTATGAAAACATATTTCATTAATTTAGGTTTTTATGAATATGCTAGTGCACTTTAAATTTTTTTCTTCTTGTTACAGTCTATTAATCTCAAAATAATTAGTTCACATTTTTACTTTTATGAATAATATTTTTATGAATAACTAGTGTACTTTATTCTTATGAATAATATTTTAATTTTATTCTTCAAAAGAAAAAGAAAAAGACAAAATAATAAAAAAGGAGAGTACAAACAAAATAGAAAAAAAAACACAACACAACACACAATCCACTACATCATATTACAGATATAAATAAAAAGAACAAAAAAAGAAAGAGAAACTAATAAAAAAAGAAAGAAAGTTGACAGATAAAAAGACAAATTAAAAGGCTCTAATTAAAATAGGGTTGTCGGGTAATAATTATAGGCCGACGGGGTAGTTGTTATAATTAGTTTGGGAGGGGGTAATATTGTGTAATTATTTTCATTTAAGGTGTATTTTGTGTGCTTTTCCTTTTAAAAAAGGAACTTACACATATATGTTATACTAGATGTAAAATACCGTGTTAGTATGGGCCTAATATATGTTACTTTCTTTATTTAATTTATGTGATACAGATGAAATTTAGAGAGTCAATTAAATTTTTATATGATTTTTAAATATTTAAATTATTAATTATTGTGATTTATAGTGCTTTTCACATAATTTTCAAATAATATATGTTATTCTCCCTATCCCAATTTATGTGGCACCAATAAAAATTTGGAGAGTCAATCAAATTTTTTATATATCTTTTAAATATATTAAGTTGTTAATTATTGTGATTTATAATAATTTTTACGTCATTTCTAAATAATATACTCTCTATCTCAATTTATGTGGCACTGATAGAATTTCGAGAGACAATCAAATTTTTTATGTCTTTTAAATATTATAATTTATAATATTTTTTACATCATTTTAAAATAATATATGTTACTTTATCTATCCCAATTTATCGAGAGTCAACTAAATTTTGATACTTTTGTTTAAATATTTTAAGTAGTTAATTATTGTAATTTATAGTACTTTTTAAATATATAACCGGTTAAAAAGAAAAATAAAATAAACTAATTAAAATAGAGAAAATATGCAAGAATGACCAAAATTTCCTTACTATATAGAAGAATGTCAGGAAGCATCCGTGGCAGCACGGACCCAATATATGTTACTTTCTTTATTCTAATTTATGTGGCACAAATGAAATTTGGATTGTGATTTATAGCGCTTTTCACATAATTTTCAGATAATATATGTTATTCTCCATATCCCAATTTATGTGGCACCAATAAAAATGTGGAGAGTGAACGAAATTTTTTATATATCTTTTAAACATACTAAGTTATTAATTGTTGTGATTTATAATAATTTTTATGTCATTTCTAAATAATATACTCGTTATCTCAATTTATGTGGCACTGATAGAATTTCGAGAGACAATCAAATTTTTTATGTCTCTTAAATATTTAAAATTGTTAAATATTATAACTTATAATATTTTATACATTATTTTTAAATAATATATGTTACTTCATCTGTTCCAATTTATGTGGCACTGATATAATTTCGAGAGTCAACCAAATTTTTATACTTCTTTTTAATATTTTAAGTTGTTAATTATTGTAATCTATAGTACTTTTAAAGTAATTTTCAATTATATAACTGATTAAAAAGGAAAATAAAATAAACTAATTAAAATGGAGAAAGTATGAAAAATGACAGAAATACCCTTACTATATAGAAGAATGACGGGAAGCACACACATCGACGAAGACGTGCGTGCTTACCCACACTTCTATATAGTAGTAATATATTAAAAAAATATTTACCATTTATAGCAGTAACATTTTTTTTTTCACTGGACACTTATAATACAGTTTTAATACATATTGCAGAGAACAATTTATAAAACACATATAATACAAATTTTATTCATGGATAATACTTTTATCACACACTTTAAGACACTTATAATATATTGTGTCAATTTCTTACCAAACAAACATAATATATTTTAAAACACTTATAATACATCTATATTGCATGCATAATTCACTTTTAATACATAGTGCAAATTTATTATAGTATTACTATAGATGATAATAAATAAAAAATATCGCTAAAAGCAGTAATTATTTATTAAAAAGTACTCACTCAAGTAATTTTTCCTTAAAATAATATTAATGAAATTTCAAAAGTTTGTTCAAATAATATAAACTTGTAATAAGGGTGTTTTAAATAAAAACACAAAAATAAAAAATTTAAAATTAATTATAGTGAAAGAAGAAAATAAAAAATAATATGATTCGGGAACAAAATAAATGAATCATAAATGAGAAAATAAAAAGAAAAAAAAAAGAGAACAAGAAAAGAAAGAGAAAAAAAAAAGGAAAAGAATAAAAAAAGAAATGTTAAATTTTTCTCAAAATAAAATAAAAAAATAAAGCACAAAAGACAAAAAACAAATTGGGTAAGGACTGACGTCAATCCAAAAAAAGAAAAGAAATATATGCATTTTAGGATAAAAAAAGGATATGAAAATAATGGGACATTTAAAAATAAATATTTTACTTTTTTGAGGTCCAAGTGTTATTATCCCTAAATATATTCAGATTTGTTTTACATAAATAATATAGCTACTCCCTCCCCCTCCCCCCCCCCCCTCTTCACCCATGCTTCTCTCGTGCTCACTGTTCAATATATTTTCTGTTCCTATTAAATGCACGCAATAATAAAAAGAGGAAATCATTATTTGGGACAGTTTCTTCTTTTCTTTTTCAGATCTTTTTTTTCTCAAACAAATAAAAATTGCAGTACTAATAATTTCATCAACTGGCTTTTATATTTTTCTACTTTTATTTTGCATTTTTTTCCCTTAACCAAGCAGATCCATTTTTTTAGCTATTGTATTTTTTTTTCCTTTGAAGGTTGAAGTGGAAGTACTAGCAATACAAGAAACAAAAATGGCAATTTGAAATATGTTACTTCCCACAAAGCAATTCATAATGGAATAATGGAGTAAATTTTTGGGGGTAAAAATGAAAAAATACACACAAAAAAAGAGGAAGATTATGAATGTAATGTATGCTTCTTTTTATATATATATATATATATATAAGTTAATGGTCAAATATCACCTTAGTATCTTGATTTTTCGAGTTTCATGTCTGAATAAATGTGCAAGTTTTCTACTTAAATTATCACTACCTATTTATCAAAACACATTTTAATTATCAGTTATTCTTGTTTTCTGCCTAAAATATCATCATCGTTCAAGTAAAGGAAATAATTGAGAGTTGAGATTTGTTTTGATAAATAGTTGGTAATAGTTTAAATAAAAACTCACACACTTAATATTTTAGATATGAAACTCAAAAAATCAGAATACATATGTTTTTGACCCTTCATTTATTATATATTAAATATTAATATACATTGTGCAATTAGTGGTGTGTGTACATGAGTATATTGTAAAGAGGATTTAATATATTCAATTATATAACTGATTTTTGAAGCCATTAAGCCTGCTGGTCATATTAATGCACGACAAATAGTAAAAAAGACATTTCACAATAAATAACAATAATTGTAATAATGTAACAAAGTCTATTCTGTTCAATCATTAGTATACACCTTAAACAATTACGCATACAAAAAAAAAGTTTTATTAATCTAGCCTTTGAAAACAAATGAAAAAAACTACTAATCTATCTATATATATATATATAGAGCAGAGATTTCAACTCGCTGACGTGGCGCTCTCTAAGAGTTCAATTCTTATTTATCTTTTTTGTGATTTTTTTACCTTTTTTTCTAATTTTAAAAGACTAAAAACTCACTTCTAAAATTTATAGAATATTAATGATAGCCATATTTAATTCCTTTCATCATCAATGCTATTAATTTATTTTTCTTTCTTTAATCTCATCCTTAATTAACAAAGAAATTTGTTTAACTTCCACTTATGTTTTTTTTTTTGAGTTATTCATTCTTCCCAGTAAAAAAATCAACCATTAATCAACCATTTCAATTTTAGAAAATACGTTTGTTTTAATTAATGCACTTAATGCTAATTATGATTTTGGTATTTGTGATATTAGGTCATTTTGGTATTTGTGATATTAGGTCATTTTGAGTTATCCTGATCTTATTTGCTTGCCCTCTTCCTGATTTTGGTATTTGTGATATTAGGTCATTTTCTTATTCGTACTCCTGTGTGCAACAAAATTTTATTAAATATAAATGCGTAAGAAATTTGGATTTTATTATATTTAAAATATATTAGTCCAAATAAATATGGTAGATTAATATAATTGGATTATTTATTTAAGTTCAATAAATACGGATTTAATTAAATTCTATTTTTTTTATTGGGCTAGTCCATTAATTTGGGCTACAAATAATGAGTCCACTTTGCCAAGCCCAAGTTGTCATCTTATTCTAGAAGCCCAATTTGGTGTCATGTGTCAAATGACATGGCATGCCAAGTCAAGTGAAGGAGCCAATAGGAGCATGCCATGTGTCAAAATGATGCAGCATGCCAAGCCAAATTAAAGATCAATGGAAACACGCCACGTGTGCAAGTGACATGTTCCGACCAATCAAATATGGCCACATCACTTCAATCTGATTGGCCGGAAAGAGTTGATACTTACCATAACTCTTTCCTCCTACAACTATAAATAGAGGTCCTCCATAATTCAAAGAAGACACCAGAATTGTAACAAGAAGCCAGAGAGAGCTCGTGGATCAAACACAACAAATTTCTCTACAAGCTACAATTTCAAGAATTCAACATTCAAGTTCATACAACTCAAGATCAAGACCACCAAATTCAAGATCAAACTCAAAAGCCCTTGGATTCAAGTACAAGTCAAGATCAAACTCATCAAATTCACAAGTCAAGATTAATTCCACCAAATTCAAGATCAAGCTCAACGGCCTTTGAATTTATATACTTGAAAAGACGAATCAGAGGATTAATAGAGATTGTAACATTCATATATTCAAATCAAATACTATGATTATTTCGATATTTTCGATCCTGATTATTATTTTCTGCGACTCAAATTTTATTGTCTACAAATTCTAGCACGCCCAATGGGACAATCTCTACCTCTCATCTTAACTTTTCAATCATCAAAGTTCAAGAACATCGAAATGACTTCCAAGAAGATCGACTCCAAATCAATTTCCTCCAAGACTGTTGACTCCACGTTCTCTGCTGAAGTGGAAAGCATCATCGGCATTACCTTTGGAAGCTTCAGACCTGTTACGAGGAGCAAAGAAAGCATGTTGGGACAACAAACACTCCAAGTGTCGTCCGCATCAACTCCAATTCTCGGATCTTCATCTACACAACGAGCAAGATCCTCCACCGATGCATCAAGAGGGGGAAGCAATCTTGCTGAGAGGATTAAGGAGACTTTGGCTCAACTTGATCTCTCTGGATCTAAGAACTCTGCCACAAAGAAAGATGATGACTCAACTGATGGATCCTCTCCCCATGGTATGAGTGCACCAAAGATCAACTTAGGCGATAGCCCATGCTACTCTCCAACAACTCCAATGATCATGCAAGCAATGGTGTCTGATGCTTCATCAATAGAGGAGCAACTTGTAAGCTTGGCAAAGATGATTGAAGGATTGACCAAGCATATGTACAATCAGGAGTCCCCAATCGACAAGTTGATGGACAAGATAGATGGATTGATGGATGCAGAACCTTGTCATGCACCTGAAAAGGCCTCGAAAAGGTCTACAGCTATTATGTGGCATCGGAGTTACATCCCGTACAAAAGTTAATAGTATACCACTTCGACGAATAGCTCATAATGTTGCATCTCTTCCGAGACCGGGACCTTTTATCATGACTTCTGCTCGTTGCATACCTTGATCCACTACTGTACGGATAGCGTTTGCTGCTGCGGTTTGAGCAGCAAACGGTGTTCCTCTTCTCGTACCTTTGAATCCAGAAGTACCGGCGGAGGACCAAGAAACTACTCGACCCCGTACATCTGTAACAGTGACAATGGTAGTTCAAGAGATTGAAACTCCTGCAAAGCAAGCACCACCAACTAAAGAACTTCTAGTTCTTTCGAGGGGATGATTCCACTCGACTGGCTAAAGGAGTTCATAGAAGGGACCATCAAGGACAAATATGAAGTTTCTACCAAGTCTTCTCTCATGTATGCCAAGCCATACACTGCAAGGATTGACAGCCTCAAGATGTCTGCCGGTTATCAGCCCCCCAAGTTTCAACAATTTAAGGGCAAAGGAAATCCAAAGCAATATGTTGCACACTTCGTTGAAACATGTAACAATGCTGGAACCTACGGAGACTATCTTGTTAAGCAGTTCCTCTCCTTAAAGGGAAATACCTTTGACTGGTACACGGATCTCGAGCTAGACTCTATCGATAGTTGGGGGTAACTGGAGCATGAGTTCCTCAATCGCTTTTATAGCACAAGGCATACAGTGAGCATGGTGGACCTCACAAACACTCGCCAAAGGGAGAATGAACTAGTTATCAATTTTATCAATCGGTGGAGGAATGCTAGCCTGAACTGCAAAGAAAGACTCAGCGAACCATCTGGAATAGAAATGTGCATCCAAGAAATGCATTGGGAGCTTCTCTACATCTTACAAGGAATCAAGCCAAAAACCTTTGAAGATCTAGCTACCCGTGCTCATGATATGGAGACGAACATGTCATCTGCCAAAAAATATGTGGTGCCTGTTCACGACCCTCGCAAAGGAAAATGCAAACAAGAACCCCGGAGATGGAGCAAGTTTATCTCCAAAAATGACAACAAAGAATCCATGAATATCAACGTGTCTCCTGTGAAATTCACCACAAAGGTGAGCAAGAAGCAAAGCGTGAAGACGACTTCTTCTCAAGGAAGTCCAAAATCAGAAGTTAACTTTGAAGGATATGCAAGAAAGAGAATAACCCTTCCTCGATTCTGACATTCCTGAAATCTTTGATGAACTTCTCGAGCTAAAGCTCATTGATCTACCAGAGATGAAGCAGCCCGAGGAAGCTGGAAGAACTGATGACCCAAATTATTGCAAGTATCATAGGCTTGTGGGTCACCCTTTGGAGAAATGTTTCGTCTTCAAGGACAAAAGCATGCAACTATCCAATGAGAAGAAGATTGTTCTTGACGATGAGAAAGCTAGTTCTCATCAAGTCTCTATCGTATTTGGCTCACTTGAACCAGTCCAAATATGTATCTTAGAAGAGCGTGAAGAAGAACCATCAAAGTAGGATAAGCCTCAAATTGATAGAGATGATGACGAAGGTTGGATTCTGGTGACCAGGCGGAGACGCAATAAGGCAAATTCGCGAAAAGAGTCATCTGAGCAACCAACTAGAAGGAGGATGGTGAGAAGAATAAAGATGCAGAAAAGAGTTGAGAGTTTGAAGAGGGAAAAAGTGGAGGTGCATCACCACCATAAACCACGATGTCCGGTGACTTTGGAGGAATTCTTACCGAGTTAGTTTCAAGACAATATTGAGGCGTCATGTTTTAATACTGATGAAGAAGAAGCAAAGGGTGAAAGTCCATCGATGGTGCCTCCTTCATCTTCCGAAGAGCATACTGAACTTTCTTCCCAAGAAGTACATGCATGTGATACAAAAATCATATTCACAGATGATGATCTTCTACTTGGTGAAACACCACACAAGTGTCCTTTATATATGGTAGGCCATGTGTTAGAGAAGAGGATAAATAGAATCTTGATAGATGAAGGATCTGAAGTCAATATTCTGCCTATTCGCACAATGAAGGAGCTTGGCATCACGACTGAAGAACTCATTGAAATCCATTTGATGATCCAAGGGTTCAATCAAGGGGGCCAAAGGGCCATAGGTTCTATCAGCTTAGATATCCACATGGGAGATTTGAAATCGAGTGTGTGGATACATGTGATCGATGTGAAGACTTCATATAACATATTGCTTGGCAGACCTTGGGTGCATGAGAACAAAATTATCGCAGCCTCCTACTATCAATGTTTGAAGTATCTCGAAGGTGGAATTGAAAGGAAGATAATTATTGATGACAAGCCATTTACTGAAGTTGAGTCACACTTCGCTGATGCAAAGTTCTACTTGAAGAGTCACATTGTGAAGGATACAAAAATTGACGATGTTAAATCGACTAAGTGTGATGAGCTTTCAATCAAAAGAAATGATATGGCTGCGGGAAAAGTTAAAGTTGGTGGTAACAAACCTCACTCCATTTCGAGTAAAGAAAGCATTGTGGTCCAAAAGAAGAAGGCAACTCATGTGCTTTGCTATGTTTCGAAGGTGAAGAAAGAAGAAGGTCAATCATCTGACGTCCAAGGAAGTGCACTGAAGGGACTAACTCTTCCTATCAAACGGATTGAGGCGATAAACTTGTCATCAAAGTTGCTTGGAGAGTTCGTGGCTCAAAGTCCACCACAAGATGTGGCACTCCCTACAAAGCGTACAAGTGAAGGTTTTGATCCAAACGCTTACAGGTTATTTGCAATGAAGCATCAAAGTTGGGGAAACTCCCATCAGAAGCTACTACCAGGCAATCATGTGAAGGCTTAGGGTACAAGCAGCCACCGCCAGTTCGCATCTCCATAAGAAGGGCAAGTAACAACTACATCACTGTGGAAGATGAGTCTGTTGCTTCCAACAAAAGGCCTTCTGTCTTTGATAGACTTAGAAAATCAACCCCAAGAACTTCTGTGTTCGAAAGATTGGGTCCATTGAGAAAGGATAACAAGCACGGGAGATACTGTCAATGCTTGATGACGCCTACTTCACCTAGAGTCCAAAGGGATTTCCAAAGTTTGATCCCTTCTAGAATGAGGCGACAAACGAAACTTGTGATTTCATGTGAGGAGACACTAAAAGCAAGAATTCATACTGTGGTTCATACCAAGGAGCATGAAGCAGACGAAGAAAGTGTAGGCTCTTCATATTATATCACTGTCCAGAGTGAGCGAGATGCCTTATCTCAAAAGGAGGCTGACGAGTAGATGATGGATGTTTCCTGGTGTCATCACATATCTGTCAATGATGGAGATCCCCAAGAAGATGAAGATGCTGGAGAGGCTCCACCAGAACTCGAAGAAGGAGTGAAAACCACAATTGACCCATTGAAGGAAGTCAATCTAGGCACCGAAGAAGAACCAAGGCCAACCTATCTAAGCATTTTTCTCAAAGTTGATGAAGAAACCGCTTATATAGATATACTTAAAGAATACATGGATGTCTTTGCTTGGAGTTACAAAGAGATGTCTGGCTTGGATCCCAAAGTGGCAGTTCATCAGTTAGCAGTCAAGAATGGTGCTCGTCCTGTTAAGCAGTCCCAAACACGTTTCAGACCAGACTTAGTTCCGTTGATCGAGAGTGAAGTTAACAAAATCATTAAAGCTGGTTTTATTCGGGAAGTAAAGTATCCCACATGGATTTCAAGTATTGTCCCCGTGCGAAAGAAGACTGGCCAAATTCGAGTTTGTGTTGACTTTAGGGATCTCAACCATGCATGTCCTAAGGATGAATTTCCACTCCCTATCCCAGAGTTGATGATTGATGCTACCACAGGTTATGAGGCGATGTCTTTCATGGATGGTTCCTCCGGTTATAACCAAATTCGCATGGCACCAAAGGATGAAGAGCTCATCGCATTTCGTACGCCTAAAGGTATTTATTGCTACAAAGTGATGCCTTTTGGTCTGAAGAATGCTGGTGCCACCTATCAAAGGGCTATGCAAAATATCTTTGATGACCTGCTCCATAAAAATGTTGAATATTATGTTGATGATTTGTTGGTGAAGTCAAGAAAGAGGAGCGACCATTTGAAAGACTTGAGAATGGTATTTGAGCTACTTCGAAGATATCAACTCCATTGAAATGTGCCTTCAGAGTTACTTCTGGAAAGTTCTTCGGCTTCATTGTACGACATCGAGGAATTGATATTGATCAAGCCAAAGTGGATGCAATTCTGAAGATGCCTGAGCCTCGAAATATTCATGAGCTAAAAATACTTCAAAGAAAGCTACCATACCTTAGAAGGTTCATCTCAAATCTAGCTGGAAGATGTCAACTGTTCAGCCATCTCATGAAGAAGGGTGCTCCTTTCAAGTGGGACCAAGCTTGTAGTAACGCCTTTAAAAGTATGAAGTCATAATTGATGAAGCATCCAGTCCTTGCAGCTCCTATACCTAGAAAACCATTGATACTTTATATTGCGGCTCAAGAAAGGTCAGTTGGAGCACTATTGGCTCAAGAAAATAGTGAAGGCAAACAAAACTCCCTTTATTACCTAAGCAGAATGATGACACCGAATGAGTTGAAGTATTCGCCAATCGAAAAGTTGTGTTTGTCATTAGTCTTCTCAATCCAAAAGATGAAGCACTACTTTCAAGCTCACGTTATTCGTCTTATATCTAGAGCAAATCCTATCAAGTTTGTGATGTCAAAACCTGTCCTTAGTGACCGACTTGCTAGGTGGTACCTTCAGTTTCAACAGTTTGAGATTGTGTACATCCCTCAAAAAGCTATAAAGGGACAAGACTTCCTGGCGGATCACCCGATACCTGATGATTGGGAGCTAACTGATGAACTTCCTGATGAAGATGCAATGGTTATTGAAGTTCAACCTCCGTGGAAAATGTACTTTGATGGTGCGGTGCATCGAGGTGGAGCTGGCGCTGGCGTGGTGTTTGTCACTTCACAAGGAGAAGTTCTCCCATTGTCACGACCCAACCTACCGGGCCGTGCGGGCGCCTACTTTAATCACCTAGATAGGCAAATCCTTACCACCCGTCCAACATGTAACATGCAGAATTAAAGTAAACCATCAAATTAATCCATCTTTATACATAACTGAAATCCTTTCTTTACAAGAATCCTGTTCAGAAATAGGCTACATAAGAAATTGCGGAAAAACCTTTACAACATTTTAAAAACCACCCTCCCCTAGGATCTAGTCTAAACAGGTACAAGAGCTACTACAAGATGACACAAGGAGGTAAAATACCCAACTTTCGCCATGGAAATCGAAGACAGAAGTTGCTGGAGATCTCATCGTCGCGAACCTATGAAACATCACCAACCTGCAACAAGACTATACCAAAAGGTATAGCAAGAGTAAAGTCAGTACAAATACACGTACTGGTAGGCACCATCGGTGGACCCAAATCCACTCCTACCATCATATAAGAAAAACAGGGAAGGCATGACTGAAATTAAATAACTTGGTTTCCACCCCCACATTATTCCGCTGCCAACTCCCTCATTCTCAAGGCTTCCAAGTCAACTAACCTTAGACTTCCTAAACCTTACCTTATCCCCGACTTCCCAAGTCACCTTACCCTTCACAGATGTCCATGTCCATACATGGGCTACCCTTCCCTTACCTAAGTCCATTGTTCTAACTATCCTTCCGACTTAGCCCAGCTAACTGCCCAACTCAACGACTTATACTCGTAATATTACTCACCAGGGTCCCACCCTCCACGGATCTCTAGTAAACCTTCCAATAGATGTGCAATAGCAAGGACCACAACCCCAGACTCTCAGTCTATCCACCACATCCAATCCACCCAGCAACCCTTGCTACATTTAATGACAACCCTAGAGTTATATCTAATCCCCTTCTGCATATGATTCGAACTCTACAAGGATCCCCTTAACCACCCTAAGTATTAACAAGTTGCCCCAGTTTATACCGCAACCGAACCTTAGTCATTAATCACAATTAATCCCCGACCATCTAGGCACACTCAAGGTGACAATATATATAAATAAATGCACTTACCCATCCTCTTTTACATAGTCCGGACCCACCCCGAGATCCCTTCTAAACAACACCTAAGTGTTAATGATCAACCCGGTCTAACCCAAGACCAAACACAAATATCAAGGAACAACCCGGCCTAAACTAAGACCAATCCGCAGTTATACAAAGTTCCCGGCCACTCAAGGACCACCAATAATAGCACATTTAAATAGACAACCCGGTCTACTCACGAAACCAATACCAAGTATCACATCCAGTACAACAACCTGGTCCACTCACAGAACTAATATCAAGTATCACATTCAGTAAAACAACCCGGTCCACTCACGGAACCAATATCAACCAATGCAATACAATAGTTAATGAAATAATGCAGGAAGCAATAAAGTAAACCCGTACTAGGCGTGGTACCCGTGCCAATCGAATGATACACCTGTACCAGGCGTGGTACTCGTGCCAACCATTTTGTTATACCCGTACCAGGCATGGTACCCGAGTCAATCAAATGTCAACAACCACAGTCAATATATGAACACACACAACTTGTAAAACCAAAAAGTAAACACCGTTCAATCACAGACTGTAAATAGGAACCTAGACATTCCACACAATTTCCCTAAGCAATGTAATGCATACAATCACTTAGACATGAGCACATGAATATACACATTCATAGAAAATCATAAGCCATCACCTACCCCTTTCCGGGTACAACTACGAATCATCAATTCCCGTCCGAAGACTATTCCCCGGTTCACTCTTTTTATTATAACATGCAACTAGCAATTTCCCTTGTTAAATAAACACACAAGCATGCGACACGCTTCCCTTTCCTAACCTTAGCCAGACTTCCTCTAAGCCTTAAGCCATAACATTTCCTGAAACCCCACCCAGGAGCTTTCTATTCCCGTTCCCGTGCTCCCAAGCACTCCCTGGGTTCCCCGAACCTTTCTGATATATTAGTCCCTCAACCCATCATTTTATCACGACAATATGAATAAGTTGAACACATAATACCATTCACAAGAGCATCCATTCCGTACATCCTAGAAACAATACAACCAATCCTAAATCCGCCAGACTCGGTGCCCGGAGGCCTAAAACATGGATTCTCCGGTTCTACTATATGATAAGTACGGAAGGTAATCAGGTCTAACTACTCATGAAAACCTAGCCTACATGTATGCCAGCAACTGATTTGATGCATTTCTGGCTCCTTGGTTGCGTTCCCAGCTGAACCGTGATCCTGGAATCCGTTGTTCCGCATCCCTTTAGCCATGACCTCTCCTCCTCATGATTTCCTAGCCTTGGAGCAGCATGGGAGGATTTTTGGAGGAACCCTCGTATGTTTCCCAACTGAGGAGAAGAGAATTTTTAATAAAATCTTGTAACAAGTTTTGTCTCCCGTAACCCCGCTATAGCGGTCCGCCTTACCTTGACAGCGGTGCTGCTATAGCGGAATAATTACCGCTATAGCGGTGTGACGTCAGCCCGGATTCTTTCCAGAAATCAAAAATTTTTCATGACGTCACCCTATTTATTCCGAACGTATTTTTAACCATTTTCCCCAAATTTACAAAATCGAGAAAAATTGACATAACGACGAACCCGGTCGTTACAACCATACTCCTTCACTCTGACGCAATGCTGCTCCAACAACGTCGCTGAATATCAGGCATTAATGCTTGGAATTGAAATGGATGTCGACATGAAGCAACTACAATTGCAAGTCTTTGGTGATTCTCAGCTGGTGATTAACCAACTCTTGGGAAGTTATAATGTCAAGAAGCCCGAGCTACGCCCATATCATGGTTATGCTCAGAAGTTGATAGGATAGCTTGGAGATATGAGCCTTCAACATGTACTGAGGAAGGAAAATTAAAAAGCCGATGCCTTGGCTGCTCAAGCTTCAAGTCTAACTCTTCCAGATCAGACACAAGTTACTATCTGCCGAAAATGGTTAGTACCACCGCCAAATGATGATGAACATACAGAAGATGAGCTTGAGCATCTCGTCACTGTTTCTGCAGCCGTGAAAGAAGATTGGCGATAATCTATTATTGACTACTTGTGTTATGGGATATTTCCAGAAGATCCAAGGAGAAAGACTGACATCCATCATCGTGCACCTCATTTCCTTTACTACAAGGACACATTATATAGAAGATCATTTGAGGGAGTACTTTTGTGATGTTTGGGGGCAGAAGAAGTAGTCCAAGCTCTGCAAGAAGAACATTCAGGAGTATGTGGATCACATCAATCTGGACCAAAGCTACACTTCCACATAAAGAAGATGGGATATTACTGGCCGACGATGGTGAAAGATTGCTGGGATTATTCTTGGAGATGCAAGGCTTGCCAGTTTCATACAAATTTTATACATCAGCCACCTGAAGTATTACACCCAACTATCGCATCTGAGCCATTCGACGCTTAGGGACTAGATGTTGTGGGACCACTACCAAAGTCTTCCGATGGACACTTGTACATCTTGGCTGCAACCGATTACTTCTCAAAATGGGCAGAAGTTGTCGCTCTCAAAGAAGTGAAGGAGAATGTTGCAAACTTTATCCGAGTGAATATTATCTACCATTTTGGCATTCCTTGCTACATAATAACGGACAATGGCAAGCCATTTGATAACAAGTTGATGAACAAAATTTTTGTGAACTCTTCGAGTTCAAGCAGCGTAAATCTTCTATGTATCATGCTACTGCCAATGGTCTAGCTGGAGCTTTTAATAAGATTCTGTGCAACTTGTTGAAAAAGGTCGTCTCCAAGTCTAAAAGAGATTGGCACGAGCGAATGGAAGAAGCTTTGTGGGCATATATAATGACTTACCGCACACCGACGCAAGCAACCCCATACTCACTTGCCTTTGGAGTTGTAGCAGTCCTACCACTTGAGCGTCAAATACCTTTTTTAAGACTTGCTATTCAAGAAGAGCTCACTGTTGACACCCAATTTTTACCCTCTATATTATTTTAATAAATAATATATTTATGAAAATAAATATTTTGAAATTACCTTAGTAATTTGCCACTCCTTTTTTAAGAAAACTATCTCATATATATTATTTTCTATAAATTCAAATATTTTATAAATCTACAAATATTTATTTCATGTTTTGAGTCGTTCAAAATTATTTTTTACGTCAAATAAAGTATTTTTAAGGAAATGAACCAATTTTTGGTTAGTTTATTTTTTTACTCTTGCAAATAAATTTTTTTTTTTTATAATTTAGGAAGCTTAATTATTTAACTAATTACTAATTGACCTTATTTTATTTTATTATATTTTAAAACTAATTTTTATAAATTAATTAATTTTACAAATTAATTATTTTTCAAATTAACGAATGGCTATTTTGTTAAGAATTGGCTACAATTGGAATTTTTGAAATAGCCAATTTGAGCAAAATAATGTGACAATTTTAGACCCCTTTAATTAGCCAATTCATGTGTGCCACGTAGGCATCACATGGATTTGTGTTTCTTTGCTTTCAATCGTGGCCCTCCAATATAATCCAACGGTCACAATTTTTAAGCCTTTTATCTCACTTAATATATATATATATATATATATATATATATATATATATAATTTCCTATTCTTTTAATTCTTATTCCGAATTAATCTTAACCGTCCGATCAATTGATCGGACGGATCAAAATCGGTCAAGGATTCAACCCCCCCCCCCAACGTTCCTCTCTCTCTCCTCACCCCCCCACACGTTTCTCTCTCTCTCCTCATTAAACCCCCCACACGTTTTCTCTCTCCTTTTCCCCAAAATTAGAATCTTTTCCTTTTCTTTCTCTTCCATCTCCATCTTCCTCCATCATCTTCTTCCCAAAACAACCCCAAAATCTTCTTCTTTCTTCTCCTCTCTTCTCCCTTACATAAAAATGGCACCAAAACGCCACCCTAAAATGCCAAAAAATGTTGCCATCATCTGCCAAGAATCTCTATTGTTGGCCATCCCAACTCGTGATTTCGGGATGGCCAGAAAGCAGTCCCGTTTTGGTGCAAAAAATTGGATTCAAAATTTGAATCTCCCCCCCTCTCTTGGTCACGTTTTTTTGGTTAAAGTTTGAGTTCAAATCCGGACTTTCAAGTCTAGATTTTCCCTATAAATAGTGGGTTTCTTTTCACCCCAAAGAAAAAAGGGGGGAAAAGGAAGAAAGGAGAGGAAAAATCACCCATAAAGCATCTAAAAGATCCGGAAAAAAAAAATCAGTGAAAAATCATTCAAGAGTTTCAAGCTTTTGAGTTCGAGTTTTGGCCGGAGAACTTGACGTCAACGCCTCTGTTTTGCTGCCCAACACAAGGTAAAAATCCTTCTTATAGTTTAGTTTCTGTTTTCCTTTATTTTCGTATGATATGTTTTCATAAAGAATGTATCGTTTGGGTTTTGCTGTTGACCGGGTGCGGCTGCCATATGTGAGAAACAATTTTTTATTATTATTATTTTTCAAAAACAAGATTGGGCAGTGAATTTGTTGGATTAAAATTGGTAGTTTAAGTTCAATCTTTATATTATGTTCGTTATCATTTTCTTTGGTTTGTTGGTTGATTTTCGCTTGAGTTTGTAGAGTATGTAGTTGTCTCGCCTTGCCTTGCTCATAACTACGTATGGCTGCCCGGGCATGAAAATAGGATATGTATGATATTTTTTATTTATTTTATTTTTAGGAAGATTGATTTAATAGTGAAATTGGTGGATTAGATTCGTTAATATGATTTGTTGTCATTTTTGTTGGGTTGGTTGATTTTGTTTAGACCGGAAAAGTATATGTATGTTATGCTTGCATTTCTTGTAGTTTAATTTCTTAAGGTAGAAAAAGTTTTCAATAAATTTAGTCATTTCGTTAGTCCCGAAAAAATGTTGCTTAGGATAGGAATTTACATATTATGATTATTACTTTTTTAGCGTTTGTTAATATTGTGGTCTTGTTTGCACCTTAATCCTATTAAAAAGTGACTGAATTAGTGTATATTGTTAAAAAGAGGGCTGCCCATATTTTAATATTTTGGTTCTTAGCTCGGATGAATTTTGGAAATACTAACTTAAGGAATTCATTATAAGTCAACGTAGTAGTTTGGTTCCCTTTTAATCTTCCGGTTACTAGTGTTATTACTTTTTTAGCGTTTGTTAATATTGTGGTCTTGTTTGCACCTTAATCCTATTAAAAAGTGACTGAATTAGTGTATATTGTTAAAAAGAGGGTTGCCCATATTTTAATATTTTGGTTCTTAGCTCGGATGAATTTTGGGAATACTAACTTAAGGAATTCATTATAAGCCAACGTAGTAGTTTGGTTCCCTTTTAATCTTCCGGTTACTAGTGTTATCTTTTTGAAGTGATTTGTTCATAACTACTTCTTTAATTAAAATGAATAAAAATAATAAAGATTTATATAGCTACTTTGTTGTGTACTTTGTTTTCTAATAATCGACTAGTGTTGAAGTTGTTTGTTTTACCTAAGATCGCTTGTTTATAAAAAATAAAACAAAATATGGTTACACGTCGTCTTTCATATATGCTTGTGTATTTACCAAATAACATGTTTGTTTTTCTTATCACTTTATTATTAGCTTGGCATATTTCTACATTTTTTGCAAATTTTGTTATTCAAGTTACTAATCCTTATCATTTTTTTTTGTGTTACATGAAACAACCGGAGAGCTGGAGTTCTCATTTGAAACTCACTTTCGGCCCAATATATTTGGGTCGAGCAGCTATTAGGAACTATCGCGGTGCTCAGAGTCGTTCTTTAGAAGTTTAGTTCCTCCAAAGGAACTTGGCGTATCTAGCCTTTTACTTTTTTTTATTGCTTTTTCTTTTATGCTTACTTGAATTGTTTTAACTAACCTTATATTATTTGGATATGTGTTTTTTTTTGTGATTAACGTTTATTCTTCGGCTTATAGTTTCGTGGATTACTTTATTTAGTTTGAAATTTTGAAAGTGAGTTTCCTTCACTCTTTTAGTTTAGGCAAATGTTTCGGGTTTTCCCTTTTAAATAGTTTAAAAATTAATGAGTAAACACTTTCAAAATAGTAATAATAAATAGTAAATAAAGCAGATTTTTCTTAAGGATTAATTAATGTAGGCTTGTTTCAAGGAAAACTTGTTTAAATAACTCGCGGTAGATTTTCAAAAACATTAATTAGCGATTCAATTTATTTCAAACGAGTATTTAGTCATTCTTAGGCCGTAAACTATAGAATTCTTTGTCTAGTCTAGGCAAGCCATTTTTATATTTTTTTATAACCCATGTATTATCTTATTCTAACTCCAATATTTTACAAATATTTTGGTTATACTCTACATTTTTTTTTTTTTTTGAGATTTTCATATTTTTAAGGCTTCAAAACGCAAGGTATATATGTCATATGCTATCTACTACAAGGTATATATTTATATTTTACTTACCCATCTTCCTACTTAAATTATACATATATTATTTTATCGCAATTACATTTACGTACATAATACTTTCTTTCATGTTTAACGCATGTTTATTTTTCACTTTACAAATAAAAGTCTTCTTTATATAAACAAATAATTTTCATTCTCTACTCAAGTTTTCAAATTATTCTTTTACATGAAATATATTTACGAAATAAATATGATTTTTTTATATATTTTTCTCTATTGCCGGTATACTTATTTCCTACATGTTTTTTTTACTTATCCAAATCTTTTAAATAATAAACTTTTCACATGATTTCTTATATTTTAAATATACATGCGTCATCTTTATTTTCTTTTTAATAAACATGTCATAAACTTTCCCAAACTCTAAAAACTACATATATTTTTTACTTTACAAAAAGTATATTTGTATAAATAATATCTTCAAATTTTTTTTACGTAGCTTTTTAAGTATATATTCTTACAAATCATAGAGTTCTATATATTATAGTTATGATAAGAATATTACTATTAAATTTTTCATATATTTTTGACATATACATATGTGCATTTTCTAGCCATAAATATTTTATATTCTTTGTATATTGTAGTAGCATGTGTCATATATCTTGAACTTTCTTTAAATTAATAAAAAAAGTATTTTTATCATCCTTTTTTAGCAAATAATGAACAAATAATTTTTCCCAAATATTTTTTCTAAATTGAGTTTAAGGACTATCTTCGGATAGGCTCTGAGGGGTGCCTAACACCTTCCCCTCGAGTAACCAAAACCCTTACTCATAATCTCAAACGTTTTCGAAAGACCAAACCAGAGTTTTTACAAAAAATGGTTTTCCTAAGTTTTCCTAAAATTTAGGTGGCGACTCTAAAAAATAAAAAAATTCAAAACCAGAGAGTCACGACGACCATACGTTGTGCATTGTTTTGACCGATTTGAAATAGGGCGCGACAGCGTGGCGACTCTGCTGGGGACCTAACTTAGGTTTTTACCTTACCAAGCTTAGTTTAGAAATATTATTTGGGATGTTTTGTTTATTTTCAGTACATTATTTGCTTTATTTATATTTATATCTTGCTTTGTTTGAAAGGACGCAAGCCAAATCCAAACTTGCGTTCCTTATTTATTTGATAAACACTACTTGTTACTGCTTTCTCACTTGCATTTCTCTATCGAGTCTTTGGCCGTACACATTTCACATACTGTGGTATACGCGGGGGGTTTTATGCCCCCCCAAACCTTCTTTTGGATTCCTTAGTTTCAGAATCGGTGCAATTAGGTTAGTGTGTCGTCTCGCAGTTATTTAGTCCACTCTCAAATCTAGGAAAATACTCTTATTCTAGAAATAGGTCATGTTGCATAGCTTTAGGCAGGACGATCCTTGGGATTGACACTGCATTTAGGAAACCGCCCTTGTGTCAACAGGTTTTTCATAAAACCCAACGACATATACTTTTGTGTGAGATTGATGTAAATGATCCAAACTAAAACACATAATGGATTTGGGATAAACCAACTTATCATACCCTTTACCTTTCTTTCAGATGAATATCAACCAAAACTTACCAAACATCCAGATGGTTATCTCAGCACCTGACAACCTAAAAAAATGGTGGCGAAACATCCGCGTAGCACATGGGGATGAGGTACGAGAGCATTTGGGGGCTTTGTTGTCACTTATGGGGATCCAAGATGACAAAACCCTCACCACTTTATTGATGGAATTTTGGGACCCAACCACTGTGACTTTCAGATTTTTGGATTTTGAAATCACTCCTACCTTGGAGGAGATTAGTAATTTTGCTGAACTACCACTGAGGGAAAAAGTGCCGGTACACCCATCACCCATAAAGAGGGCAGATTTTTTGAGGCTTTTAGGATTACACATTTTTCTATCACTGAGAAATGTGGAAGGCGAAAAGGTGAAGTTGGATTACCTTTTCAAAAGGTATGATCGTCTCGAGAGCTTTGACGAACACCAAGGTGCATTTCTCTAATTTTAATCGAAAGTTGCTTTTTACTCCTGCGCCTTTGAAGTGTACTCGTAGGCAGTGGGTATATATGCAACCTAGGGTCTTTGTGTTGGATTTCTTGGGAACTATGATCTTCCCGATGAGATTTCATTGTATCGACCTCAATATCCTGCCGATAGTGATGAACGTCTTTGCAGAGCCTCAGAGACTTACCTTGGTACACATGATCCTTGCCGAGATATTTCGTTCGCTATCTGTATGCACACGAGGACACAATTTCTTTGGAGGCTGCAATTTATTATTGCAAATTTGGGCTTTAGAACACTTCTATCGCCGCCACCAACAAATGGACTACTGTATTGACACACGCAACAGGATTCAGACTCATAAAGAACGCATGAGATATTGGACATATGCACCCACTGGAGAAGAAGAGTGGCGCACATTTTTGACCAACCTTACCGGAGATTTCATCCAGTGGAGATATCCCTGGATGACAGGATTGGCCTTCATCAGAACTTGATACTTGTATTTCATCGAGTTGATGGGACTAGGAGGCATTCATCCATATGCGCCTCTTCGAGTTTTAAGACAGTTTGGCTTTGTCCAGGATATACCATTGTGGTCAATCATGGCGCTACATGAGGACAGTTATGGTGTCGTGATCCCAACGGTACGACTGATGAACTTGCAAGTTGAATGGGATTATATGATCACATTGCACATGGGAGGAGACAAATGGTGCACGCCGGAATACTATGCTTGGCGGACTACTGTGAGCCACTTGGCTCAACCAAGTGCAGAAGGATTCAGGGATTTGGCAGATGTCCAGTGGGTCAAATGGGTTAGGGAAGAAGTGCTTCCCCGCATGGAGATCACAACACCGATGTATAACCAGATTGTTCCAGACTCCATCAATTATTTGATAACAAGGATAGAGGAGGATCCGGAAGAAGATACATAGGAGGATCCGAAAGAAGATCCAGAGGATCCAGAAGAAGATCCAGAGGAAGAAATAGGGGAAGACCTGGAAGAGGATCCGGAGGAAGACCTTGAGGAAGAGACGGAAGAAGACCCCGAGGAGGCTTCTGAAACCGGCTCCAACTTTTATGATCCTAACGATGGAGGGATGATAGAGACAGACTCAGAGCCCAGGTATCATCATTTCGCTGGATCTCCAGAGTATCATCCAGCACCACAAGATGATAGTGATGACGGTCCTACGTGGCCCTAGGTTATCCTTTTCCATTGTACCCCTTTTCATATTCCTTGAAGGTGCCTCATGGCCCATCCTTTTGTATGCCCTAGTGGCCATCCCATGTCTTTCATTTTCAGGCTCCCATCAGCCTATCTATTGTAAGCTTTCGAAGCCACCTTTTGCTTAATGAAAAGTCATGTTTATCTCAAATCCTAAATATGTTCAAAATGGATCATTTATTATCAAATTGTATGCAGCGTAGGCCTACCTATGGCAAAACGAGGCTCTATATTAGGACACATTTTTGTGTGAATATAGCCAACTTGGCGTATATATTTGTTATATAGTCCAACATTTCCCAAACTAACATATTTTCCTTTTTCTTTTC
Organism: Jaltomata sinuosa; assembly: GCA_003996215.1. Classification (NCBI taxonomy): domain Eukaryota; kingdom Viridiplantae; phylum Streptophyta; class Magnoliopsida; order Solanales; family Solanaceae; genus Jaltomata; species Jaltomata sinuosa. Next base: position 104,164 of record QJPP01007357.1, read on the forward strand.
TTTTCTTTTCTTTATGATTATTATCAATCCCCAAAGAAAGTTGATTTTTGTCGATTTGCAAACTGGCGGAATCGCAATACAACCTCCGATCTAAAGGAAAAATGAGCGAAGAATCTAACAACGCCTCGATGGCACCAGTAGATGGCGCCGAAAGTTCCTGAAAACTTATGGACTCTCAAAACGATGAACAAATGGCCAACATGGCACAAGAAATTGAGATCTTGAAAGAAGAACTGCGCCAAATGCGGGATTTGACTAAGCTTACAGCTGCTACCTTCCCCGCTCAATTCCAATTTCCAAATGTTTAGTTACGGCCAGTCACTCCCGCCAACTTAGCAAACTCGCCTAAGCAAACACCACTTGTTCCCACTTATGCTCAAGATCTACTTGCTCATCCGCCCGCTGTTAGGGTTGCACCTAATCTGTCCTTCCTACGCAGAACTTCACTGTTCCAATTCACCCAACAATGCAGCACATACCTGAGGCACATGTCACTTGCGAGATACATGTGCCACCGGTATATGCTACTGAAGCTCCTACTTTAGCAACATCCATGGCTGTAAAAGTACCATATGAGGTCGATCAGTACATAGGATTGGAGAGGGATGTTCGGTCAAATGAAGAGAGGTCAATAGCAGCTCAACTTGAAAGTTTGAAAAGGGCTTTTAAAAGCATGCAAGTCACCAGGGGAACCGAGAGTCTGGACTACGATGACCTATGCATCCACCCAGACATCGATATGCCAGTCGGGTACAAACCACCAAAGTTTGATGTATTTGATGGGAAGGGTGATCCTCACGCACACCTAAGAGCCTATTGCGATAAGCTGGTCGGCGTAGGAAGGAATGAGAAGTTGAGGATGAAATTGTTCATTCGAAGTCTATCGGGAGAAGCTCTGACTTGGTACACTCGCCAAGACCCTCGCAAATGGTGCGATTGGCAAGAAATGGCCGAAGATTTCATGAGTCACTTCAGATTTAATACCGAAATCACTCCAGACAGATTCTCACTTGCCAACATACAAAAGAAGCCATCTGAATCATTTCAAGAATATTCATGGCGATGGAGGACTGAGGCTGCTCGGATCCAACCCCCACTTGATGAAAATGAACTCTCTAAGTACTTTATCCGAGCTCAGGAAGGCGTCTACTTCGACAAAATGATGTCAATGATGGGCCAAAAGTTCGCTGACTTGGTCAAGATGGGAGACTTTATTGAGGAAGGAATTAAGTCCGGAAAAATTTAATCTATGGTTTCACTGCAAGCCGCAAGTAAGGCCATACAGTCAGGTTCCATTGGTGGTATCAAGAAGAAGAAGGAAGACATCTCAACCATCATACCTTACTACCAGCACGGAGGATCATCCCACCGATACCCTAACAACTCCCAAATTATCGCACATGTTCCAGTATATAGTACCCAGCCACACTATAATCCACCTCGAGCTCCAGCACACCAAAATCCACCGAAGCCTTATGCCCCTGTCCAAGCTCCAGTTCACCAAAATAGACCAGCATATGCACCAAGACCACGTCCTAATCTTGAAGCCAGAAATACCCGCACCTACACTCCTATTGCCGAGCCTTTGGCTCAATTGTTTGAAAGGTTGAGGGTAACAAGTTTGTTGTTGCCGGTTGAGGGAAGAATCCCTGATCCAATACCACGAAGCTTTGATGGAAACAAGCGATATGCATACCACTCGGGAATCCAAAGGCATGACACGGATGAGTGTTTTGGCTTGAAGAACCAGATCGAGTCTCTTATCAGAAAAGGAGTAATCAAATGCACCGATACGCCTCAGAATGTGAACAACAACCCTCTACCAGATCATGAGAATCGATGAGTTAACATGATTACCCTGGAGGAAGAGTATGACCTGGAAGGAGCTATCGTGCCTATCTGGAACACAGAAGAAGTTGCCGCCACATCTCCAGCGCAACCTTTTATCATAGTTCAGTTGAGAGAGCCTTTGACTGTTCAAACCTACCTGCCGAGAGTTGTGGTAACCACTATAGCCACTGGAAAACCTGACTATGACACTAAAGCAGTCCCATGGGACTATCGAATGGAAGCCAAGGGCAAGATGATAGACACTGCTGTGGCTCACGGAATGACCAGGTCGGGAAGGTGTTATGCCCCGGAGGATCTAAATCGAGGGGTTCCTGGGAAAGAATAAAATCCAAAGAAGAATGTTACTGATGCAGAAGCCGCAGAATTTTGGAAGAAGATGCAGTCTAAAGATTACTCAGTCGAGGAACAACTAATGAAGACACCAGCCCACATTTCCATTATGTCCTTGCTAATGAGTTCTGAAGCCCATAGGAACGCTTTGGTAGAAGTTCTGAGCGGAGTTAGCATACCAAAGGAAACTACAAGTGACACATTGGCTGCAACAATTGGAAAAATGGTGGAAGTGAACAAAATCTCTTTCCATGATGATGAATTACCAGCAGAAGGGGTTGGCCACAACAAAGCACTTCACATCGCGGTCAAGTGTTGTGATAAGATCGTGACTAGAGTTTTGATCGATGGTGGTTCTGGATGCAACATCTGCCCTTTCACCATGTTGAGAGATTTAGGTGTGAATATGGGAGGTATAAAAGAAAGTCGTGTGAAGGTGACAGCTTTTGATGGCGCACAGAGAAGCGTCATTGGAGAAATCTATCTCACATTGCAAGTAGGTCCAGCTGAATTCCCCATCTTATTTCAAGTGATGGATGTGTCGTCCAACTACAACTTGTTACTAAGAAGGCCATGGGTCCATATGGAAAGAGCAGTTCCCTCCACGCTCCATCAGTGTGTGAAGTTCGAGTGGGGTCGCACTGAAGTTACCATTCACGGGGAGCTCAGTCACCCCATCTATTCCGTGAATTCTGTTCCAGTCACCGAAGAATTGGATGGAGCCGCTTTCCATGCTCTGGAAATCATGAAAACTGTAAGAATTGATGAGAAAGTAGAGCCTGTAGAGGTGGAGATGTTGAGAGAAGCGAATATGGTTGCATCAGAGATGTTGAAATATGGGTACCAACCAAAAACAGGGCTCGGACCTAAGGCTGATGGTATAATTGAACCAATCCAGCTGAAACATCAGAAGGGTACCGCCGGGCTTGGATATAAGCCTACTTCGGGAGGAGTCCACAACATAAAGTTTGGTGAGATAGTGTTCGTGCCGGGACAAGTTCCAATCCCAGATGAAGCAGTTGATGAAGATATCATTGAGGGAATAGGAAATCTATTTGTGGCTGTGATCGATGATGGACTGGAGATAAGTATCAATAAGCTGACCATCCGAGATGCCGAACCTGGAGAAGTCTTGCAGAATTAGACCATCAGCCCATCTTTGTTTCGACAGGAGTCCTGGTAGTGTGGAAATGTAGTTTTATTTCAAAAATGTTTTTGCATGATCAATTGAGGCTTGAATCATGCCTAAGCCTTTTTGCTACTCGCCTCTTCTAAAAGCTAGAATGCTTTTCAAATAAAAAGTCTTTATTTTCTTAAAATTTGTCTTTCTATTGTTTGAAATAACTATTTATTATTTACTCACCTTTCATACTTTTCAGCGCTAATATTAGTAAAAATCATCGTACAACGGTTATGACATGTGACGAATCCATTGAGCAAAGTATGAGCCATGAGCAGGACTATGAAGAATACGATGAAAGCATGATGCCTGAAAATTTACCTCAGGAGATCGAACAACTTGAAAGTCAGAAAAAGCCCAACATGGATGAAACCGAGGTTGTCAACTTGGGAAATGAAGAAATGGTGAAAGAAACATGAGTCAGCATACACTTGGAAGATGAAAGAAAGCGAGAATTGATTGAATTTATCAAGCAATATGTTGATGTATTTGCTTGGTCCTACGATGATATGCCGGGATTAAGCACCGATATCGTCTCACACAAGCTACCGACCGATCCTTCATGCCCGCCTGTGAAGCAAAAGACTAGGAAGTTCAAGCCCGATTTCAGTTTAAGAATCAAGGAGGAGGTAACTAAGCAGATCCAGGCAAATGTTGTGAGGGTTACTAATTACCCCACATGGTTGGCCAATATCGTGCCAGTTCCAAAAAAGGATGGGAAAATCAGGATATGTGTGGATTATCGGGATCTTAATAAAGCTAGTCCCAAGGATGATTTCCCTCTCCCAAACATTCATATACTCATCGACAATTGTGCAAAGCATGAGTTGCAATCGTTTGTCGATTGCTTTGCAGGATATCACCAAATCCTGATGAATGAAGATGATGCGGAGAAAACAGCATTTATCACTCCATGGGGAGTGTATTGCTATAGAGTGATGCCATTTGGACTCAAAAATGCTGGTGCAACCTATATGAGGGCCATGACTACCCTCTTCCATGATATGGTTCACATGGAGATTGAAGTGTACGTAGATGATGTCGTTATCAAGTCCAAAAGGAGTTCAGACCACCTAGAGGATTTACAGAAGTTTTTTGAGAGGTTGCGGAGATACAATTTGAAATTGAATCCAGCAAAGTGCGCATTCGGAGTTCCTGCCGGAAAGTTACTGGGGTTCATTGTCAGTAGGAAAGGCATAGAATTGGATCCATCAAAAATCAAGGCGATTCAAGAGTTACCTCCCCCCAGGACCAAGAAGGATGTGATGAGCTTCTTGGGGAGACTCAATTACATCAGTCGTTTCATAGCTCAGTCCACAGTAATCTGTGAACCCATATTCAAGTTACTAAAGAAGTATGCCGCCACATAATGGACGGAGGAATGCCAAAGAGCTTTTGATAGAATCAAGGAGTATTTGTCCAACCCACCAGTATTGGTTCCACCAGAGCCCGGAAAGCCATTGCTATTGTATCTATCCTTCATGGATGGAGCATTTGGATGTGTGTTAGGACAACACGATGACACGGGAAAGAAAGAGCAAGCTATTTACTACTTGATCAAGAAGTTTACACCATACGAGGCAAGATATACCTTGTTAGAACGAACGTGTTGCGCTTTGACTTGGATTGCGCAAAAGTTGAGGCATTACCTATTGGCGTACACCACGTACTTGATCTCAAGAATGGATCCACTCAAGTACATCTTTCAGAAACCAATGCCTACAGGGAAACTAGCAAAGTGGCAGATTTTGCTGAGTGAGTTTGATATTGTGTACGTGACACAGAAGGTCGTCAAAGGACAAGCTTTGGCCAATCACCTCGCAGAAAATCCGGTGGATAAATATTATGAACTGCTCATGACCTACTTCCCCGATGAAGAAGTATTTTTTGCAGGAGAGGACATCTCAGAGTCATATGATGGATGGAGATTGTTCTTCGATGGAGCATCAAATTTCAAAGGAGTCGGAATTGAGCAGTCTTGGTTTCAAAAATGGGTCAGCACTACCCAATCTCAGCCAAGATTAGATTTCCTTGCACAAACAACATGGCAGAATATAAAGCATGTATTCTCGGACTTAGGATGGCTGTGGATATGAACATCAAAGAGCTTTTGGTAATAGGTGATTCTGACCTATTGGTTCATCAGGTACAAGGAGAATGGGCCACCAAGAATGTCAAGATTCTTCCTTATCTGGAATGTGTGAAGGAGCTGAGTAAAAGGTTAACGAAGATTGAGTTTAAACATGCCCCCCGGGATCAAAATGAGTTTGCTGATGCTTTGGCTACTCTTTCCTCAATGATCCAACACCCGGATAAGAATTACATCGACCCTATTGAAGTGGAGATACGTGACCAGCACGCATACTGTTTTCACGTAGATGAAGAGTTTGATAGGAAACCATGGTACCATGAAATTAGAAGGTTGCTCGAAGCAGGAGAATATCCAGAAAATGCCAGTAGCAAGCAGAAGCGGAATTTAAGGAGAATGGCCAATCATTTCTTCCTTAACGGGGAAATCCTGTATAGGAGAACCCCAGATTTGTGATTACTAAGGTGTGTCGATGCAACAGAAGCGACAAGACTGTTAAAGTAAATTCACGCAGGGATATGTGGACCCCACATGAATGGATTCACTTTGGCAAAGAAGATTTTGAGAGCTGGATACTTTTGGATGACTATGGAGAGGGATAGCATCCGGTATGTACAAAAATGTTATCAGTGTCAAGTTCATGGCGACTTCATACGAGTTCCGCCAAACGAGCTCAATGTGATGGGGTCCCCATGGCCATTTGCTACTTGGGGCATGGATGTAATTGGACCCATAGAGCCTCCCGCATCAAATGGACACCGTTTCATCCTGGTAGTTATCGACTATTTCACAAAATGGGTTGAGGCTTCAACGCACAAGGCAGTAACTAAGAAGGTGGTAGCATATTTCATCCGAAATAACATAGTTTGTCGGTTTGGAATTCCAGAATCAATCATAACAGACAACGGGGCCAATCTTAATAGTGATCTCATGAGAGAGACTTATGAAAGGTTTAGGATCTCCCACCGGAACTCCACAGCATATCAACCACAAATGAATGGAGCAGTTGAGACCGCGAACAAGAATATCAAGAGGATCCTGAGAAAAATAATAGATAGTAACAGAGAATGGCATGAGAAGCTACCATATGCTTTGCTCGGCTATCGCACCACAATCAGAACATCCACTGGTGCAACCCCCTACATGTTGGTCTACGGTTCGAAAGCAGTGATACCCGCTGAAGTGGAAATACCGTTTCTAAGAATCATCCAAGAGGTTGGTCTGGAAGACGCGGAATGGGTTCGTAGCAGGATTGAACACTTGATGCTCATTGATGAGAAGAGACTGGATGCAGTATGTCACAACCAACTCTATCAAAACAGAATGATCAAAGCGTTCAACAAGAAAGTCAAGCCTCGACGATTCACACCAGGGCAATTAGTATTGATGAAAATATTCCCTCGCCAAAATGAAGCTAAGGGGAAATTTGCGCCAAACTGGCAAGGTCCTTACATGGTTCACCGAGTGCTCTCAGGCGGAGCAGTAATCCTCGCAGAAATGGATGGCATCGTGAGCACGAAGCCGATCAATTCAGACGCTATCAAGAAGTACTATATTTGAAGACAGAGGGACTAGTTGTTATTTCCTTGTACTTTTTGCATTTTTCTCTAATGTAACAAGAACTATGTATTAGCCTGACTTCCCACGGCGGGATATGTAGGCAACCCACATCGGGTCCGATCTCCCTTAGAAAAAACCAAAAAATATCATCTTTCATGTATTCATAACTACGATTGACCTGACTTCCCTCGGTGGGATACGTAGGCAATCCTCATCGGTACGGTCATTTCATCTTTTCCATTTCCCCTATTGTACTTGAACTACATCATGACCTGATTCCGTTTGGATATGTAGGCAGCCTGAGTCAGGCTCGGTCAATGCATCTCATATTTTTCATTAACCCTGATGTACTTGAACTACGTCATGACCTGATTCTGTTTGGATACATAGGCAGCCTAAGTCAGGCTCGGTCAATGTATTACATATTTTAATCCTTCCTTCATATCCCGAACTACGTACAGACCTGATTCCCATTTGGGGATACGTAGGCAACCTAAAAGGTTCGGTCATACCCATAGGAAAAACCTCCCCCCCTTTTTATTTTTTTAACATACCTTCAGAGTAATCACGACATCTACAAAGAGATAGAGGAGCGTCACCAAAATCCGGAGCTACGAGAAGACTACATTTCGACTCCCTCAACTAATGGAAAAGCTTGATTGGATTTCAGAACATGTCATAATCTAAAAAATGATGAACAATTACTATATATATGCGCCTAGTATATACAAAATATACTTATTTTTTCTAAAAATAATAATAATATATATATATATATATATATATATATATATATATATTTAAAAAATATTTTACTGCCTTTTCACCTACTGAGTCTCTGAAATAGGAAATTGCAAGCAACCAAGGAGGTTTTGAAGGAATCCAACGGCAAGGCCAGGGTCCACAGGTCGACACAAATCAACACCCCTCCCAAAATTAAGAACTTTTCTTTGAGCGCAGGAAAACAGGAATCAAGAAGGGTGATGTCAAGTCAAACTCAAGAACGTGATTGGAGAAATCTTTCGGCTATCACGACACCATAAGCCAAAATATTCTTTCCCTACTCTATTTTTTTTTAAAAAAAATACTTTATCTCGGTTCTTACAATTCTTAAAAGGTTTTCAATTATGTCTTTGCAGGTACGTCCGAGATCCGGATCAACTATCGAAGATAGAGGGCCCTCATAGGACAAATAGGATAGTTTATTTTTTTCAAACAAACTCCGCCAATCGGAGCCCGCCATCTGACTTCGTCAAATAACTCCGCCAATCGGAGATTGCCATTTAATTGCGTCAAATAAACTCTGCTAATCGGAGAATGCTGACTAACTTCATCAAAATCCACCAATTGGAGGCCGTACATAAGCAAACAAAATGACGCTCCGACAATTGGAGCTTGTACATAAGCAAACGAAGCGACGCTCTGACGATTGGAGCCTGTACATAAGCAAACAAAATGACGCTCCATCGACCGGAGCCTGTACATAAGCCATCAAAGCGACGCTCCACCAATTGGAGCATGTACATAAGCAAGCAAAACGACACTCTACCAAATCAGAGAAATGTATATTAGCAAGCAAAACATGCTCCACCAATCGGAGACTGCATCATAGCAAATATCATCATAGCATACATGCTAGCAACATCCTCATTTTTGCATTAAGGACTGCTCCGTCAAATGGAGATTTCATGACTGATTTGCCAGATGAAGACTTTACTTTTCAAGTATTGCCCCGCCAGTCGAGAGGCTTTACTTTACAAGATTGCCCCGCCAGTCGAGAGGCTTTACTTTCAAGTGTTGCCCCGCCAGTCGAGAGGCTTTACATTACAAGTATCGCCTCACCAGTCGAGAGGCTTTACTTTCAAGTGTTGCCCCGCCAGTCAAGAGGCTTTACTTCACAAGTTGTTTTGACTACGTCACATTCATTCCGCATAACGGAGACGTTGACAATCGTTTATCTACACTCTACTCTTTACATTACAATTTAATTTATAATTTTGAACTGCAACATGTACTTTGTGATCTTTTTACCTGTTTTGCAGGACAACGCATTACAACGTGGAACTACCCTCTAAGCAGCAAACTGGGGCAACTAGCGGAATGTCAAGCATCCCTAGCTACGTCAAGAATTTCTCCTCAGAACTCGACTCAACTTAATTCGAATTTACTTCTATATTCCATAACTTTTCTTACATCCCAGTGTCATCATGACTCGACACTGGGGCAATTTTTGAAGGTCCGTGATCTTTTTCCTACCAAAATCCTCAGTAGAAATTGTTGCGGAGCGTTTCTCATTCTAAGATTTCTTTAGAACTACATTCGGTCTGATTCCCACATCTAGGGATATGTAGGTAAGCTTGGTTTAAGCACGGTCGTATCCACTCCATTCATGCTAAAATACTCTCCATCACCACCAAAAGATATCAGTGTTACCATAACTCGACACTCGGGCAAATTTTGAAGTCGATCAAATTTGCAAAGATTCAATTCTCTCGAACTACATATGGCCTGACTTCTCGTGAAACCCGAGATATGTAGGCAGCTCGAAAGCCTGAGCTCAGCCATAACTTCCCAAAACTCATGTCACTTTTTGCTCAAAAAATATTTTGTTGGTCGGTCAAAACTAGGATGTGTCAATATTTCTTTGTCCACGCCTTCTCTACTCTCATCCACGGCCAAAGAAATGGGGCAACTGTTGACACCCAATTTTTACCCTCTATATTATTTTAATAAATAATATATTTATGAAAATAAATATTTTGAAATTACCTTAGTAATTTGCCACTCATTTTTTAAGAAAACTATCTCATATATATTATTTTCTATAAATTCAAATATTTTATAAACCTACAAATTTTTATTTCATGTTTTGAGTCGTTCAAAATTATTTTTTACGTCAAATAAAGTATTTTTAAGGAAATAAACCAATTTTTGGTTAGTTTTAATTTTTTACTCTTGCAAATAAATATTTTTTTTTATAATTTAGGAAGCTTAATTATTTAACTAATTACTAATTGACCTTATTTTATTTTATTATATTTTTAAACCAATTTTTATAAATTAATTAATTTTACAAATTAATTATTTTTCAAATTAACGAATTGTGGCTATTTTGTTAAGAATTGGCTACAATTGAATTTTTAAAATAGCCAATTTGAGCAAAATAATGTGGCAATTTTAGACCCCTTTAATTAGCCAATCCATGTGTGCCACGTAGGCATCACATGGATTTGTGTTTCTTTGCTTTCAATGGTGGCCCTCCAATCTAATCCAACGGTCACAATTTTTAAGCCTTTTATGTCACTAAATATATATATATTATTTCCTATTTTTTTAATTCTTATTCCAAATTAATCTTAACCGTCCGATCAATTGAGCGGATAGATCAAAATCGGTCAAGGATTCAAACCCCCCCCCCCAACGTTCCTCTCTCTCTCCTCACCTCCCCACACGTTTCTCTCTCTCTCCTCATTAAAACCCCCACACGTTTTCTCTCTCCTTTTCCCCAAAATCAGAATCTTTTCCTTTTCTTTCACTTCCATCTCCATTTTCCTCCATCATCTTCTTCCCAAAACAACCCCAAAATCTTCTTCTTTCTTCTCCTCTCTTCTCCCTTACACAAAAATGGCACCAAAACGCCACCCCAAAAACGCCAAAAAACGCTGCCATCATCTGCCAAGAATCTCTATTTTTGGCCATCCCAACTCGTGATTTCGGGATGGCCAGAAATCAGTCCCATTTTGGTGCAAAAAATTGGATTCAAAATTTGAATCTTCCCCCCTCTCTTGGTCACATTTTTTTTGGTTAAAGTTTGGGTTCAAATCCGGACTTTCAAGTCCGGATTTTCCCTATAAATAGTGGGTTTCTTTTCACCCCAAAGAAAAAAGGGGAAAAAGGAAGAAAGGAGGGGGGAAATCACCCATAAAGCATCTAAAAGATCCGGGGGAAAAATCAGTGAAAAATCATTCAAGAGTTTCAAGCTTTTGAGTTCGAGTTTTGGCCGGAGAACTTGACGTCAACGCCTCCGTTTTGTTGCCCAACACAAGGTAAAAATCCTTCTTATAGCTTAGTTTATGTTTTCCTTTATTTTCGTATGATATGTTTTCGTAAAGAATGTATCGTTTGGGTTTTGCTGTTGACCGGGTGCGGCTGCCATATGTGAGAAACAATTTTTTATTAATATTATTTTTCGGAAACAAGATTGGGCAGTGAAGTTGTTGGATTAAAATTGGTAGTTTAAGTTCAATCTTTATATTATGTTCGTTATCATTTTCTTTGGTTTGTTGGTTGATTTTCGCTTGAGTTTGTAGAGTATGTAGTTGTCTCGCCTTGCCTTGCTCATAACTACGTATGGCTGCCCGGGCATGAAAATAGGATATGTATGATATTTTTTATTTATTTTATTTTTAGGAAGATTGATTTAATAGTGAAATTGGTGGATTAGATTCGTTAATATAATTTGTTGTCATTTTTGTTGGGTTGGTTGATTTTGTTTAGACCGGAAAAGTATATGTATGTTATGCTTGCATTTCTTGTAGTTTAATTTCTTAAGGTAGAAAAAGTTTTCAATAAATTTAGTCATTTCGTTAGTCCCGGAAAAATGTTGCTTAGGATAGGAATGTACATATTATGATTATTACTTTTTTAGCGTTTGTTAATATTGTGGTCTTGTTTGCACATTAATCCTATTAAAATGTGATTGAATTAGTGTATAATGTTAAAAAGAGGGCTGCCCATATTTTAATATTTTGGTTCTTAGCTCGGATGAATTTTGGGAATACTAACTTAAGGAATTCATTATAAGCCAACGTAGTAGTTTGGTTCCCTTTTAATCTTCCGGTTACTAGTGTTATCTTTTTGAAGTGATTTGTTCATAACTACTTCTTTAATTAAAATGAATAAAAATAATAAAGATTTATATAGCTACTTTGTTGTGTACTTTGTTTTCTAATAATCGACTAGTGTTGAAGTTGTTTGTTTTACCTAAGATCGCTTGTTTATAAAAAATGAAACAAAATATGATTACACGTTGTCTTTCATATATGCTTGTGTATTTTCCAAATAACATGTTTGTTTTCTTTATCACTTTATTATTATCTTGGCATATTTCTACATTTTTTGCAAATTTTGTTATTCAAGTTACTAATCCTTATCATTTTTTTTTGTGTTACATGAAACAACCGGAGAGCTGGAGTTCTCATTTGAAACTCACTTTCGGCCCAATTTATTTGGGTCGAGCAGCTATTAGGAACTATCGTGGTGCTCAGGGTCGTTCTTTAGAAGTTTAGTTCCTCCAAAGGAACTTGGCGTATCTAGCCTTTTACTTTTTTTTATTGCTTTTCTTTTATGCTTACTTGAATTGTTTTAACTAACCTTGTATTATTTGGATATGTATTTTTTTTTTTGTGATTTTGATTAACGTTTATTCTTCGGCTTATAGTTTCATGGATTACTTTATTTAGTTTGAAATTTTGAAAGTGAGTTTCCTTCACTCTTTTAGTTTAGGCAAATGTTTCGGGTTTTCCCTTTTAAATACTTTAAAAATTAATGAGTAAACACTTTCAAAATAGTAATAATAAATAGTAAATAAAGCAGATTTTTCTTAAGGATTAATTAATGTAGGCTTGTTTCAAGGAAAACTTGTTTAAATAACTCGCGGTAGATTTTCAAAAACATTAATTAGCGATTCAATTTATTTCAACGAGTATTTAGTCATTTTTAGGCCGTAAACTATAGAATTATTTGTCTAGTCTAGGCAAGCCATTTTTATATTTATTTATAACCCATGTATTATCTTATTCTAACTCTAATATTTTACAAATATTTTGGTTATACTCTACATATATTATTTTTTTTGAGATTTTCAGATTTTTTAAGGCCTCAAAACGCAAGGTATATATGTCATATGTTATCTACTACAAGGTATATATTTATATTTTACTTACCCATCTTCCTACTTAAATTATACATATATTATTTTATCGCAATTACATTTACGTACATAATACTTTCTTTCATATTTAACGCATGTTTATTTTTCACTTTACAAATAAAAGTCTTCTTTATATTAAACAAATAATTTTCATTCTCTACTCAAGTCTTCAAATTATTCTTTTACATGAAATATATTTACGAAATAAATATGATTTTTTTTTATATTTTTCTCTATTGCCGGTATACTTATTTCCTACATATTTTTTTTACTTATCCAAATCTTTTAAATTATAAACTTTTCACATGATTTCTTATATTTTAAATATACATACGTCATCTTTATTTTCTTTTTAATAAACATGTCATAAACTTTCCCAAACTCTAAAAACTACATATATTTTTTACTTTACAAAAAGTATATTTGTATAAATAATATCTTCAAAAAAAATTTACGTAGCTTTTTAAGTATATATTCTTACAAATCATAGAGTTCTATATATTATAGTTATGATAAGAATATTACTATTAAATTTTTCATATATTTTTGACATATACATATGTGCATTTTCTAGCCATAAATATTTTATATTCTTTGTATATTGTAGTAGCATGTGTCATATATCTTGAACTTTCTTTAAATTAATAAAAAAAAAGTATTTTTATCATCTTTTTTTAGCAAATAATGAACAATTAATTTTTCCCAAATATTTTTTCTAAATTGAGTTTAAGGACTATCTTCGGATAGGCTCTGAGGGGTGCCTAACACCTTCCCCTCGAGTAACCAAAACCCTTACTCAGTATCTCAAACGTTTTCGAAAGACCAAAGCAGAGTTTTTACAAAAATTGGTTTTCCTAAGTTCTCCTAAAATTTAGGTGGCGACTCTAAAAAATAAAAAAATTCAAAACCAGAGAGTCACGACGACCATACGTTGTGCACTGTTTCGGCCGGTTCGAAATAGGGTGCGACACTCACTGAAGAAGAAAATGCTCGATTGCGTCTTGCGGAGTTAGAGGCACTTGATGAGAAGAGGCTGGAAGCTCAACAAAATCTTGAATGTTATCAAGCCCGTCTATCTCGTGCTTTCAACAAGAAGGTTCGCTTGAGGTGCTTCCAAGTTGGAGATCAAGTACTTGCAGTAAGGAGGCCTATTATTACTTCTCACAAGTCTGGGGGCAAATTCACCTCGAAGTGGGATGGGACATACGTTATACAAGAAGAATATTCAAATGGTGCTTACAAGCTTGTTGATGCAGATGGCGTAAGGGTTGGCCCTATAAATGCAAAATTCTTGAAGAAGTACTATCCTTGAAGGAAGATGACGCTCCTTAAGGCACGAACATAAACTTCATGTAACTCCTAGCCCACAAGAGTATAAACTGTGTACGGCCCTCCAAAAATAAAAAAAATCGTCCGCTAGGTTGAAAACCTCGCAAGAGGCGGCCTAGGCAAAAGTTAGGACATAAAAAAAGTCTGTTAGGTTGAAAACCTCGCAAGAGGCGACCTAGGCAAAAGTTAGGACACAAGAAAAGTCCGCTAGGTTGAAAACCTCACGAAAGGCGACCTAGGCAAAAGTTAGGACCCAAAAAAAAATCGCTCTTTCAGAACTACGTTATGACTTGATCCTCTTCACCGAGGTACGTAGGCACTTAGAATTTTATTCTGGGTTCAGTCGCATGAGTGTCCAAAAAACACATGTCCCCACTTGATTTGTCGCATGAAGGCCATGTCTACAAGTACTATTTTATTAAATTTTGGACTTACACCAAAATATTCATTGGTCTATGGGGGCAAACCTCCATGGAGTATGAGCTTCTTCAGTGGGATTTGAAGTCCTCAAAGCCGCTAAATCTGCAGGTTGAAGTCTTCAAATATGTGGAGTCTACAAATTGAAGCTCTCAAATCCAGCATCTCTGCAAGTTGGAGCTCTCAAAATTCACCAAGCTTGCGGGTTGAAGTCGAAGCCTATCAAGTCTGTGAAGAGAAGTTCTCAAATCCTTCAAATTTGCGAGATGAAGATTTCAAATTCGCCAAGTTTGAAACTGAAGTCCTCAAATCTTCCATGTCTGCAATCTGAAGTCCTTAAATGCTCCAAGTCTTCAGGTTGAAATTTCAAATCCACCGTGTGTGCGAGTTGAATCCTTTAAAGTCATTGAGCCTACAAGTTGAAATCTTCAAAAGTTTGAGTCTATTAAATCTTTAAGCTTTGGCCTTCTAAATTGCCATGCCTTAAGGTGGACAAATTTGTCCCTTTGCACCTTAAGCTGGCCTTTTCATGAATATGTCATTAAATGGAGGAAGCTGAACTTGTCAGTCTCAAGGTGTCGGAGGCGATGTTAAACTCTCGCACCTTAAGCTGATTGTTGCATGAAGACGTCGTTGAAAAGAGCCAAGCTTGGAGTTATCAGTCTCAAGGTTTCGGAGGAGATGTTAAGCTCTCGCACCTTAAGCTGATTGTTGTATGTAGACATCAAGCTTGGAGTTGTCAGTCTCAAGGTGTCGGAGGCAATGTTAAACTCTCGCACCTTAAGCTGACCCTTTATGAATGTTATTTGTTTGAAGCCTACAAAAAACATAATGGAAAAAAAAAGGGAGCAAAGAAGATTAACTCGCACCTTGATGCTAGTGACTTGAAAGAAAATCACAAATTAATGTTAAGAGAATAATGAAGAGCGGACTCCTATTTATAGAGTTGGAATGGCGGTGACTGAGGCAACCGAATCCAAATAGTATTAGGAATCAAAATCTAGCCTTCAAAAGATTAAATATCTCGACAAGTCTTGAACCATGGGATAATTTATGTGCAATGAAATTTTATTAAATATAAATGCGTAAGAAATTCAGATTTTATTAAATTTAAAATATATTAGTCCAAATAAATATGGTAGATTAATATAATTGGATTATTTATTTAAGTCCAATAAATATGGATTTAATTAAGGAAAAACTACATAAATAATCAAACATCCTTACCCTAATTACTAAATATCCCAATACTTTAAAATAATTACATTTATCCCATTAAATTGAAATTACATGGTTAAAAAACTGTATCCACCACAATCCCTAAAAAAGGGCCTAAAATCACTCAACTTGTATCTAAAGGCAACGGTTGTTCTCTCTCTATAATCGTGTTCCCCAAATCACGCCTTCAACCAAGGCTCCATCTTCCACACGATCTTCCTCCACTTTTCAAAAAAAATTGGCGCTTGCTGGATCATAATCTTCCATTGTTGAGGTTGGTAAAATTCGTTTTTCAACTTTTACTATAGTTTAGTTCTAAGTTATCATAATCTATAAGAGCAATTACTTGATAACGAATCAACGATTGCCTTCATGGATAACGAATCAGATAACTTGATAATACCAAGTAACCAACAATGGCCTTCATTTGATTTAGGTATATCTCAAATGGAGAACAATGAAGTGCCTTCTCCGACCTTTGTTCCGGCTGTTAGAGACTTTGAAGAAGCAGACTTTGCTGAAAATAGATCCAAATTTAGAAACGATCAAGTCAAAATGAATGAATTGCACAAAAATTTGAAATCAAGAACAAGGGACTCAAACCCAGATGTTATTTTCCAGTGTTACCAACTTGTTACCATGTATCCAGTGTTATTTTCCATGTATCCAAGTATACATATATCTATCTGAGTTGTAAATGTGTAACTTTTGTAAATTTAAAGTTTCAAATCAAAACAAAGCAATACGTATCCAGGGATAACATTGTAAGCAAATCTTGTGTTACATGTATCCAGTATTAATTCATGTTAACATGTATCCCAATACTAATGCAACCTGCTATTTGAGATGTTGGTAACGTGTATCCTTAACACTGTTACAATGTATCCAAGCTTACAAACTTGTATGCAATATTAACATGTATCCAAGTATACCTATATCTATTTGCTGTTTAGATGGGTATCCTTAGATATTGGGAAGTATCCTTAACACTGTTATAATGTATCCAAGATTATAATCTTGGATACAGTGTTAACAGTGTATCCAAGTATACCTATTGTTGTTTGCTGTTTAAATGTGTATCCTTAGATATTTGAGATCTATTATTACATGTATCCTGTATAATGGAGTTACTTGCTGGTTTGATGTGTATCCAAGTAATTTTAAATTGAAATTTGAATTCTCCAGTTGTTTGTGGAGATGAGGATACTGCAGATGCATTTCAAAGTGATTGACGCGTGATTTACTCCTCATTAATTGTAAATCTGTTATTTCCTTTTAAAGCGCCCTAATAGTAATAGATTTACAATTAATGATTTACTCCTCATTAATTGTAAATATTTTATTTCCTTTTAAAGCGCCATAATAGAAACAGATTTACCATTAATGAAGAGGTTATATGTATCCAGGATACACGAAAATACAAAGGATACACGTCTTTTCTTTTTTAAACTACCGGGAAAAATGTAATATTTTAAAGTAGTGGGATAAAACGTAATTAAGGACCAAACTACTGTGTTTATGTTGTTTACACTTTAATTAAATTCTATTTTTCTTATTGGGCTAGTCCATTAATTTGGGCTACAAATAATGAGTCCACTTTGTCAAGCCCAAGTTGTCATCTTATTCTAGAAGCCCAATTTGGTGCCATGTGTCAAATGACATGGCATGCCAAGTCAAGTGAAGGAGCCAATAGGAGCATGTCATGTGTCAAAATGATGCAGCATGTCAAGACAAATTAAAGACCAACGAAAACATGCCATGTGTGCAAGTGACATGTTCCGACCAATCAAATATGGTCACATCACTTCAATCTGATTGGCCGAAAAGAGTTGATACTTACCATAACTCTTCCCTCCTACAAATATAAATAGGGGTCCTCCATAATTCAAAGAAGACACTAGAATTCTAACAAGAAGCCAAAGAGAGCTCGTGGATCAAACACAACAAATTTCTCTACAAACTACAAGTTCAAGAATTCAACATTCAAGTTCATACAACTCAAGATCAAGACCACCAAATTCAAGATCAAGCTCAAAAGCCCTTGGATTCAAGTACAACTCAAGATCAAACTCATCAAATTCACAAGTCAAGATTAATTCCACCAAATTCAAGATCAAGCTCAACGGCCCTTGAATTTATATACTTGAAAAAATGAATCAGAGGATTAATAGAGATTGTAACACTCATATATTCAAATCAAATACTACGATTATTGCGATATTTTTGGTCCTGATTATTATTTTCTGCGACTCGAATTTTATTGTCTACACTCTCTATCTTTAATTCTTTTATAGCCGATATTATGGTTAACTTCTTTACGTATTAATTGATTTATTTTTGAAAATACAAACTTTATGTATTTTTATGTGAACGAAAATAGTTCTAAGTTAAGCCAGAAGATAAGTCACATGAGACAATTAAAATTTACAGAAGGGAGATAAGAATCTCTCGAGGTCCTTTTGCGAGCCCATTTTCAAGCTCTTGAGGGCACATATTGCAGTAGAATTTCTTTTATTTCTTTTATTGTATTTGATTTTAAAATGACCGTGAGTTTTTGATAGGTGGCGCAACATTAGATGGAAAGGAACTAACTCTTGAAGAGCTTGAAACAAAAAAAAAAGATATATATATATATATATATATATATATATATATATATATATATTAGTAATTCCATATGTATAAATTGTTAATTACTCTTTGTTTGTTGCAGACTTGTAATTATATAGTGCTAATTCAAATGTATTTGTTGGGCGTAAAATGCCTATTTTGAATTGTGGGAGTAATTCTACTAAATTCGCATTGGATTTTAGTTATTACGATTTCATTGTTTCATTGAATTGTGTTACTTTGTAATTCTATTTTACTTCTTTTACTTAATTTTCATCTATTTTTTTCTCCCTCAATACTACTTGATCTTTCATTTATGGTTTGTTGAAATAGGAGAATTGAAAGGGAGGTCAATTAAGGAATTTAAAAGGAGAGAAAAGAAGAAAAATTAAAGGAAAAAACCCACAAATGAAAACTAATAAGAGAAGAAATAGATAACGGAAGTACGATTCAATGGACAAACACCACTAGCAATGTCGTTTAACTATTTCTCATTTTTCTTCATATTTATAAGTTTTGTATTTCTTATTTCACGTCCTTTTTATTTGAATAGAAAAAATTTAAATTCTTAAAGGATAAAAGTTCTATGATCTATCGAAAGAATTATAGAAAATCAAATTTGTGTGCCTTTTCTGATATGTATTAGTCTCAGAGTTAAAAAAAAGAAGACATGCACTAACAAGTAATAAACGCACAGACACATACATATGCAAGTAAAAGAAAGTCCTTAAATTCTTTTCGTAGGTTGTATGAAAAAGAGAAAAAACTTCTTAAGGAATCTTTTCTTTTTAAAAAAAAAATTAATAAGTACAAATATTATTCATCTAAGCTCCAACTTAAACAAAAATATTGATATGTTGCGTTGATTTACATGAATGTATGTCTTCTATCTCCATTAAGTTATATAAAAAGTTTGTTTTTAAATATCATTAATATTTTCTATAATCGCGCGAAGCGCGGATAAATTCATTAGTATAATATTATATGTAGCTTCTCAACCTTTTATTTATCAATGTGAGACTTTGTTTGCATACTCAATAATCTTCTCTTCGAATTAATTAAGTTTCATGTGACATGCATCACCACGATTCACTGGTCAATTTTCGAGATTCACTATGTGTCACTCACATTATTTGAGTATTTTTATGGTAACTAAAACCCGCAATTAGGTTCTTCTTATATGTGTGTGTCTCTAAGCTCGTATAGGAATATGCCTTTGTCATACTCATCTTGCTGAACCTATGGCAATCGAAGCCCGCAACTAGCTTCTTCTTGAATGTGTCCGCTGTCTCTAAGCTCGTAAGGAAAAGTAAATCGAGCTCTGTGCCTTCATCTGCTTTCGTCACTTATATTGCTCAACCTGGAGTCTGATATTAATTATTGGGCTAAATCAACTTTTAGATACTCTTAACAAGATGTGATATTGCCCATTTTGACCACACCCTCATAATTTTCTCCAAAAGGTTTCACACCATTAAGAGATCTTACACCTTATATGTAGTCTTTCAGCTACCAATGCTATTGACACGCCGGACAATCTTTTCCTTGAACTAAGTTTCATGTGGCCTATCATCACGATCCACGAGTCAATTTTCTTTCATGTGATCCATCACCATAATTCATGGGCCAATTTTTAAAATTCACGGTGTACCATCTACATCGTTGAGTATTTTACAGTAACGAAATTCGCAACTAGCTTCTTTTTATATGTGTTCATATCTTAGCTCGTAAGGGGTAAACCAAACCCCACGCCATCATCTGCCTTCGTCATACTTATTCCACTGAATTTGGGCTCTGATATTAATTGTTGGGCTGAATGAATTCAAAAATACTTTTAATATGATGTGATATCACAATTTTTTTCTCGAAAGACCCCACATTATTAAAAGATTTTACACCTTTTATGTAACTTTTCAATCTTTTTATCTACTAATGTGAGACTTTATTCGCTCACTAAAGAGATCATTACAAATTCTGAAGTTCATAACAAGAGAAAAAGTGGAAAAGAAGTAAAAGTAGAACGAAAACAAAAAAAGGAAAAAGAAGGAACATAAGACCTTCCTGAAAATCTTGAACCCGCTTGCCATCTCTCTACTGCTTCAATTTCTGTTAAACAAATTCATCTAAATTAGAAGTGAAAAATGGGGTGGGGTGGGGGGCAGATTGGACATGAACGAATAAAAAATGAGTTAAATAAAAATAAATAAAATATTCAATCTGCTCATATTTAGTATGGATAAAAATAGGCTAATCGACGGATAATACGGACATTCATGACTTTAGAAATAGTCAATGAGAATACAAGTTTAAAGCCAAAATAAGCTTAGAATCCATTTGTCCATGAAAAGTGTTAAATTTGAAAGAAAAAATAGTTTTGTTTTTAAAATGAAAAATGATATTTGAAAATTTAAATTGTGTTTAACTATGAATACACTGTGAGTTGTCATTGAATTTTTGTGAGTGGTTTGGGGTGAAAAGAGTAAATTAAAATAACTTTTTAGTGTTTTTCAAATTCTAAAATTCAACTTCACAGAATTTTCTGAAATTTTATGGCCAAACGTGATTTTCGAGATTCAACTCCAAAAAAAAAATATATACATGGCCAAACGACCACTTACACTCTCAGAAAAAGAAAAACTTAGACTTTCAAAAAGCAAGAACTCATGAAAAATAACAAGCAGATAAATGAGTATTGAAAATATGGACAGTATGAATAATTAAGTTGCGGGAACTCTTAACTTTTGATGTCACACCCGTGCTGAATTTTTTAAAATTATACTACCTTCAGAGAATTCACACACACTAGTTAACCTTTATACAGATTCCAAGCAACATAGATAAACAATATTCATATTTGATCGATTATCCAACTCATATTTAATGGGGCTCTTTTTTAAACTGTTTTGCCAATCCCAATATTCTAAATCAGGAAATTACATGGGGTGTTCCCCAAAGTGAGTGATCTTTAATTTTTGCCCCCATAAGAAAAATCTTTAAAGAATAGCCTTCCTTTCTTTTTATGTATTGAACAAATACATTTTTGTCGCTCTACACCACAACTCTCCATGTTCATTTGTCTCTCAATTTTTAATTTTCATTTTTTCTTTTTTTTTTTATCTTTTTTTTTCTCAATTTTTTTTAATTCTCATTTTCTTTTTTCTCAACCTTTATTTTTTTTGTTTTCTTTTTTCTTTTTTTTTCAATTTTTTTTTTCTCTTTTTTTTTTAATCTTTATTTTTTCCTTTCTCTTTTTTTCTTCTCTTTTTTCTTTTTTCTTTTTTCTTAACCTCTATTATTTTTTGCTAATGAACAGAAAGTTGAATAATCCGCAAAGAGGATCTTCTTTCTTTGACATCGAAATAAACTTAAGGGCGTGCCTTGTTGTTTGAAAGTCCTTTGGAACAAGTCTTGTCTCTAAGACAAAAGTTATAGAACATCTCACAAATCAAGATACAATGAGGTAGTGTCAAGTCTTGCTCGTGGGGCATAACTTGTTGTTTGAAAATTCTTGAGCTAAGTCTTGCCTCTAAGGCAAGAGTTATAGAGTATCTCATAAATTAAGACACAAAGAAGTAGTGTTAACTCTTACCCATGGGGTGTAACTTGCTTTTTGGGAGGCCTTTGGGCTAAGTCTTGCCTCTAAGGCAAACGTTATAGAGCATCTCATAGACCACGACACAATGTGCTAGTGTCAACTCTTGCCCATGAGGCGTAACTTGTTGTTTGAAAGTCCTTGAGCTAAGTCTTGCCTCTAAGACAAGAGTTATAGAACATCTCATAAATCAAGACACAATGTGGTAGTGTCAACTCTTGCCCATGGGGCGTAACTTGTTATTTGAAAGTCTTTGGGCTAAGTGTTGCCTCTCAAGCAAACGTTATAGAGCATCTCATAAATCAAGCAAAATGTGGAAGTGTCAACTCGTGCCCATGGGGCATAACTTGTTGTTTGAAAGTCCTTGGGTTAAGTCTTGTCTCTAAAGCAAGAGTTATAGAATATCTCATAAATCAAGACATAATGAGGTAGTGTCAAGTCTTGCTCGTGGGGCATAACTTGTTGTTTGAAAATCTTTGAGCTAAGTCTTGCCTCTAAGGCAAGAGTTATAGAGTATCTCATAAATTAAGACTTAATGAAGCAGTATGAACTCTTGCCCATGGGGCATAACTTATTTTTTTGAGAGGTCCTTGGACTAAGTCTTGCCTCTCAGACAAGTTTTATAAAACATGGGTAACTTATATAAAACTCACATTTTTAGAACCCCATTACTCCTTAAGACACTAGTTTACCTAATTATATTTTTTACCACTTTTCATGCTTCGGATACATGCAAATTTCATGCTGACTGTATGTATTTCAGATACATGGACAACTAATTATGGAAATTTTAATTAATCAAATCTCTTAATATAAGACAGAAATCAAGGAATGTATATGTGTTTAATTAATTCATCTATTACTTTTTAAAAATAATAAATTTATTAATTTCATTAATATAAGACGGAAACATGTATATCTTGATTATGTAATTTGATTACTTTCATTTTATTACTCTTTAAAATAATAAATTCATTAATTTGATGTATCTATTATCAGTTTTGTAGTGTACATTCACCAAATTTTATCTAGTGTATCTAGTATTAATTTCATATATATATATATATATATATATATATTAATATGTATCAAGTATTAATTTCATGTATTTGTTTATATGTATCTATCATTAATTTCATGTGTATTTTAATATGTACCAAGTATTAATTTCATGTATCTATTTATATGTATCTAGTATTAATTTATTTATTTGTTTATATGTATCTAGTATTAATTTTATTTGTTTGTTTATATATATCTAATATTAATTTCATGTATGTGTTTATATGTATCTAGTATTAATTTAATGTATTCAATACCAATTTCATACATTATATCCAAAATACAGTGAATCTAATATTAATTTGATGTATCCAATATAAATTTCATACAACGAATTCAAAATACACGTATCTAGTATCAAGTTGTCTCATCGAAACTTTTGATACATGTATCTGTGCATAGATAAATGCTTAAAAGAAGTGGAAAAAAAAGAAGATGATGAAGAATAAGAAGAAACACAGATCTGGTCCAAAAACTCTATTTTCTCTGTGCCCATTTCCACCGGAAGAAGAGAAGAGAACCTGGGAAATACTTCTTCTTAAGCGTGCTCGACTTTAACTAAATAAAATTCAAACTATATGAAGATCCTTCGTTCGCCATTAATGGAGTTTTAAAAGGTTTGTAGTAAGTCAAAATCACCAGATATTTTAAATGAGTTTGAAATTTGTGAAATAAAATTAAAAATTAGAATTCAAAGCTTCAAACCTTACCAAATTTAAGTAATGAGTCTCATAACTGTCAAATTCTTGATAATGATGGAAGAAGTTGGTTTATTGAAGGAGATGAAAGAGAAACAACGGGGGAGGAGGGGGGGGGGAAGCAATTAATCGTGAAATTTTGGATTTAAAATTTGAAAGTTGCCGTGATATTAGACGTAAGAAGTGGGATATGCAATATGAATGTGAGGCTATGTATCTGGGATGAAGAAAGAGAGGGTTTTTGTTAACATATGATATATAAAGTAATTAAAATAAAGTAATGGGAGATTTAGTAGATACAGTAAGGAGGTATGTCTCTTTAGGTAGTTTATTCATAAAACATCTCATAAATCAAGACATAATGTGCTAGTGTCAAGTTTTGCTCATGGGGCGTAATTTGTTATTTAAAGTCTTTGGGCTAAGTCTTGCCTATAAAGCAAGAGTTATAGAACATCTCATAAAAAATAAAAAATAAAAAGGTTGAGAAAAATGATCAAAAAAGAGAGAAAAGAAAAATTACAAATCAAAGAAAAAAAAGAGAAATAAAATAATAGAAGTTGAGTGGAGAAAAGAAAAAAATAAAAATTGCAAAAAAAAAAGAAAAAGACGAAGAAAAAAAGACAAAACAAAAAATAAACGAAAAAAATAAAGGTTGAGAAAAATGAAAAAAATAAAAAGGAGAAAAAATAGAACTGAGAGGAGAAAAGGAAAAAAAATAAAGATTGAGAAAAAAGAAAAAAAAATATAAAAGAAAAAAATAAAAGAAAAATAAAAGTTGAGAAAAAAAGAAAAAAAGATAAAAGAAAAAATAAAAATAAAATATAAATAAATATAGAAGTTGAGAGGCAAATGAGCATGAATAGTTATTTAAAAATATTTGAGGTATAAAGAGGCAAAAATATAATTATTTTATACATAAAAAGAAAGAAGACTATTTTTGTAAGACATTTCTTAAGGGGCAAAAATACAAAGTCATTTCCTTTGAAGGACATTTGTGTAGTTATCTCATTCTAAATGATAACAACGTTTCTTTGTTTTCTAAACAGAAATTTTAATATGCATAACATCTACGTTTTGCAAAAAGTGGTTCAACTGAACCTTTTTATTCTAAGTAGATCTGCCCCTGCCATCTATCGTTTTGAATTATATTATCAAAATTGAGAATAATTTTTCCAATTTTTTAAATAGACTTAAATAATAATATTCAATAGCAATATTCCAAGAAAAACAAGTACATAATAATTAATTCCCTGTAATCATGGTCTCATGGTGACCGTAGCACATCGTGGTACAGTAGGATGACGGTATATATTAAGGGATTATTTGGTGTGCGTATAATAGTTTCGGAATAAAATACTCCTGTATTTTATTTTGTGTTTGATTGGAGTTATTAGTTAGTCCCGAAATTATTTATCCCATCATTTATATCTTAGTGATAGAATAAGTTATCCCATATACATGATACGAAAACTAATCCCGAAATTAATTATTTCGGGATAACGTGTTTCCAATCAAACGACTCCTTTTATTTCGGGATAACGTGTTCCCAATCAAACGACCCCTAAGTAAAAATGTCTCATAATTTTTTACTTTTCAAGTCCGAGTTAGAATAGTTATCATTTTCTTGATACATTAATTTGTGCAATCATCAATATATATATGTCTCCAAAGTGGAAAGCCAATTGATTCATATTTTCTTGTTGTTAACTTTCCATATAACCTTTTCAAATTCTGTATATGTATATTAGTTCAAGTTGTTTTTCTTTAGTCAAAAATAAAAATAAAAATCTCTGTCTTCGCTAAAAGCTTGTTATGACATTGAGAGAACTTCATTTTGGATTTAAAAGATCCATACATAGCTACTCGTTCCGTTCCTTTTTACGTGGTCCTTACCGTAAAAATAGATTTTCTTTTTATTTGTCCATTTTAACATGTCAAAAAAGATTTATTATTTTATTTTAATATAGCTTATCATTGTTCAACTACATAAAGTATTAGTCAACAATAAAGAAGAAGCCAGAAGGAGTTCTTTTTATATTGATAATGTTTTCAAATAACAATCTATTGCATCGTTAATAAGACTTAGAGTGTGTTTGGTATGGAGGAAAATGTTTTCTGAAAAATGTTTTTCAATTTTCTTGTGTTTGGTTGGTTAAAAAATTTGGAAAATATTTTCCTCCAAAATAAGGAAAATGACTTCTTAATGAAAGTAGGAAAAACAAGTCCTCACCTTCATAACACCCCAATCCCACCCACTCCACCCTCCTAATCTCACCCCTACCTCCACGCCCCACCTCTACCTCACACAATTTTTTTAAATATTTTTTTTATTTCACCCCACCCCACCCCCACCTCCACCCCACATCATTTTTTTTTTAAATTTTTTTCAATTTTTTCTTAAAAAATAAAATTAACTTTTTTTAAAAAAGTAATTTTTTTTGTATCCCACCTTACTCATCCACTCACCCCACTTTAACCCCCCCCCCCACACACACACCCACCACCACTACCACCTCCACCCACCCAAACTCAATTTTTTAATTTTCTTTTAAAAAAAATACATTTTTTCTTAAAAAAAGTAATATTTTTGTACCCAACCCCCACCCCATCCCAGTCAACCCCCACCCAATGCCTCCAGCCCCTCCCCACTCACCAACCAAACATGAGAAAATAGGTAAGAAACCAACTTGTTTTCCATAGAAAATATTTTCCTTCATACCATACACACCCTTAAAGTAAATGAACGATTCAAGCACCTTTATTTTTAAAATTCAAATTCAAGCTCCTAACACTAACAGAAGACAGTTCAGCTTGATACATATATCCTAATCATATATGAAATGGAATTTAGAATAGAGAGAATTAAGCGCAGCCTATTTCACAACAAAAAGAGCAATAACATTTTCCAGTTGGAGAAGCATTGCAATCTCCACCAAGAATTGGTCCTTTAATAGAACCAGGTGGTTTTTGTCCAAACTTATTTATGCATTTGCTGTTGCAGTCTTTTGTCTCGCAAGGCCCACTTTCTCCAAGTGGAACAAGACATACCCGTTGTCCGCCTGTCCCCCTTATGCTGCTGCCTATACTTGTTTTGAAAAGAAAAAAATACACAAAATGAATATAATAAAATTGAAATATTAAAAATCTATGACCATGAAATCTGCTTATTTGAAAAATATATTTTATTTTAAAAGTGCTTTTCCAAAAATAATTTATGTTTAGCTAATGAAAAACGCTTTTGAGCAGCAATTTGTGTTCGTTCAAGTTTGTCAAAAAATATTTTTGAGTGTCAAAGTACGAATAAGAATATGAAAAAATGTACTTAATAGTTAATATTATTTAAGTAGATAAATCCAAAAAAAAAAACATTTTAATTGAAAAAGACAAGTTTAGCTTCCCAGAAAATTATAAAATTGTATAGTATATTACTTACCGAGAACAATGAAAAGGACAAATATGAAGGCAGCTAGGCTAGAGAAATTCTTCATGATTCCTAATTGATACCACAAGTAATTCACTAATCAATCTGTATTTAGTGAGATTTGTTATGTTAGGATTAAGGTGTTGTGAAATTTATAGGGTCGAATGAGCACTGAAAATAGAAAAAAGGGGTAATAAAAGGTAATAAATAATAGTTTTCTAAAAAATCTATCTTCTATTGTCTTTTTTTGGTAAAACATGAAACATGACATTATCAGTCAAACTTTTATATGGAGCTGTTATGGTATTTCCATTTCCATTTACACAAAATACTTTTTAGTTTATATAATCATGGGAGTGCAAGAAATGAAAAACGTCATAATATATTAAAGAGAAACAAAACAATTTAGGTATGTGAAAAATGATTTGTTCACGAAAAAGGAACCAAATTAATTGTAATTTTTCAAGTGAGCTGAATCTAAAATAGTTTAACAAACTTTGAAAAAATCTTGAAGAAGTTAATCCAATGATAAAATTAATCAAAAGAGGGAAGTATTATAAAAGATTAAAAATTTAATGGAGAAGGACCTAAATTACCCTATAGTATTGGAAGAGAAAAGTACACAAAATAGACTTAAAACCTAAAATATTTACATCTCAATACCCCTTTCTATGTTAACTCCTAAAATACTCACTCGGATAAAAATAATTACCCGTGATGCACCCCTTGCGACATCTTCTTTTCCAATTTATCGCGGCCTCACTTTCTCGGTCACATATTGCGGCTCACTTTCTCTTTTCCTTTTCCTTGGTTTTCATTTTCTTTTATTTTCATTTTCTCTTAATTTGTTTTACTTTTTTTTATCTTCTTTCAATTTTTGTCTCTTTCCATATTTTATGTTTTTATACAAAAATAAAAAAGTGAAATTATATTAAGTATACTAATTTAAAAGTGAAATTATATTAAGTACACTAATTTATTAAAATATAAATTAATGAAATTTATAGTTTTTTTTTGCCTTTTCAAATAAAAACAAAACATGTACTCCTCTATTTTAATTTGTTTGTCATGTTTTGACTTGACACGGATCTTAAGAAAGTAAAAAAAAATAATTGATTTTTGTGATCTATTAAAGAACTGAAGTATACCTCAATGATACCATGTCAGTATATAGATATATTGTGATGGTATCATGGAGGTCTCACTGAAGGACTGAAGCAGACATCAATGATACTATGACAGTATATGGATATACTGTGATGGTATCATGGAGGATTGAAGAGTGTCTCATTAAAAGACTGAAATAGTCCTCTACGATATCATGTCAGTATATTGATATACTGTGATAGTATACTGAGTAGTGTCTCATTGAAGGACTAAATCAATCATCCATGATACCATGCCAATATATAAATATATTGCAATGGTATCATAGAGGAATGAGGAGTGACTCATTGAAATATGATATCATGCAAGTATATAGATATACTTTGGTGGTATAGTGAGAAGTGTCTCATTGAAGGACTGAAGAAATTCTCTATGATACCGTACCATCACAATATATAGATATACTGTGATGGTATCATAGAGGTCTCACTAAGGACTGAAGTAGACACCAATGATACCATAACAGTATATAAATATATTATGATAGTAGCATTGCAGCCTGAAGCAAACCTCAATGATACCATGATAGTATGCGAATATATTGTAATGGTATCATGAAGGATTGAGAAGTGTTTTATTGAAGGACTGAAGTTGTCCTCGATATCATGTCAGTATATAGATATATTGTGATAGTATACTGAGTAGTGTCTAATTGAAAGACCAAAACAGTTATCCATGATACTATGTCAATGTATAAATATATTGTGATGGTATCATGGAGGACTGAGGACTGTCTCAGTGATGGATGATCCCATTCCAGTATATAAATATACGATGGTGGTATACTAAGGAATGTCTCATTGAAGGATTAAATCATTCCTATATGATACCATCAGAGTATATCGATATACTCCGATGATATCATGGAGGAATGAAAAATGTCTTCTTGAAGGATAATATCATGTCAGTACATAAATATACTGCGATGGTATCATGGAGGAATGAGGAGTGTCTCCTTGAAGGATAATATCATGTCAGTACAAATATACTGTGATGGTATCATGAAGGACTAAAGAGTGTCTTATTGAAGGACTGAAATAGTCTTCCATGATGCCATGTCAATATATAGATATATATATGTGATGATATAATGAGGAGTGTTTCATTATAGGATTGAAGCAGCCCTCCATGATACTATGATAATATCAAGATATTTTGTGATGGTATACTAAGGAGTAACTGAATGAAGGACTGAAGCAATTCTCCATGATACTATGTCACCACATAGATATATTTGTGATGGTATCACGGAGGATTGAAATGTGTCAAACTGAAGGACTGAAGCAGATCTCGATGAGTGTGAATGAAATTAGATTGTGAAAAGAAATAAAATAAAAAAGAATTAAATCAAATTAGAAAAAATTTAAAAAAAATAAAAATAAAGCAGAAAAATAAAAAGAAAGAAATTAAAATTGAGTATGAAATTAGATTGTTGTAAAAAAAAATTATGTGAGAAAAAATAGATAAATGAAAGAAAAAAGAGAAAAAAAATTAAAAAAAATAAATAAAAATGGAGTAAAAAAATAAAAAGATATGGACGAATGTTTACTATACCAGTTATCTTTTATTGTTATATTAAGAAAAAAAAGAGCAAAAAAAATCATAAATAAAAAAAGATTATGGAAGAAAAAAAATTAAAAAAAGAACAAGAAAATATAGAAATTAAAAAATAAAGAGAAAATATAAAAAAAACACAAAAAAGGAGTCAAAATTAATTATGGTAAAAATAAAAAAATAAAAAATAACATGATTTGTGAACAAAATAAATGAACAATAAAAGAGGAAAAAAATAAAAAAGAATAAACGAGGAAAAAGAAGGGGGGTAGAAAAAAAGAAGAAGTAGAGAAATAAAAAATAAAAAACCAAAAAAGGAGAAAAAAAGGAATCAAAAACTGAGGAGGAATCAGATTATGGTGTAAAAAGAAAATAAAAAATAACATAATTTGAGGGGGGAAAAATGAACAAAGAAACATAAAAAAGAAAAAAAAAGAGAAGAAAAAGGAGAAAAGAAGAAAAGAGAAGAAATAGAGAAATAAAAAAGAAAAATAATGACAAGAGAGCTAAATAACTACAAAAGCTATAAGGGTACGGAATATTTTTTGTAATTAGTTAGGGGATATTTTTTGTAAGGAGGTACTCAGTTGTAAATAATTTATTTCTATGTGGCATGCATGTACTTTTCCCTATTGGAAATGGTACAAATTATACTCTCCTTCCACTTTTGGGCTAAAATACCCTTCACATCCACTTTTGGGTACTAAATAACCCTTCTCATCCATCTTTGGGCCCTATTTTGCCCTTTCCCCTTATAGACCCTTTAGGAAAAATGATAAAGATTTTTATTTAATATGCGATAATATTTTATTGGTTGAAATTTTAATTAATCAAAACCTATTAACCCACAAATTCAATCCAGATTTTGAATTTGGCTTCTCTCCATTTTCTCCAAGTTCTTATTTAGATGATAGACATATGTCATAAATTTAAATTAATGATTGAGATTTAGTAAATTAAAGATAAACCTTAACCATGATTAGAATAATAAATATTTTATATATTTGCTCCAAAATATAAGATAATTTCACAATTCTAACCACTAAATTTATTTTTAATTATATAATTAGTTAGTTTATCAAATATTTAAATATCTGATTGGTATATTATTTATTATACCAAAAAAAAGTTATACTAAATTCCAGTAGTAATTTTTTATAAAGCGGGACGACTTCTCTTTAAACATTGAATTCCTTTTCAGCATTCAAAATTAATCTAAAAATAATTTGAGTAAAAAAAATATGTGTTCCTCAGATACCAAACAACTAACAGGACTTGGTCCTATTTCTCTTCTTTTGTAGGTCTCAATATTGATGGAATGAATCTAAGGGAGGTCATAAGACAATGGTGAGATGCTAATGTGAGACAGGGACTGAAACCATACTATAAAACTTTTCCAAGTATTATAGTATGAGAACTTTGAAAATGAGGAATAACAGTAAGCATGAAGGAAAGAGAATATCAACTCACAGGTTGATCCATAAAATCACAAGGAACTTTCATATGCTTCTCAAAGTGAGAAGGCCTAGAGAAAACTTCCCATTCACATGGCCGAAAATGCTAAAGAAATTGAAGGAGAGGAGACCACACATTAAAGTCACCAAGGTTCTGTGGAAATTCCCTTCAGAGGGATGGATAAAATACAATACAGATGGAGCATCAAGAGGGAATCCAGAAGCAAGCTCGTATGCTTATTGTGCTAGAAACTCTAATGGAGACTTAATCTATGAGGAAGGAGCTAGAATAGATGATACTACTAACACAGAAGCAGAAACCAAAGCTATACTGGAGGCATGAAGACACAACAATCAAAGGCAGTTTAGTAAGATAATTATTCAAACAGATTCATTAATGCTTAAAAATATCCTGACAGGAGAATGGGCGTACCCTTGGAGCATAATCAACATGGTTACAAAAATCAGAGAGATATTAGCTACCAAACAAGCAAGCATTCAACACATAATGAGGGAGGGAAATCAATTAGCAGATTACTTTGATAATCTAGCAATAGATAAAGGAGACTGCCAGTTCAGTGACTTTCAAAGTATCGAAGCAGCATGCAAGAGGATCATTAACAGTGATAAACTTAACTACCCATATTTAAGATTTTCACCAAGCAAAGGGTGAGGGGCTGGGAAAGGCTATAACACAATTTTTTCATAACGAGACTAATTACATATGCAATAATGACAACAAAAAGAGTGAAAGTGCTATCTAGCCTAGACTACATCAGCCAACAAAAAGGACTCTCAGCAAAATGAGCGGGTCACATGGTTGGATTACAGTAATTGAACCTGGGAACAGATAAAGACACTGGATGATGGCGGTGGCTCGGAGCTTCTACTTTACCCTAATCCAGCTACACCTGCACAGAAGAAGAACTGACTCAGAAGAAGCAACAACAGAGTGAAGAGAAACAGAAGAGGGAAAAGGAGCAGTTACCTAGTGAACTCACTCAGCCCCAATTGACCGTATCCCTCAAGGACTTTCAGGCATATCAACCCATTTACCGGAGAACACAGCTGATAAAAGACAAGCAAATAGTCAATATAGAGCTAGGAAGATGGAATATAGAAATAAAAGATAGAAGGAGCAGAATCTTACTTCTGAAAGCTGAAAAACCACCTGATGATAGTGATGAAGGCACAACATAAATGATCCAAAGGAGAACAACTCAGAGGCGAATATTTTCCACAGAGGCAACATTTTTCAGATATTTCAAGAAAGAGGCGGAGAAAGGACAATGCCCTCTTTAGGAAACTCTACTAGGAGTATTTATTTGCATTTTGTAGGGGTGGGCCGGGGGGTTTTGGGCTTTAGCAAAAATAGGAACTAGCCCACCTACTTTTGTAATGATTAATTTTTATTAATAAAATCTCAAAATTTAATTAAAAAAATATGAAAATAATTAATTATTTTAATTATAGTTTAGACTTATCTTCAATTTACTTAATCTCAGCCACTAATTTAAATCTATGACATATGTCTTTCATCTAAATAAGAACTTGAAAAAAATGGAGAGATGCGAAATGGAGAGGAGCCAAGATCCTATATTCGTATAGGATTTTTGGGTTAACAGATTTTGATTAATTAAAATTTTAACCAATAAAATATTGTCACATATTAAATGAAAATCCTAATCATTTTTTCTAAAAGATCTGCTAAGAGAAAGGGCAAAATAGGGTCCAAAGGTGGATGAGAAGTACATTTTAGAGCCTAAAGGTGGATGAAAAGAATATTTTAGAGCCCAAAGATGAAAGAAGGGTATATTTATACTATTTTCAATACTTAAAAAGTAATTTAGGCCTTTTTCCAAAAAATTAAAGAGGAAAATAATCATGGAAATAGTTGACGTATGATACAGTAATTTAAAAGGGGTAGTTAGAGATTATAGTTTAAACTTAGGACCCGTTTGACCATGAATATTATTCACTTTATTCCAAAATATTTATTCACTTTATTCCAAAATTCTTGTTTGGCCATAAAAACACCAAATACAACTTGAAATTGTATTTGAGATTTTGGAAAACACCTCAAGACTTTATTTGGTTTCACTATTTTCACTTTTTAATTTATTTATTTTTCAAAATAAATTTAAATTTTTTATTTTCATAAAATAACTCCATTTAAATTATATTGCATGTTCAATTTTTTTTTTTAATTTTTTTTAAAAATACATATAAATTCTAAATATTAACTCCAAATACTATGACCAAACACATAACTTCAAAAATTTCAAATAAAATAAATATGTTTTTGATTTTCATGGCCAAACGCCTATATAGTTTATAGAAGATAAAACCAAGGCAATTAAGAGAAATCTTGTTCACTTGCAAGGAAACAAATAGATTCCAAATAAAATTATAATGTAGTTTCCTAGATAAAGTAGATTAAAAATATCATAAGTTTTACTAAATTGAGGATATACGAATCATGGCTAACCAAAATAACTTTATTGACTTAATTTCATATAGAAATAAATTAATCATTAAATAATTATTGTTATATAGTACTTAATTCGATATTATTATACAGAATTAGTAAGGAAAG
This sequence comes from Jaltomata sinuosa, assembly GCA_003996215.1. NCBI lineage: Eukaryota > Viridiplantae > Streptophyta > Magnoliopsida > Solanales > Solanaceae > Jaltomata > Jaltomata sinuosa. Next base: position 138,224 of record QJPP01007357.1, read on the forward strand.
GAAATTCAAAAACGAACAAATATAATTTACTTCCTAAAGGTACTAAGATGAAATAATTTACTTATCGGACGGTCAAGAACTCTTTGATTTGGCTGGCATTGAATGATTCAACGGTTGGCTGTAGACATCTTTATGCTTACTGCTCTTTTTGTCCCCCTTTATATTACCACTTTTCTTTTTAGTTAATTCTAAAATGAATGACACATTTTCATATTTAGTAATAATTTAAATTTAAAGTTCATTTTATCTTAATGAAATGATTTATAGCCACACAAATATCCAAGACTTATAGCCTGTTTGTCCAAGCTTCTAAAATCAGCTTATTTTGAAAAATGTTTTTTTCATAAGTGCTTTTCAAAAAAATACTTTTGGTGAGAAACAATTTATGTTTGACCAATAAATTTAAAAAGCACTTTTGAGCAGCAATTAGTAGTGTTTGACCAAACTTTTTAAAAGTGCTTTTAAGTGTATTTTTCTCAAAAGTGCTTTTAGGCAGAAGCTGCTTTTTTTAACTTCTGAAAAACTGTTTCTGCTACTCCCCAGAAGCATTTATTTTCTCCCAAAAGTTTGGCCAAACATCTCTTTTTTTAAAATAAGCATTTTTGAGAAAAAAATAAGCACTTTAGGGGAAAAATAAGCTTGGCTAAATAGATTATTATTTTAGATCACAAGTTTCAAAAATCTTTCATTCTTTCTTAAAGTCCGTATCAAGTCAAACTAGATCATATAAATTAGAATGAAAGGAGTATGTGTTTGATCAAATAGTCTTTGCTTCGATATATTTTTACCAAGATAGTTAATTTTGGTCCTTTGCTCTTATTATAAACGGACACATATAGCCGGTAGGCTTCGGAGTTCTGTAAATTTTTAGCATCTATATAACTATTTTGGAACTTTCCGAAGTTGAGGACTACAAATATGAGAGGATGGGTTGTTCAAAAGCGAAATAGGCCTGATGGTTTTCATAATGATGAATTTTCAGAAATAGCGTTAGTTTGAGGTCTAATTACTAAATATAACAATAGCTTGCCTAACTACGATTTTAGGAGGTCTAATTACTAAATATAACAATAGCTTGCCTAATTACGATTTTAGCAATGATTTTTGAGTTGTATTTGTTCACCCTGTATTTGTTCGCTTGGAGGTTTTTCTGTTCTCTCTGTATTTGTTGGATACACTATGTCTGTTCGCTTAAATCAGTTGTATCAACACATACAATTTTATTGCATACGTTGTATTTGTTTGCTCAATCTAGTTGTATCAACACATACAATTTCGTTGAGTACATTGTATTTATTCGCTCAACCTAGTTGTATCAAAATATTTCGTTGGATATATTCTTTTGTTTTAATTTTATTTCAGTGAATGTATGTTTGTTAATTGCTTATACATGGATATAATTTATGTATTCATTTATTATTTGGTAAATACATAAGTTTTATTAATATCAATAGTGATAGTTACAGAATCAAACAGGACAAACCACTTGTTTCTCAAGAAAAGTGGAAAACAGACTACATCAAGCCAACATTAGTGAGTAGCAACATTTAGCTTATCATGGTGGATGATTCAGCTGAGAGGGCATGGGTTATCATATTTTCAGGTCCTTCCTTCTGGTATGAACCCAACTTGCTACTTTTATGTAGAGTCTGTCAGTTTGATAAGTGTCTCTTTGAAATCACATCATGTTTCTTTCTCTCATATGGTGGTAATGACCATAGCAAACAAACAGCTAATGATCCCACCTTTGCCTAACTTTCTTTCTGCTCAAATATTTGTCCACCTAACCTTATGCTGCCAGCTTAAAATGACTCTATCGATGCCCACCCTAGTTAGCAGGTTGTGCCATAGAGTACTAGCTAGTGATATTGCAAGAAAAGAAAATGTGTACTTTTTGGTCTCATCAATACCATTGCAGAATAAACAAAGTTGGGGGGTGGGAGCGGGGGAGGGTGGGACTTAAATACAAAACTTATGTAATCTGTCAATGGTAGCTAGTCTTTGGAGTAGTACTAGCCATAGAATGAACTTGTGTTTAGGATGAACGTTATGGTGTAAGACAAGAATCTTCCAAGGGGATTTTGAATGTTGTGGGAGCATAATTTTTTGGGTTCAATGTGAAAAATGAGTGGAAAATGGAGGGAATGAAAATGGAGTGTAATGACCCTTCCAGTTATTTTCGCATTTTCACTTTCTTTGTACTGTTATAGTGTTTCTGTAGCGGCCCCAAGTCATTTATGGCTCGTTGGGACCGGTGATTCGGTGCCCTGGCCGTTCGTTAGGTCGTTATGACCGTTTCCTGTTTTAGAGCTTTAATTTATGAAATCATTGACTTCGGTCAACATTCTTGGTAAACGTGCTCAAAATTAAATTCCGACAGTTTCGTTAGCTCCCGAGCATGGATTTTGGTCTAGTCTTGGCCGAGGTCTAGGAGCTTTCGATTTAGCTTTGTCTTGCTTTTTGTGTTTTCTGGCCCGTTGAACTTGAAAGTTTGACTTTGATCAACATTCGGTGAAGATGGTCTCAGATGGAAATTCTGTCAGCGGTGTTAGTTTCATAATGTCAACTTTGGGCTAGAGGGATCTTTGGTTCGGGTTCCGAGGCTTTCAGACTCGTTTTTGGCCCTTAGGTTCCATTTTGGTTAGAGTTGGCCTAAAGGTTGGTTTGAGCGTGGGGACCACTTTTCATTAAATCGATCTCCATTGAAAATTCCATCAATTTTGTTGAATCCGGAGTGTCATTTCTGGTGCGGTAGCATAATTCATTTGCGCGCGCGGGGGTCTCGGATGAGCCTCGTGGGTCATCCAGAGACATTTTGCCTTAAGCTTTTTTGCTGGTTGCTGTTGCAGGTGCAGGCCTTAATCGCGACTGCGAGGGAGGCCACGCGATCATGATGGTCTGCCTCATTGGGCATCACAACTGCGGTAGACCATCGCGATCGCGAGGTTCCCTTCAAGCGACCGCGATGAAGGACCTGTGGACCCGGCGCCCTTATTTTTCGTAATGGCGAGGTTCCTTCTTACGATCGCGATGCAACCCCTGCCTCCTTATTGAACACGATCGCGTGGCTAGCCTTCACGATCGCAATGGTCTAGCCAGCGTGATCATCGTGATCGCGTGGGATCCCTTCGCGATCGCGAACAAGGACCCCTGGCAGCATAAATACTTCCCTTTTCATTTTCTTCCCCTCTAAAATGACTTCCATCATTGTTGTAAGCTCCAAGCTCCCCAAACTCTGTGTGGCTTCATTCCAGATTGTTAGGGTGATAATTCCCGTTACATGATCATTTCCTTGTCTTCAATTTGGTAAGTTCCTTCTTTAAATTCTGTCGTTTTCACATTTGAATTCCCTCCTTAATTCTTGTGATTGTGGGCTGTTTTGGAGCTCTTCCAATGGTTTAATTCCGCTGAAATTATGAGCATGCGCTCTTGGAATTTTCGGGATCATCGTGGTGTTTTTCGTTTCCAATTTTAGGTTGCGAGGCCCATGGGCCCGCTTGTGATCCAGATTTCAATACGGCTAAACTTTTAGTAATACGAGTATCATTAGTATTGTTTTAACGCGTAAATTATGTTCTTGATAGTGTGATTTAACACTATTATATTTTTGAAACTTCTCGGCAGCTCAGGCTTGGACAACATCATTTCAGTAGATTATTATCGAATGATAGGTAGGTTACGATTTTTTCTTGGTAGACTTTGTGAATATGGGCTATAATTGCACTATCTAGTATCCTTGGGTTGGGTATTCTAGGCTGGCACCCCAGACCTTGTCCGCTTTCCTTTTATAAGGTATCATTTTACACGTTCGTTGTTATATTCGTATTGGTTTTGTAGTATCACCTCTTGTGGCCCCGTGTGGCCTTGTACATGCCTCTGCACCATAGATAGTGGGACATTTGAGAATGTTCGCGAGTCTCGGACATCGAGTTGAGATTTTTGGCTGGTTACCTATGCTGTAGAGCTGATTGAGCTTGTGCAGGGTCGATAGGTTGATTGTGAGCCAATGGACTACTGATTGTGTTTGAGCATACCATTATCATTCATATAATGAGTTTTCTACATTATATACTATTACTTAGGCTATGGGCCTATCTGTCACCATTTTCTAAACCTTGCATGGCTCCGAGGGCCCGTTTTCAGTATAATTAATTATAAAAGGATTTGAAATTGATTTTTAAAAATCTTCTTAGAGTAAAAGAGATGCTATGGTGGTTTTATCACCGATTTTTCACACTTATACTAGACTTGACTGAGCCGTAGTGCTAGACATATTTACTACTGATTTTGAGATGATACTAGACTCGGTCGAGCCGAGCGCTAGACTTGTTTTACAACTGATTTAGACTCGGTTATGTTCTGGGCACCTTTTATTGGGGTTTTGGGACTTGACTTATTGATTTAGACCCGGATAGGCATCATACACTCATTTTGAGATTATGATTACTGGTTTAGACCCAGATACACTCTGGACAATTATATTTGATATTCTGAGGTTTAGTATGTGGTCAAGGAACTCCACGGACCTTGCCGATCTAGACCAGGGGCTACGTGCTGTGAGTGCTAGAGGAGGGGTATACGATGTAGTTGAGGTATACATGTGCGTCCTTCCATGGATTGTCACTCCCTGAGCCTTCACCCTTGGATGTAATACGGGACCTGAAATCATAGGTGGCCCCAAGTTAACCCTTCATACTGGCATAATTCATGAGCAGCTGAATGAAAACATATAAACTGAATAAAACATTATGCGAAAGCTGAAATATGTGCTGAGCTCTTGAAGAGTATTGTGATAAAATAAACTTTTCATAAACTTAAATACAAAGTCATTTGAAAACTGATACGACTAACTGACTATGAAGCCTCTACTTACACTGAACTACAGTTAGCCGAGACATGACCCCTAACTATCTCTAATCAATATATCACAACTGAAATGATTTCTATAACTACTAGCTGACTGGAGTTCCTGAAATAGGAGAACTCATTCTCTGCTGACTGAAAGCTGCAATCTGTCTGACCATGATCCTGAGAGCTAGCACTAAAACCTACATCATGAAACAATGAAGCACAAGGAAAGTATGCAGTCAGTAATTTGAATATACTGAGCATGTGAGATAATGCGCTAACTTTAAAATCATGAGAAAACATGTATATACTGAAACATAACTGAAAACTGGACTAAGTATAGATATCTGAAAATGTATAAGTCAAACTGTAGAATATAAGCTCTTTTGCTGAAGAGAGTATAAATCATGTTTCTGAATTATAACTGTGAGATCATGATATTTAAACATACGTAAAACTATTACTTAGAGATCTATATACTAAAAAGATGAGTTATGTTTACAAGTCATGAATTAGTACAACTGAGCTGAAAACCATGAGTCATACCAGAAGTCATGTTTAAAGTAAATCCATAGGAAAGTTTCTTCTGCTGAGCATGCTAAAAATACTGATATATTTTACTGAATGCAAACTGAAAGGTATAAGCTGATGCAATGACCAAGTATATAAACATGCAACTGTATAATACTGAACTGAACTGAATAACTGAATACAAGGTCATGCAATAATGAATCTGAACTGTGGGAGCTACTATTAACCAACATACCCCAAGCTGAGCTAACTATGGGGCGAACCTGTAACCCTGGCTGGGAGGGTGTTCATACCTTGTCAAAGGTACAAGTATTTTCTAGCACGGATTCACTAATTTGATGTCCAAAAAGGACTAGGGTGTCAAGCCTAATCCGATGGGTGACCCCTTTATAACCTACGGTGGCACTGTAGTTCTGGGACTTAGGGACTTCTATTAAAGGTCTCAGTTTAAACTGACGGGTGAGCCTTCATCCTCTCATCTGCTTGATGCTAAGTACTACTTCCAACTGACTAAATAAATAAATAAATAAACTGACGTACTGGATAGCTCAAAATACTGACTTTTTGAGAATACAAAATAATATTGAGACTGAAAGCATTCTAATCATGTCAATTTTGAATCACTGATATTTGGCTAACAATGCACGAAAATTGTTCGTATCATGTGACATATCTAAATATCAAAATCGTTCACATTTAAAACATATTTTGTAGATCATACTGAAGGTAGCCGAAGCCTGCTAAATCATGCATAGTTCTTTCGTACTTAAAATATCTGGATTAAAGTGATTGAGAATCATGCATACTTGTCTGGAAGCAAAGCCCATAGTTAAAATTATCGTGAGGAAACTTAAACTTGTTTAGACTGAATTCTGAAGGAAAAGTTAGATTCTGAGAAAATATTATAAAATTAGGCTAAAACTTGCTTCTCCCAAAAATCTTGGGTTTTGAAATCTAATTACAAGAATTTATGTAAAAATCATTCTAACAAGAATAGTTGTTATGTAGAATCATCAAGAACTCAGATTCATAGTGAAACACATGTTTGGATAAGAACCCTAGAATCATAACTTGTAAAATCATACTGAAATCTGAAACTTTAGGCATGTGGGTGAAAGAAAATCTTCATTGAAATCCCACATATATGAGAGTAGAAGAATCTGGACTAGAATCAATATATGAAGCTTTGGAGAAGAAGCCCTAGGTTTGTAGCTTGAAAGGAAGCGTTCTTTTTTTTTCCTGAAGCTTTAATCAATGGAATAAGGAAAAATATTCTAAGTCTGATTATAATCCCTCAAAATATGCTTAAAACGACAAAGAATTGGAATTAAAAACAAGGAGAGAAAAGTCTGAAGTACCCCCAAGAAAATTAAGTAAAAACTGCTGAAAAAACTCATCGTCGAGTTCCACGGGCATGAAACACGACTCGTGGAATGAACCACGGTCTGTGGGGTTGAGATCGTGGTTCCTGGGCATGTTTCAGGCCTCTAGACTGATTTCCACGAGTGGGTTTTATGACTCGTGGATCATTCCACGACCCATGGAATCCTTTGTGGTTTTCAAGTGAAAAATCAATTTGTGGGACTGATTTTTACGGATGCAATTCACGGTCCATGGTTTGATCCACGAGCAGTGGATGCCTCTCGTGGTTACTGTCTGTCATTTTAATAGACAGACATATTTTGGTAAAATTCTAATAACCTTTTACTCCAGACTCATATTAATGCGCAGTCAGTCGCGTTGGAAAAAAAACTCAAAGATCTTTAATTTGCTGGATACTAGACCACCTAACTCTTCATATTTTAGGAGTTATGATCATTTGAAGTTGACCCTAGTTTAGTCTTAAATGAAAACTTCTTTGGTTGGGGTGCTTTCAACTTAACTTGTTGATAGGAGTTTCTTATGAACATGATTCGCATCCAAAACACTCACCACACTAGGAAAATAATCATTACATTTATGGAAATTGTTTGGATCTTAGCTTAGAATTTTTGGAATGTTACAATATCTCCCCCTTGGGATCATTTATCCTCGAATGAAGACTAACTAGGCTGAGGTTGTGGGTAAAGAGCTACAATCCCACTGACTAAGTTCTAAAAGTTGGAGTACTGACATGGTAAATGATTTTTGACTGAAATATGAACTGAGCTGGGTTCATGAGGCATGTATGCATACTGAGAGCATAAGAATAGTGATAGGACATAAAACTGAATATCCAACATGATAACTGGTTTGGATTGAGAGTAGGGACTCAGCTGAAACTCATAGAGAACGAACGCATTCTTAGAAATCGTAGTTAGCTGAAAGGAATATAAAACTGAGAGGAGTAACTATACAAGAAAACTACCCTCTTCTAGATTAAACTTACTAGCATGGACTGAACTGAGCTGTAACGACTGGGTCCATCATTATATAAATTTTCCAATTTCATAAATTTGGAGAAAATAATTAAAAATATGTTTGAAGTAAGTAGGGTGACGTCATGGGAAAATTTCTGATTTTCGAAAATAATCCGGGCTGACGTTACTCGGCTATAGAGAAACTGCTATAGCGGAGGGTTAGACCGCTATAGCGGAATGACAGGAGGCAGTAGCCTCAGAACGAGATTTTATTAAAAAGCTTATCCTCCCTTGTTAGAAAATATACGAGGGTTTCTCCAAAAAACCCTCCCATGCTGCTCCAAGGCTAGGGAATCATGAGGAGGAGGGGTTATGGCTGGAGGGACGCGGAACAGTGGATTCTAGGACCATCGTTCAGCTGGGAACGCCTTCACGGAGCAAGAAACACACGGTTGTAACTGTTTGGCATCCAGGTAGGCTAGGTTTCCATGAGTAGTTAGACCTGTTTACATTCTGTATTCATCGTATAGCGAAATAGAGATTTCATGTTTTAGACCTCCGGGCACGGAGTTTGGCAGTTTGGATAATGGTTATTGTGGGAATTTGGTTTGCGTGAAATAAGTGGCTGGTTAGTGATGCGTATAATATGCTTGTTATTATCGTCTTGGTAAAATAAAATGAAAGGTTAGGGTACCGAGAAAAGGCTTGGAAACGACGAGTAATAAGAATCAGGAACTCCTACCTGCAGTTTTCGGGAATGTAAGTGGAAAGAATATAGTCGCCAGTCTTACTATGGGATAAGAGGAGGTTTCCATTGTGTTGTTGGGTGGTGGTAAGGTTCCAGAATTCACGTAGTTGCTAACATTTAGTAAGAAAGTGAATCTCTTATGTTGTGCTAGAAAAAGGGGGCGAACCGGGTTAGTCTTCAGATGAGATTTGATGGTTCACTGTCTACCCGGAATAGGGTAGGTGATGGCTTACGATTCCTGTGAATGTTGAATATTTTTGTACTCTTATCTAAGTGTTTTTATGAATTACATTGCTTAGAGAAATTGTTTAGAATGTCTAAGGGTCCTTTTTACAGTCTGTGGATTGAACGGTGTGTTGCTTGTTGGTTTTACAAGTTGTTTTTTTATTATTTGACTGTGAATTAATTGACATTCGGTTGGCTCGGGTACCAAGCCTGGTACGGGAATACTAATAGTTGGATCGGGTACCACGCCTGGTATGGGTATAACAAATGGTTGGCTCGGGTACCACGCCTGGTACGGGATACTAATGGTTGGCTCGGGTACCACGCCTGGTACAAGTTTATTTTACTGCATCATTGCATTGATATCATTTTATTGCATTGACTGTTATTGGTTCCATGAGTGGACCGGGCTGTTTTATTAAAATGTGATATTTGTTGGTGGTCCTTGAGTGACCGGGAATCCTGTTATATCTATTGAGTTGGTCTTGGATTAGGCCGGGTTGTCTGCTTAACACTTAGGTGTTGTCTAGAGGGAATCCCTGGGTTGGTCCGGACTATATTTGTGTGGTTAATCAGTTGTAGTTGTTCATGGTCATATGATTGGTCGGGTTGCACGGGAGGACTAGGCTGGGGAGATGGTTGAGAGTCGGGCATTGCATCACTTGTGGGTATTATCATAAGAGAGATTCTTGTGAACCCTTGGGGTTTTCGGATTGTTATAGAGGGTACTATAAGGGTGATGGGTCTAGACTGACAGTATTTGGGATGGTTTCCAGAATGTGCAGTCCTGGGGATTTTTAGAGTAAACTGGGTGATAGTCTGGGTCAGGGATTAGTGGTTGGACCTGTACTGACTTGGGAAGTCGAGGAGTAAGGGAGTTGGCAGTGGAGGGAGTAGGAAGAGCTGGATGGTATTAGATAAGACGGGGAAGGGGTTGGAGGATGGAAATTAAATTACATTATTTGCAGTCATGTTTTTCCCTATTTTGTTATATGATGGTAGGAGTGGGATTTGGGTCGACCTATGATGCCTACCAGTACGTGTGTTTGTACTGATTCTACTCTTGCTATACCTTTTGGGGTATAGTCTGGTTGCAGGGTTGGTGATGTTTCATAGGTTCACGGCGATGAGGATCTCCAGCAGCTTCTGTCCTTCGATTCCATGACGGAAGTTGTGTCTTTTCTTTCCTGTATAAATCTTGTAGTAGCTCTTGTACCTGTTTAGACTAGATCCTAGGGAGGGGCAATTCAAGTGTAAAACTATTTTCTATTTTCAAATGTTGTAATAACAAGGTTTTTATAATAAAAAGAAGGTTAATTTGCTACTTTCTATTTTCTGCATGTTACCTGTTGAACGGGTGGTGAGGGTTTGTCTATCTAGGTGGTTAGAGTAGGCGCCCGCACGGCCTGGTGGGTTGGGTCGTGACAGATTATGTATCAGAGCCTAGGTTACCGGTCTCCCAGTACAAGAGTAAAGTGTCGAATAGAGTCCTACAGATTGGTGTGTTGACATCCACATCTAATCTTTGGGAAGCTATGAAGCACTCTAGGAAGCACCTCCCTTCTTTCATTCCTTTTCATGTGGTTTCGTTTACTTGCTTATTTGGGTTGAGTCCAATTGGTATATCTCGATTCCAATTGGTATCTCAGCAAGGTAAAGGAGGTCGTGGTACTTCGGTTATGATAAGACAAGCAAGATAAATTTGAACCGGGAAGGTTCCAATTGGTATCTAGCTTGAGAGGCTGTGGCAAACATGGGTAACTGGCTAATGGTCATCTATGGTACGAACGAAGGTGAAATTGTGTAGTTTTATTTGGTTGTGACTTGAAGTTGAAATGTGGTGTTGTACGATTCTGGTGTGACTTATTTGGAATGTGTGTGAATTGTTAATTGTTGTGCATGTAGAGTCTGCAGAAAGTCATTAAGTCATTTTATGTACCCTAGGCTGTGGTAATCTGTTAAATGTCCTGATTTAAAGAGCGATACTGCATGTTAAAAAGGGCTTATCATCGATTAAGATGATAAGGGATTGGGAACTGTGACTGTAGGGAAGCTTTGGTTTCAGGACAGTCGGGACTTGGTTGGGAACCATGGGAATAAAGAAGTCATTAGTGTAATGGCGGGAAGGTATTGTCGGGAAACAATTGTTGTTGTGATTTCCTTGTAATTGATAGTGTGCTATGACTGATTGTGGTACGTTTGATGCAAGGAATGGTCTTGAGGGTGGTTTAACACCATGGCGGGATTTACATGTTTGGACAGTGGTAACTGGGAAGGGGGATGAGTGCATTTAGCTGGGAATGAAATTTCCTGTACTATTACCATTGGGACCGCTATAGTGGAAGCCAACCACTATAGCAGAACCGCTATAGCGGAGTGACCACCGCTATAGCAGAGGTGCGGGAGGCAGTGAGCCTGCTCTGTTTTTCCCCCTGTTTTAGTTCCTTCCCGGGGACAAGATAAAAGTAAGTAATAGGCTATGAAATCACTGTGTAAACCAAGGAAACGCATGTTTATACGTAATATAATATGCATTAAAGGAATATAGTGTCTAAAACTAGCATCCACGTGCTAAAACGAAAGGAAAAAGGGGAAAGGGAAATATTGTCTTAACAAGACCCAAACAGGGGCAACCCAAAATAGTAAAGATTCTAGTAAAAGGGAGGAGGGGGGGGGGGTCCTAAGCCTCATCATCACTCAGGAAGGGGAACTCTTGTGTGTCCTCAGGCTCAAGTGCGGGGAGCGCTTGGCCCAGGGCAACGCAAGAGAACATGACCTTAATGGTCTTCCACATCCGGGCAAATATGCGGTCCCGGGAGCGTCTCTTCTTCTTCTCTTCCTCTAACTCCCTACGGAGTGCTGCAAGGTCCTGAGAAGATGGGTGTGGGGCTGCACCTCCGGCGCTAGGATCCTCCATAAACCTCCGGACAGCTGCCAAATTCTCCTCCAGCTGGGCTCTAGAGATCAGGGGCTGGGGCTGGGAAGGGGCAGGAGTGTCATCATCATCATTATCGTCGTCGGCCTCCTCTACCGACTGGATGCTTCCTGCCTCATCCGTCTTTCTCTTCTTCTTGGAGATGTCCTTCACCAGGACAGGGTCAAAGGGCTCATCCATGGTCACCTCTGAGTTAGTATGGTCCCGAGGCATACTAACTCGCCTGCACAGCTCCGACATCAAACCAGGCAGATAAGGGCCCTTCCTATTACCCCGATAGAATTCCTTCCACTCGGAGATGATTTGCTCTCCCACATTCATGATAATACCCTGCATAGCATAAGCAATCACCAAAGCCCTGGCATAAGTCACGTCGATCTGGTTTCCCAACAGACGGATCCTCTGGGATACCAAGTTCAGCCACCTCCTAGCCTCGGAAGAGAAGTAAACACTAGTAACGCCCTCGGGGATGACCCAGTATACCCTATCTCTGAATCCAGGTTCTACTAAGGTATTCCTCATCCAAGTCATATCCCACAGCCGGGCCTAAGACTCGTATGCCTCATTGAAGATATGGGGAAGCCCTAGAACTTCATTTATAATCCAGGCATCTACAGGCACATCCACCCTTAGGATCCTGATGGTGGGGTTGAGTTCATCCCAGCGGATGGTGGGGAGGATAGCATAGAACTCCCGCACCCAGCCTGTTGACGCGTGTAACACCTCAGAAATCAAACCGACTATCTAAGTTAAAAACCTCAAATTTTTTTCATATTCCAGGAACTACGGGTCCAAACCACGGACCGTGGTTTGAACCATGGGTCATGCAATGGAACTGTGGTTTGCCTTATGTTGATTCAGTCTCTGGTCTGGAACCACGAGTGGTTCCACGGACCGTGGTTCGAACCACGGGTCTATCCTGTCCACTCGTGGAACACAGATCAGAGGGATGATAAGTTCCTCCAGGAACCACGAGTCAGTCGATGACTCGTCGTTCAAATAACGGGTCCGCCCTGTGACTTGTGGAACCGGGTTCAGAGGAGTCATGTTTCCCTAGAACAACTGTTCAAGTCTACGGTTCGTCGTTCAAATGACGGACCATGGTATTGTCTAGCGGTTTGACCCAGAGACCAGCTAAGTCTCCAGGAACCACGAGTCCAAAGGACGACTCGTCATTCAATCTACGGGTCCGTCCTGTTGGCCGGTAGAAATCCTTCTGCAAGCTTGAAGTTCCTGTCAAGAACCACAAGTGGAACCACGAGTCGTGATACAAACGATGACACATCAAACCGACCCGTTGTCCCTAAAACCGACCCTTTTTCCAGCTTTTTCTTAACTAAGTCCCAGGGTTATTTTAGTCTTTCCCCACCTTTTAACTCCTAAATGATGCCATTTTGACTATTTCAAGTAGGGTTTTTACCCTCATTAGCCTAAGTTCCTTCACATTACTTCAATCTTCTCCCAAAAAGGGAAAATTCTTCTCCAAGCTTCAAGTCTCAAGCTCCAAGTTCAAGCCTCCAAGTCTTTCCAATTCAAGTGGGTTATCTTCAATCAAGGTATGTGTGTAATCAACAATGGGTTCCTTTCACCGTTGTGCCCTAAACCCTAAATTCTATTTTTTGATTTCATGGATCTTCAAATTAGGGTTCTTATCCAATTCTTATGGTTTGCTAGAAATTGTTTCCTCATGATTCTATTATGAAATTACTACTAAATTGCATGATTTTACATGAGTTTTACACGTGAATTCTTATTTCATGGATTGAAGTCTAATTATGGAAATTTCTACATGCATGAAATTGATTTAAGCAAATTGGGTTTGACATCATGTTCTTCATGGATTTTCAAGCATGTGCATGCCTAGTTACTATGTTTTATGAAAATATATGTTTTATGAAATTGAACTAGAGCCATGCAAAATTCTCATGTTATGAAATATGATGTAAGATAAGACACCCGATGTTTCATCAATGCTCATGAATCAATTTCAAAACCCTAATTCATGAGTAGTATGACGATCCAGGGTATGAATATGTTATGAACAAGTTTGGCATTCGATATGTCACATGTATGTGAGCTCATGTTATGTATATATATATATATATATATATTAGGAGTAGTATTTAGCACCGAGTTGGACCGGGTGAGAGTACCCTTAGTCCCAGAACTACGTGCCACCGTAGGTTGCCCTTTGAGGCTTATGATGACAGGATCCTGGTATGAAATAGTTCTAACTTTTGCAGGTTAGGACAACCTTTTTCGGTGTGGGGCAATGACACTGGAATCCATGTAGCTCAGCATGGTTTAATGTCGGTTAAGAGAAACTCCCACATGCTTATTTTACGCTATAAAGTTATATGATCTTATATTTGAAAATTAAGCCTTCTTCATGACTTATTCTTCTGATCTTATTACTTGTTCATGTCCTTCTCTTTATATAATAAATCACTTTAAGCATGGTTTTAAACTGTTTCATCATGATTCATGCATTGCTCTCATACTCAGTACATTCTATAGTACTGACACATATTTTTGCGCTGCATCGATTGATGATGCAGATTCAGGTGTCCCTTCTCAGACACCTTCCCAGTCAGCTGTTGGTGAGTCCTCCTAGGTCGAGGGCTAGTTATGTTCTTAGTTTATGTTAGCTTTCATTTCCATACTTCGAGATAGCTAGGGTATTATCCTAGCAACTCTTTATGTCATGAGTAGAGGCTTTTCAGACATAGACAACTTTTGAGTCTCCTTCTGGATTTTGTATTCCTATTTGACTTGATTATCCATTTATGTGATTCCGGATTTATATATTCTGCTTTCACTTATCTTTTGTTATGCTTGAGAATGCTATGACCAAGAGTTAGCTTGGGGCACTTGTGGTCCCAAGTCCCGTGTTACGTCTAGGGGTAACCTCGGGGAGTGACAAACTTGGTATCAGAGCCTTTGGTTCAAGGGTCCTAGGGTTTATGAAAGTCGCACTAAGTAAAGTCTCTTTCATGGGTGTAAAGCACACCACATTGATGAGAGGGAGGCTACGAGGTGTTTTAGAAAAAAACTTCACTTCTTCATGATCACTATCGTGCGATAGAGTTTGACTCTACTTACCCTTCTAATCCATTCCGTATGCATTTTAGATAATGTCTCCACGAAGAAACCCCACGAGGAATGCTAATCTGATCACTCCAGATCATGAGGTTACGAATGCGGAATTTCGTGAAGCCATCTGTATGTTGGCTCAAGCCATGGCTACTCAGTTGAATGAGAAAGAGAAACTGAAGAAGAGGAAGAGGAAAAACAAGAAGACTGGAACATGGAACAAATCGTCTTTTCAGCAGAGGTCATCCAGACCAACCCCATCTTCAGTTAGCACACTTTCCCTCGATCCTCAGTCCTGTCACGACAGGGCTCCAAAAACCTTGAGGTACCCTCGTTGTAGTAGTTGTGGTAAGTTTTATTTAGCTGAGTGCCTTGCGAAAAAGGAGGGGTGTTTTAGGTGTGGTCAGTTAGGCCATAGGATCAGGGATTGCCCCTTATCCAAGAGGAGCAACTGTGATGTTCAGCTCTAAAACCAATTCCTTTCATTGCCTAGACAGCCGGGTCAGAGTATTCCTCCAGAAGTTGAATTAGGTAGGTCACTAGATTTTCTTCCTTTATGCACCCATAGCCCCCGGACCCCTATTCTTGTTTGGTTGTGAGTTGCCTTGACCTAGAACTAAGTGGGGATAGAAGGGTTGAGGCCTAGACTTTTAGGTGAATGAGGTCTTAGACTATAGAAGGAAGAGGGTATTCATGTTGGATTCTGGAGTAGTGTATGTTCTGTTAGGGTAAAACGATCATAGTTTCTTTGAGAGGTTGGTGAGAGGTCCATAGACTAAGGAGGGTAGCATGAACCTAAGGGAGAGATGGTGGAATGTAGAATTGGTCTGATTTTGGAGAATCATGTAGCGATGCTTGTGGGTGTTAGAACAAAGTCAAGAGGGGAGGCAGAAGCTTATTTCCATCCTAGCGTCCTAAGTATACTTCTGCCCTTATGATACCTTTTGTATGCCTTGTGTGTCAGCTCCATAGTCCTATTTCAGGTTCACGCTCATGTTCAAATTCTAGAATGGCAAGTAATTTCTTCAAACAACGATTCTACTCTTATCCTGCAATTCTATAAATTCTAGCTTTATGCCCTGAGGTTTGTTATCTTCGTAAACTCATGTCTCTCAGTATGCTCGGTCCTATTTGCTCAGTTCATTCTTCAGACATGCCTCTATGGCTAGTCAAATCATGTTATGTTACGTATATGCTCCGACCTGATTTTTGAAATGGTTCGCGCTTATGATTTCCTTCCTCTAAAAGACCTTGACCTTTGCCTTTGATGACGAGGGGTGGTGATCCCCACCATTCATGCCTTACGCGCCCAGTATGTGAAATACTCATGCCTATTACGCTCAACTCCCCAAGCCTCACCTTGAGTGACTTGATCACGCTTAGTGTAAGTCAAGAGCAATCTGTAATCCTTCATTCGTGACACTCCTGCTCCCGCTCATTTCTTTTAATGATTCTAGTTTATATTGTTATAAGCGTTAGGGGAGAAGGCCTCTTAGTAGCCTAGCTGGGAGGTAGCAGATTCCTTTTCCTTGTTTGTGTACTTGTTCTACCTTGACTTCTAGGTGTGGGGGAATTACGAGATAAGGGATATTCGTGTGAAATAGTTAGATGAGGAATTTTAGTATGTCCCTCCATAGAAGTTCTTGAATTTGCAACTCCTAGTTATGATAGGGAGGAGGAGAGGAGTCTTAAATAGGGTGAGCTACAAAATCCTAAGGTGACCATGGATATAAGCTTGAATATCGTGATAGGATACATGTGGATATTTGTTTTATGCAACTAGTGACCCTTGGGTTGGAGAGCCCTAGGTTAGTTGGTTGTTGTGTTAAGAAGGGATATTATCCTTAGAAGACGTTCTAGATGCAAGAGGTCTGGTCGAGATAGGTTTGAACATAGAGAATCGGGTAGTAGACTCAGACCTTAGTACCTTTATGTGCATTGTTGAGGTTGTTAGTTGCAAAGGGTAGTAGTGGTAATCAGAAGAGAATAGTTTTCCCATATATTACTTCTCTCAGTTTGGTGTCCCTTTCGGTTAACTCCGATTTCTAGAGTATGTTTGTTCTTTATGAGTTTTAACTGAGTTCCTACTCTGATCCCAGACCAGTTATCATGTTGGATATCCAGTTTCTGTCCTGTTGGTTGTTCTTACATTTTCAGCATGCCTACGTGTCTCATGAAACCAACTAAGTTTTTATTTCAATCGGAAGTCGGTTACCACGATAGTACTTCAACTTTTACAACTCAGTTGAAGGAACTACTTGGAAAGCAGAATCATCCATGAAGGCCAAGTACCCTCATATTTTTACTTCCGATCCAGTTTCAGCTTGATGTAGTAGTTCTATCCTTAGTATGTCCCTCCGATTCTATTCCACCAGTTCCTCTCATGATTCTAGCATGCATCCATGTTTTACGAAGTTAGTTTATCATGTTTTCAAGTTGAAAAGTTCAATTTTTATGTTTACCCTTTGATTTCCATGTTCTGTTATTGGTGGGGCTGTTTTCTCTTTAGTTTTCCCCTCTGTAGTCTTCATTCAAGGACGAATGATCCCAAGGGGGAGATATTATAACACCTCGGAAATCAAACCGGTTATCTAAGTTACAAACCTCAGAAAATTTTCATGTTCCAGGAACTACGGGTCCAAACCACGGACCGTGGTTTGAACCAGGGTCGTGGAATGGAACCGTGGTTCACCTTATGTTGATTCAGTCTCTGTTCTGGAACCACGAGTGGTTCCACGGACCGTGGTTTGAACCACGGGTCCATCCTGTCCACTCGTGGAACACAGATCAGAGGGATGATAAGTTCCTCCAGGAACCACGAGTCAGTCGACGACTCATCGTTCAAACGATGGGTCTACCCTATGACTCATAGAACTTGGTTCAGAGGAGTCATGTTTCCCTAGAACTACGGTTCAAGTCTACGGCTCGTCGTTCAAACTATGGTCTTGACTCGTGGTTTGACCCAGAGACCAACTAAGTCTCCAGGAACCACGAGTCTAAAGAATGACTCATCATTCAATCTACGGGTCTGTCCTGTTGACCAGTAGAAATCCTTCTACAAGATTGAAGTTCTTGTCAGGTACCACGAGTGGAACCACGGGTCGTGATACAAATGAAGACCCGTAGAACCGACTCGTGGTCCCTGAAACCGACCCTTTTTCCAGCTTTTTCTTAACTAAGTCCCAGGGGTATTTTAGTCTTTTTCCACCCTTTTAACTCCTAAATAATGTCGTTTCGACTATTTCAAGTAGGGTTTTTACCCTCATTAGCCTAAGTTCTTTCTCATTACTTTATTATTCTTCCCAAAAGGGAAAATTCTTCTCAAGCTTCAAGTTAGGGTTTCAAGCTCCAAGTTCAAGCCTCCTCTTCTTTTTCATTTCAAGTGAGTTAACTTCAATCAAGGTATGTGGGTAATCAACAATGGGTTCCTTTCACCCTTGTGCCCAAAATTCCAAACTTTATTTTTGATTTCATGGATCTTCAAATTATGATTCTTATCCAATTCTTATGGATTTGCTATAAATTATTTTCTCACGATTCTATTATGAAATTAGTACTAAATTGCATGATTTTACATGAGTTTTTACACGTGAATTCTTATTTCATGGATTGAAGTCTAATTATGGAAATTTCTACATGCATGAAATTGATTTAAGCAAATTGGATTTGATAGCATGTTTTTCATGGATTTTCAAGCATGTGCATGTCTAGTTCCTATGTTCTACGAAAATATATGTTTTATGAAATTGAACTAGAGCCATACAAATTTCTCATGTTATGAAGTATGATGCAAGACAAGACACCCGATGTTCCATCAATGCTCATGAATTGATTTCAAAACCCTAATTCACGAGTAGTATGACGATCCGGGGTATGAATGTGTTATGAACAAGTTTGGCATTCGATATGTCACATGTATGTGAGCTCATGTTATGTATATATATATATATATATATATATATATATATATATATATATATATATATATATATATTGGGAGTAGTATTTATCACCGAGTTGGACCGGGTGAGAGTACCCTTAGTCCCAGAACTACGTGCCACCGTAGGTTGCCCTTTGAGGCTTATGATGACAGGATCCTGGTATGAAATGGTTCTAACTTTGGCAGGTTAGGACAACCTTTTTCGGTGTGGGGCAATGACACCGAAATCCATGTAGCTCAGCGTGGTTTAATGTCGGTTAAGAGAAACTCCCACATGCTTATTTTACGCTATAAAGTTATATGATCTTATATTTGAAAATTAAGCCTTCTTCATGACTTATTCTTCTGATCTTATTACTTGTTCATGTCCTTCTCTTTATATAATAAATCACTTTAAGCATGGTTTTAAACTATTTCATCATGATTAATACATCGCTCTCATACTCAGTACATTCTATAGTATTGACGCATATTTTTGCACTGCATCCTTTGATGATGCAGATTCAGGTGTCCCTTCTCAGATTCATGGCTAGAGTTCCCAAGCCACTTTCCCAGTCAGCTGTTGGTGAGTCCTCCTAGGTCGAAGGCTAGTTATGTTCTTAGTTTATGTTAGCTTTTATTTCTGTACTTCGAGTTAGCTAGGGTCTTGTCCTAGCAGCTCTTTATGTCATGAGTAGAGGCTTTTCAGACATAGACAACTTTTAAGTCTCCTTTTGGGTTTTGTATTCCTATTTGACTTGATTATCTATTTATGTGATTTCAGATTTATCTATTATGCTTCCGCTTATCTTTTGTTATGCTTGAGAATGCTATGACCAAGGGTTAGCTTGGGGCACTTATGGTCCCAAGTCCCGTGTTACATTTAGGGGTAACCTCGGGGAGTGACAACGCGGGGGGAGGAGCCACTAGCAAAGGACCCCAACCAAACTCTTAAACTCTACGGTGAAACTTGGATGCTTTCCCGTCCACCCTAGTCATTTTGCAACCCCTCTCGTAACAGAAACTGAATTTCTAGTAGTCCAAGAACCTCACCCAACTAGCTTCATCGAGAAAATGCTCATAGTCGTACTCGCGCCATTGTTCTTATCCAGCAAAAGTAACAAGGAGGCGGGATTAGAAGAGTAATAAAGCATAAAAAGGGAGAATATTTTTTCTAAGTGTTGGCTTGGGGAGGCCACTGTTTTGCGGCCTTCCTCTATAGAGGATGGCGCGTCCGCCGTAGCAAAACTGCTATAGCGGAGGGGTACCGCTGTAGAGGGACCGCCATAGCAGAGCCCACCCGCTATAGCGGTCTTCATCGTCCCATACCTTCAAGGGGTGCATCAATGGCGCCCCTTGATCCAAAACTGCATTTTTGACATTCCCAGTTCAGATCTACCTACCCAAAGTACCCCATTACTATTTTCTACAAAATTTGGGCATTATAACTCCTATAAAATTTCCAAATCACCACTTTTGTTCAAGAACAACCCTTCACATTCCACCTATTTTTGGCCAATAATAGTGTAATCCTTACGCCTAGAACGCCTTGGAGGCATTGTAAACGTAAGGAAAGCATCCATGCTTCGGAAATTTAACAAAATCCAACCAAAGGTTCAAGTTCAAAAACCCACTTTAAATATACTACAAGTTCCTAGATTTCTACCATATTCATGAGAAAAATCATGCAAGAGAGTTAAGGAGTAAGAAAATTTGATGTTTACCTGAGATTTCCGACGTCGAGAGCAGAGTGATCGGGAGAGAATGTAGAGTTTTTGAAAGGAATGTGGGGAGTATGGGCGGTGAAATCCATTTTCTCCCCTATTTCATTCTGCTGTCAACCGCTATAGTGGTCGGTAGTCTGCTATAGTGAGACTGCTATAGTGGTGTAATATCCGCTACAACGGACGGTCAATCAGTTATTGGTAAGGGAAAGGTTCTCCCGGGTCTTTTGAAATTTGTCCATCCCAACATGACACGAGGCCCTAGATTTCTTGGGTGCTCAAAATGGGGACACGTGTAATTTTTCCTTGAGAGGCTCGTAAATTCCTCATCGGGACGGGATAGTAGTAGATTTTCCCTCTGGTCGGTTAGACTCTTAAGGGGAAGGGTTGACAACTTGCATAGGTTCGTTAATTACGCGGTCACTTGGGACGGTGACAGTCCCGGGTTAGTCTCTCTACTCTAGTTTTATTTCGGGATCATTCGGGGATGAACAATGGGTAAATTGGTATCTGTTGTAATGACCGGGTCCGTCGTTATATTAATTTTCCGATTTCATAAATTTTGGGAAAATGATTAAAAATATGTTTGAAGTAAGTAGGGTGATGTCATAGGAAAATTTCTGATTTTTAGAAATAATCTGGGCTGACATCACTCCGCTATAGCGCTAATTATTCCGATATAGCAGAACCACTATAGCGGAGGGTTAGACCACTATAGCGGAATGACGAGAGGCAGTAGCCTCAGAACGAGATTTTATTAAAAAGCTTCTTCTCCTCATTTAGAAAACATATGAGGGTTTCTCCAAAAAACCATTCCATGCTGCTCCAAGGCTAGGGAATCATGAGCAGGAGGGGTCATGGCTGGAGGGACGCAGAACAACGGATTCCAGGACCATCGTTCAATCGGGAATGCCTTCACGGAGCCAGAAACTCATGGTTACAGCTGCTTGGCATCCAGGTAGGCTAGCTTTCCATGAGTAGTTAGACCTGTTTACATTCTGTATTCATCCTATTGCAGAATGGAGATTTTATGTTTTTGGCCTCTGGGCACGGAGTCTGGCGGTTTGGATACTGGTTATTGTGGGAATTTAGTTTGCGTGAAATAAGTGGCTGGTTAGTGATGCGTATAATATGCTTGTTTTTGTCGTCTTGGTAAAATAAAATGAAAGGTTTAGGGAACCGGGAAAAGGCTTGGAAACCATGGGTTATAAGAATCAGGAACTCCTAGCTGCGGTTTTCGGGAATGTAAGTGGAAAGAATATAGTCGTCAGTCTTACTAAAGGCTAAGAGGAGGTTTCCATTGTGTTGTTGGGTGGTGGTAAGGTTCCGGAATTCACGTAGTTGCTAACGTTTAGTAAGAAAGGGAATCGTTTGTATGAATTACATTGCTTAGAAGAATTGTTTAGAATGTCTAAGGTCCTGTTTTACAGTCTGTGGATTGTACGATGTGTTGCTTGTTGGTTTTACAAGTTTTTTGTTCATTATTTGACTATGGATTAGTTGACATAAAATTGGCTCGGGTACCATGCCTGGTATGGGAATACTAATGGTTGGCTCGGGTACCACGCCTAGTACGGGTATAACAAATGGTTGGCTTGGGTACCATGCTTGGTATGGGATACTAACGGTTGGCTCGGGTACCATGCCTGGTACGGGTTTATTTTACTGCATCATTACATTGATATTATTGTATTGCATTGACTGTTATTGGTTCCGTGAGTGGACTGGGCTATTTTATTGAAATGTGATATTTTTTGATGGTCCTTGAGTGATCGAGAATCCTGTTCTATCTATTGAGTTGGTCTTGGATTAGGCCGGGTTGTCTGCTTAACAATTAGGTGTTGTCTAGAGGGGATCCCTGGGTGGGTCTGGGCTATATTTGTGTGGTTAATCAGTTGTAGTTGTTCATGGTCATATGATTGGTCGGGTTGCACGGGAGAGCTAGGCTGGGGAGATGGTTGAGAGTCGAGCATTGCATCACTGAAAGGTATTATCATAAGAGAGATTCTTGGGAACCCTTCGGGGGTCCGGAATATTATAGAGGGTACTATAAGGATGATGGGTCTAGACTGACAGTAGTTGGGATGGTTTCTGGAATGTGCAGTCCTAGGGATTTGTAGAGTAAACCAGGTGATAGTCTGGGTCAGGGCTTAGTGGTTGGACCTGTAGTGACTTGGGAAGTCGGGGAGTAAGGGAGTTGGCAGCGTAGGGACTAGGAAGGGCTGGATGGTATTGAATAAGACGGGGAGGGGGTTGGAGGATGGAAATTAAATTACATTATTTGCAGTCATGTTTTTCCCTATTTTGTTATATGATGGTAGGAGTGGATTCGGGTCGATCGATGATTCCTACCAGTATGTGTGTTTGTAATGATTCTACTCTTGCTATACCTTTTAGGGTATAGTCTTATTGCAGGGTTGGTGATGTTTCATAGGTTCACGGCGATGAGGATCTCCAGCAGCTTCTGTCCTTCGATTCCATGATGGAAGTTGTGTCTTTTCTTTCCTGTATAAATCTTGTAGTAGCTCTTGTACCTGTTTAGACTAGATCCTATGGAGGGGAAATTCAATTGTTAAACTATTTTCTGTTTTCAAATGTTGTAATAACAAGGTTTTTATAATAAAAGGAAGGTTATTTTGCTACTTTCTATTTTCTGCATGTTACCTGTTGGACGGGTGGTGAGGGTTCGTCTATCTAGGTGGTTAGAGTAGGCGCCCACACGACCGGATGGGTTGGGTCATGACATAAACATAGGGCCTTCTTCCTTAGGAATGATTACTGACAGGTCTGAACTGATCTGATATGAGGAGTCTACTATCTTGCTAGTTGAGGCTACTGGATATAAGGTATGAGCACCATGGGCAGGGAGTAAAACAAGACTATTTTTGCCTTAAATAATATGGTTGACAACTTTTAATCTTTGGAACACCTTTTTTATCTACACCAACTTCTCTAAATTCCACACATACCATTTGCAACTAAAATTCTCATCAACACACATATAGATGCTAAGGTCTGAGTCTAACTACCTGCTTTCACCATGTTAAAGCCTATCTCGACTAAGTCTCTCGCATCTAGAGTTATCTCCCAAGAATGGTATTCCTTCTTATCTTAAAAATCAACTAACCTTGAGCTCTATCAATGGGTCACTAGTCACATAAGGCAAAGGCCCACATGTACTTCATCATGACATTCAAGTCTATCACTATGATCACCTTATGGTTTCTTTGTAGCTGACGCTATCTGAGTCTGCTCTTCTTTTCCCTTGTATATCTAGAAGCTGCAACTTCAAGAACTTCTACAACGATACATACCAAAATAAGGAAAATCTAGTACTTCCCATCTACGCTACTACTTACCTTCCTCCACTAACTACCGTGACAACATAACCCAAGATCACTGAAGGAATGGAGTGGGAGCATAAGCATCATGTATGAAGAAATATTGATCCGTCTTGACTTACACTCACCGTGATCTAGCCACTCATGGTGAGGTATGATAAGTCAAGTGGAAAGGCCTGAGTGTCTCATATCCTGGACATATAAATCATGGTTAGAGTAAGGAAATCTTAACTGTTCAAGAAATATGGTATGAGCATATACATGACGCAACATGGTTTCACTAGCCATTAAGGCATATCTTGAGGAATGAACTGAGTACATAGAACTGAGCATACTATGAGACATGAGTTTCCATATATAACAAGTCTCATGGCATAATGCTGGGATTCATTGAATCATAGAGTAAGAATGGAAGCGCTGTCTCGAGCAGTTTCTATTTATTTTAGGAGCTGAGCATGGACATGAATCTGTATGAAGTGCATGAACTTAGTCATGAATATGGCACAAATACGTCTGAGTATAGTGTCTTATTGCCTGAAGTTCTAGGAAATCCGCTGGAATAATAATGGATCGATATCTCATCATAGCCTTTTTTTGAATTCCATACTAGTTGAGTCGCACTACTCGACTTGGTTCTTCATTCTATTATCTCCCCCTTAGCTCAAAAGTCACCCCTATAAGTCTGCAGATCTCTCTCCCAAATAAGTCTATAATCAACTATTTCTTGTGAGGTTGGTGTATCACTATACTGCTGGATGCTAAACTCTCCTTTATAGGTTCTAACTGAAGTTTCTAAACCCTTGCTAGGTCTTCTGCTAAGGCACCTCTTAGCTTTCTCTTTACCCTTAAGGCTATCACTAGAGTACTCATACTCTTACTGGCGCACCTAACTAATTCTTCTAACACTTAGCAATCTGACCTTCAGTTATTTGTCTACTAACATCGCATCTATAAGATCAAATCCACCAAAATCAACTGAATTAAAACCACGCGAAAGGGACTCAACATCATCTATCTATAATCTCTTAAATATCATGCAACAAAACACTAATCTAGGTACACATCTACCTTTCTAATTCTCAAGGTTCTCTTCTTTATCTCATGACTTAGTCACAATTTACCAATTCGTCTAGCTGCTTATATACATGCTACCTGCACCACCATTGTAACACCCCAGGATCTGAACCAACTACTGGATGGTACTCAGCAGAAATTTTTTAGGAAAATTCAACTTTCCAGGAACCATGGTTAAGATCACAGACTGTAGTTTGGAACCATGGTCCGTCATCTCAACCGTAGTTCTAATTTCCAGAGGACCCCTAATTCTTGGTCCAGGAACCATGAGTTAAACCATGGACTGTCATTCAGAATCATGGTCCATCCTGTGAACTCGTGGTCTCCATTTTTAGAAGACCTTCAGTTTAGGTCCCAGAGACCACGAGTCAGACCATGGATCATAGTTCAGAATCACGATTCATCCTGTTACTCATCAAATCATGACATTAGAGAACCCCCAGGTCTCAAGGACAGAGCCATGACTCAGTCAACGGTCTATCGTTCGGGACTACGGTTCGTCGACCAAGTCGTGGTACTTGAATCAAAAAAATTTCAGCAGATTTTAATTTAACTCCTCAGGGGTGTTTTAGACCTTCCCCTTTTATTTAAGCTCCGACTATAAATAGTCTTGGGCTTATTTTATTAAGTCTTAATCCAAATTAGGTGAGTTTTCTCATTCAGTCACTCAAGCCTCAGAAAGAAAAGAACAGAAGCGATTCTTCTCTCCATCCAAACCTAGGGCTTTCTCCTCCAAGCTTCAATTTTAGATTTTCTTGAAGATTCTTCTTCCATCAGGAATGTGGGTATTTAGTAAGGTCTTAGTTCATCCTTTTCCCAAAAATCTCAGGCTTTTACAGTAATTTTCATAATTTTGAAACTAGGATTCTTACCCCCTTTTAGTAGATTGCTACAGAAATCTATTCTTGATTTATACATGATTTTCATCCTGTTTTAATGAAGTATATATTAATTATATTGAAATGCATGAATTTTTACAAGGTTTTGAGAAATTAAGAACTTACCCCTAAATTGTAGTATTTTCCCATGTATTAGCTTGCTACACGATTGAGCCTAGACTACTTGTTTTGAGTTAAAAAATAGAATTTAGTCAGATTTCAGGTTACTACCATATTTTAGAAAATTAGTGATCTCAGACCAGTTTAGTTCTGCCTTAGAAAATTCAGAACTTCAGTTTTAATGAGCTATTAGTCTTCAGTTTGGGAGTAGTGCTTAGCACCAAGTTGAATTAGGGTTTAGCGTACCCTCAAGTCCCAGAACTACGTGCCACTGTAGGTCATTTAGCCCCTCGATTGGGCCTCAGAACTAGTGATCACATCAGCCATTCCTCTATACCTTGGCAAGGTATGTTAGGTCCTCTCGATGGGGCATATACATTGGACTCTATGTTTAGCTCATGTGGTTTATGTCAGTTAATAGAATCTCCCACATTCTTAGTTTCAGTAAAATGCACTAGGCTATCAGTTATGTTTGTTTTTAGTTTTCTAGTATATTTTAGATTAATCCTGCATTTCAGCTCTTTTATGCACGATTATACATTTGGGCCTATCACTATAGTTTAGTTCAGTTTATAACTTTTCAGTATTTTAACATATTTATATTTCAGTCAGCCTTGCATATGACTCATACTCAGTATATCCAAAGTACTGACGCATACTCTATGTGCCGCATCCTATCATAATGCATGTTCAGGTTTTCAGCTTCAGTCGTGTGACTAGTGCATACCAGTGCCACCTCAGCACCAGCCAGTGGTGAGTCCTCATCATCCGAGGACATATCTTTACATGCTTTTTGAGTTAGTCAGTTCATTTCCATTTTCAGTATTTAGAGTTAACTTGGGGCTTATCCCAACAACTCATCAGTAGTAGAGGCTTTCAGACATAGAGTCAGACTTCAGCTAATGTAGTTCAGTTGATTCTCAGACAAATTATAATTTCAGATATTTTAGAATCATTATTTCTTTCAGTTATGATTTATTCAATATGCTTCTGTTTGTTTAGAGTTATCTCAATATGCTTGTGATGTGCCAGATTTAGGGTTAGCTTGGGGTCACTTGTGATCCTAGGTACTGCGTTACGTCTAGGGGCTAGCCTCGGGGCATGAAAAACTTGGTATCATAGCATCAGGTTCAAGAATTCTAGGGTGTCTGAAAGCCACACTAAGTAGAGTCTCTTTCATGGGTGTGAAGCACGCCACACTTATGAGGTAAAGGCTACGAGGTGTTTTAAGAAAAACTTCATTTTCTTCATTATCTTTATCATGTGATGAAGTTTAGTTCAGTTTCTCCTCTCTAATTTGTTCGTTATGCATTTCACATCATGCCTCCTCACAGAGCTAATGCCCAAAATGCTAACGCTAATCCTCTAACCCTGAACTATGAGGTTACGAATGCGAAATTCCATAATGCGATCCAGTTGTTGGCTCAGACTATCTTGATGATGAATTCCACGATAACAAGAAATCGAAATTAATCGTTCGATGTCAACTCGTTCTCCCCTCTTCAATTCCCAATGAACAACATGATTTTGACCTATCATTTGTTCAATTTGGTTGATTTGATACTTAGTTAATTCTTTTATCAGGCTAATCAGCAGACCCCAGTTCTTGCAAACCAAAATAGTGGATTAGCTGCAGCCCGGTCTGAGATTTTATTTGCATGAATCCGCCAGAGTTTCTAGGGTCAAAGGTTGGTGAAGACCCAGCGAATTTCATTGACGAGATCAAGAAGATTCTTAAGGTGATGCAAGTGACTGGTGCTGATAGTGTCGAGTTAGAATCCTATCAACTCAAAGATGTGGCTCACATTTGGTTCACTCAGTGGGAAGATAGTAGGGGTGTGAATGTAGCTCCTGTGATATGGGAGTGCTTTACTGGAGATTTTCTTGACAGGTTCTTCTCGAGAGAGTTGAGAGAGGCTAAGGCCCAAGAGTTTATGAATCTGAGACAGGGATCGATGTCGGTCCAGGAATATAGGTTAAAGTTCACTCAACTTTCTAGGTATGCCCCATCTATGGTGGCTGATCCGAGGGAACAAATGGGCAAGTTCTTGTATGTGGTATCCGACTTAGTGAAAACGGAGTGTAGGAATGTTATGTTATTAGGGGATATGGATATATCTAGACTGATGACCCATGCTCAGCAGGTTAAAGAAGATAAGCTTAAGGAGATGGTTAAGTATAATAAGAAGGCTAGGACAGGTAATTATGAATATTCTCAGTAGAGGTTGGGCAGTGGGAATAACTTATAGTTCCAGCAGAGTTTGGCAGCCCCAACACCTTCATCAGCTAGTGCTCCATCTCTCAGGCTTCGATAAAATCAGAAAAAGTGAGCACCAAGCTCTAACTCTTAGGGCAGTGTTTCAGGTAACCGCACTTTTCCAGCCTTCCCCAAGTATGGTAGAAATCATCCAGGTGAGTGTTTTGCTGAGAGAGGGGTGTTTTGGGTGTGGTCAGCCTGGACATAGGTTGAAAGAGTGCCCTTCTTCTAGGCAAGGACAGGGAGGTAACATAGCTCAGTCTACCACTTCAACAGCTCCAGCAGGTCGTACAGCTTAGCAGAGTACTACTTCTGGCATATATGGCGGTCAGTGTTAGAACCATCTCTATTCCATGTCTTCATGTCAGGATTAGAAGAGTTCACCAGATATAGTCATTGGTATATTATCAGTCTTCTCTCTTGATGTTTATGCCTTGTTAGATCCAGGGGCTTCCCTATCTTTTGTAACCCCATATATTGCATGCAAATTCAGAGTCAGTCCTGAAAAAATCTTAGAGACCATCCCAGTCTCTACTCCAGTTGGTGAGTCAGTCCTAGCTAAGAGGGTGTATAGAGATTGCCTAATTTCAGTCCTTCAAAAAGTCACCTCAGTAGATTTAATAGAGTTAGATATGACCGACTTTGATGTCATTCTTGGCATGGATTAGCTACATGCCTGTTATGCCTCAGTCCACTGCAGAACTAGAGTTGTGAAATTCCAGTTTCCAAATGAGCCGATCTTATAGTGGCAAGGTAGTCCTCCTTCATCAAAATGTCGCTTTATATCCTACCTCAAAGCTAAGAAGATGATCTCAAAGGGTTATATCTACCATATAGTCCGGGTTAAGGATTCTGAGTCTAAAACTCCACCTTTCCAGTCGATTCCAGTAGTTAATGAGTGTCCAGAGGTGTTTTCTGAAGATCTTCCTGGAGTCCCTCCTAAGTGGGATATTAACTTTGGGATAAACCTTCTTCCAGATACTTAACCCATATCTATCCCTCCATATAGAATGGCTCCAGCTGAGATTAAGAAGTTGAAAGAATAACTCAAAGACCTCCTAAATAAGTGTTTTATCAGACCTAGCATCTCTCCATGGGGTGCTCCAGTTCTATTCATGCATAAAAAGATGGTTCCCTCAGAATGTGCATAGACTACCGTCATTTGAACAAAGTCACAATCAAGAATAAGTATCCCATCCCCAGGATTGGTAACCTATTCGACAAGCTTCAGGGTGCCAGCTACTTCTCCAAGATTGATCTCAGATCTGGTTATCATCTACTCAGAGTTAGAGAGTGTGATATTCCAAAGACAACCTTCAGAACTCGGTATGGTCACTACGAATTTATGGTTATGTCTTTTGGACTAACAAATGCTCCTGCAACTTTTATGGACTTGATGAACAGGGTGTTCAAGTAGTATTTTGACATGTTCATTATTGTCTTCATAGATGATATTCTAGTCTACTCGCGGAGTAAGGAGGAGCATGATAATCATTTGAGAGTAGTGTTGCAAACTCTCAAGGATCACCAGTTATTCGCCAAATTCAGTAAGTGTGAGTTTTGGTTGCAGTCAGTCGCCTTTCTGGGTCATGTAGTGTCCAAGGAGGGTACTTGAGTGGATTCTCAGAAGATAGAGGTAGTAAAGAATTGGCCTAGACTCACCTCTGCGACAAATATTAGGAGATTCTTGGGTTTGGCAGGTTACTACAGAAGATTTGTTGAAGGGTTTTCATCCATAGCTTCCCAACTGACTAGGCTGACTTAAAAGAAGGTCAAGTTTCATTGGTCAGATGAGTGTGAGAGAAACTTCCAAGAGTTGAAAACTAGGTTGACCACAGCTCCAGTTATGACTCTATCAGAGGGTACAAATGGTTTCGTAGTATATTGTGATGCATCCAGAGTTGGTCTAGGTTGTGTTCTGATGCAGCATGGTAAAGTCACTGCATATGCCTCCAGACAACTTAAGACTCATGAAAAAAAATACCCCACTCATGATCTGGAGTTAGCAGCAGTGGTCTTTGCCTTGAAGATTTGGAGACACTACTTGTATGGTGTCCATGTAGATGTATTTACTGACCATAAGAGCCTACAATATGTGTTCACGTAGAAGGAGTTAAATCTTCGTCAGAGAAGGTGGCTAGAACTTCTCAAGGACTATGACATGAGTGTGCTTTACCATTCGGGTAAGGCCAATGTAGTAGCTGATGCACTTAGCAGGCTATCCATGGGTAGTGTGTCACAAGTTGAGGAATGAAAGAAGGAATTAGCCAAGGATGTTCACAGGCTTTCTCAGTTAGGGGTTCATCTTTCAGATTTGTCAGAAGGTGGTGTCATTGTTCAGAATAGGTCAGAATCTTCATTGGTAGCCAAGGTGAAAGAGAAGCAAAACAATGATCCCATCTTACTATAGATGAATGATGCTGTCCAGCAACAGAGAGTAGAGGTTTTCTCCCAAAGGGGAGATGGTGTACTTCGTTATCAGGGACGACTATGTGTTCCTAATATAGGTGATTTGAGGCAGTAAATTTTGGTAGAGGCTCATAGCTCCAGGTATTCCATCCACCCCGGTGCCACCAAGATGTACCGTGACCTATGAGAAGTCTATTGGTGGAATGGTATGAAGAGAGACATTGCTGATTTTATGGCTAAGTATCCCAACAGTCAGCAAGTGAAGGTAGAACATCAGCGACCAAGTGGTATGACTCAGGAAATGAACATTCCCACTTGGAAGTGGGAGGTTATCAATATGGACTTTATTATAAGTTTACCTCATACTCGCAGACAACATTTTTCTATTTGGGTGATTGTAGACAAGATGACTAAGTCAGCCCACTTCTTGACTGTTAAGACTACCAATTCAGCGGAGGATTATGCCAGACTCTACATCCTGGAGATAGTTAGGTTTCATGGAGTTCCCTTATCCATTATGTCATATAGGGGTACTCAGTTCACATTGCAGTTTTGGAGGTTATTTCAGAAGGGTCTTGGTACTCAGGTTAATCTTAGCACAATTTTTCACCCCCAGACAAATGGTCAGGCAGAGAGTACCATTCAGACTTTAGAGGATATGTTGAGAGCTTGTGTAATTGACTTTAAAGGTAATTGAGATGATCACTTACCTCTTATAGAGTTTGCCTATAATAACAGTTTTCTCTCTAACATTCAGATGGATCCGTATGAGGCACTCTATGGGCGAAGGTGTAGGTCACCCATAGGCTGGTTTGAGGTAGGTGAAGCAGCTTTGATAGGCCCAGATTCAATCCATGATACTATGGAGAAGGTTTATCTCATTAGAGAAAGGTTGAAGGCAGCTCAAAGTCATCAGAAATCTTATGCAGATGTGAGAAGAAGGGAGCTAGAGTTCACTACTACAAAAATGCCAAAAAGAGACGGCCAAAAAGGACACTGGCCGTCGCTTTTTTGGCCAAAAGCTATAGAAAAGCGACGGCCTTACTACCGTGGGAAAATAGCATGTCGCTTTTCCAAAAGTGACGCAAAGGCAAAAGCGATGAATTTTTTTTTCTTTTCATTTTTCCAAAAAAGCGACGGACTCTGTCGCTTTGTTCTTGAACATGAAGAACAAAGCGACGAACACCGTCGCTTTTCCAGGTAAATTTTTCCAGAAAAGCGACGCTGTCCGTCGCTTTTCTACATTTTTTCCCACAGCAAAAATCTGCATTTTCAATATGCAGCACCTGCCATTTCAAGAACCTATTCAATACAGCCCAAACCAGCAATTATAATTCATAAAACAATTAAAACATCAACAACAAACTAAAAACAAAGTAAAAATCTACTAATCACATAAAAGGTCCACCAAAAGAACCTATAAAGTATTCAATAACAATAAAAAAAGTGTCAAATTGTGTCAAAATATAGAAGGAAATGAGGCAATCCTAATGGGGGTAGTATCTATATACTCCTTCTCATTTTCACTAGTCTCAGTAACATCGTCACTTGATGACGAGGAGGAAGGAGTAGGATCTATACTACGATGGCGACGACCAACAAAGGACGTCATTTGTTGTTGAAGAGTCTGGACGATCTTGGACAAATCATCAATGGCCTCAATCCATTTTCTCTCAGATTCTGCCAAGGCCCTAGTAAGATCTATGATCTGCTGCGACATATGTGCAAGCTGGACCCCATCAACTGCCTCAGCCTGGCGCGAGGATCCAATACCATTCAGTCCTGACTGGATTAATCGCAAATCATTCCTCGAGCCTAGACCATAGACTCTCCCCTTTTGTCTCCCCCCTGCCACTTTTTCAATTTATATTTGAGTGGCTTCCTCTTTTGTAGGCTCGGTCGGCAAGCCCAGACCTTGTTGAGTTTTTCTATACTTAGACAAAACACGTCCAAACTCATCCTGCATATAAAAAAATAAAAATTATAATATATACATAATATATATATATATATATATATATATATATATAAAACTATATATATGTTAGTACTTTAATTATATTTAAACTTTAAAACTTTAAAACTTACATAGGCGTTTTGAGCCCTCTGCTCGACCCATACATCCGGATCTGACTCATTTTTTTTGTCTCGTATGTGGTCTTTCTTAAAGAGCTCATCCTGAGTCGGAGGGCGCCCCAAGTCCTTCTCCTGCAAACAAAATAAATTTAACATAATAAAGTAATAAAATTAATATTATTTAGTCAAGTTTATATAAACATATATATAAGTTAAAAGGTTAATATTATTACTTACCATATCCGTTGCAACGTCGGCTACACTCTTTGCACCCATAGTGTGCAATGATCCACCTTTAACACTGCCTCTGGCTTTCTTGACTTGTTCAGACAATGCTTTGAACTCTTTCGAATCCCAATACTTCTGAAGCTACTCATGAAGATGAGGTATAAGCCAAGATCCACACTTCTTACTATTCCAAATTTTTTTAAGCCATTGCCATAGCCTGGCACTGGCCTTCCTCGCGAAAGTAGTGGAAATGATCTTATTGTATTTTCGCTTCCAAGTACACATTGTCTAAAAGAAAGAAATAATTAGTGTTAGATGATATATATATGTATGTATATTATGAAAAGTTAATATATATATAGTATATATATACCTTAAACTCATCAAACATGGCCTATTGGATTGATCTTGGAATCTCTGACTAGGAGCTCCAAGGTTCTGTAAAAAGCCTCCTAACTGCCTCCTTTAGAGCACGTCGGGGCTCTTTCGTGGGATACCACCTATAAATAACAAAATAAGCATCAAGTGATAAATAATTAAAGAATATGAAAAAATAAACTTATCAATTAATTAGAAAAAAACTTACGATGATCCTTCAGGGCAAATCATGACTCTACCAATGGCGTCCTTCTCGCCGGGTCTCAGATTCACATCGTCCTCTTCCTCCTCAGAAAGTGTTGATGCAGGTAATGGCAGAAGTCTATGACGCTGAGTCAATGGGGGTGTAGAGGTCTGTATGTCAGACTCAGAGCTGATATCTCTAAGTCGCAAGCCTGATAAGTGGGGGAAAGAAGAATCACGTGGGGATGGCATACCAGATGGTAATCTGGTAGTACCGCTGCCATGTGGCGTAGGCATAGAGGGTGTAGGCATGAAAGTCATGTGATTATGAGAAGTAGTGGGTCTAGGACCATGATAATCTGTGGGATTCCCAGTGCCATATGGGATAGACACTGGTGGAGTAGAGTGAATCTGTGGCGAATATGAAAGATGACCTAGAATATCGTCATGCTCTATAGGCCTCCTAGAGCTCTTCCTAGACTTACTAGACTTGCAAGTACTAGTTTTACTAGGGCGACCTCAATCAGCATCACCTGATGACATCTGTATGCATAACCCAAAACTAATTCAAAATTTCAAAATTCAAGAAACTAATTCAAAACTAACACTAACCTAAAGTTTAAAACTAATAGCAAGCATTAACCTAAACTAAGGTTCACAAAGACTAACAATTTAAAATAACAAACTTAACTTAAAAAGCTTAACTTAAAAAAACTTAGATTCAAGAACCTAATTCAAAAGG
Source organism: Jaltomata sinuosa (assembly GCA_003996215.1). NCBI lineage: Eukaryota > Viridiplantae > Streptophyta > Magnoliopsida > Solanales > Solanaceae > Jaltomata > Jaltomata sinuosa. The sequence continues at coordinate 172,272 of QJPP01007357.1, forward strand.
TTAAAGTTAAATACTAATTCAAGATTCTAAAACAAAACTCAAAACTAATTGAAGAACCTATTTCAAATTCAAAGTTCCCAAATTCAAGTCAATAATCTTATTCAAGAACATAATTCTAAATTCAAGAACCAACCTAATTCTAGTTCAAAAAATCATTCCTAAAGTTGAAAACTAATTCTTAACTCAAAACTAACAATTTAAACTAACAAACTTAACTTTAAAAAGCTTAACTTAAAAAAACATAGATTCAAGAACCTACTTCAAAAGGTTAAAGTTAATACTAATTCAAGATTCTAAAACAAAACTCAAAACTAATTGAAGAACCTATTTCAAATTCAAAGTTCCCAAATTCAAGTCAATAATCTTATTCAAGAACATAATTCCAAATTCAAGAACCAACCTAATTCTAGTTCAAAAAATCATTTCTAAAGTTGAAAACTAATTCTTAACTCAAAACTAACAATTTAAACTAACAAACTTAACTTAAAAAAGCTTAACTTAAAAAAATATAGATTCAAGAACCTAATTCAAAAGGTTAAAGTTAAATACTAATTCAAGATTCTAAGACAAAACTCAAAACTAATTGAAGAACCTATTTCAAATTCAAAGTTCCCAAATTCAAGTCAATAATCTTATTCAAGAACATAACTCCAAATTCAAGAACCAACCTAATTCTAGTTCAAAAAATCATTCCTAAAGTTGAAAACTAATTCTTAACTCAAAACTAACAATTTAAACTAACAAACTTAACTTAAAAAAGCTTAACTTAAAAAATATAGATTCAAGAACCTAATTCAAAAGGTTAAAGTTAAATATTAATTCAAGATTCTAAAACAAAACTCAAAACTAATTGAAGAACCTATTTCAAATTCAAAGTTCCCAAATTCAAGTCAATAATCTTATTCAAGAACATAATTCCAAATTCAAGAACCAACCTAATTCTAGTTCAAAAAATCATTCCTAAAGTTGAAAACTAATTCTTAACTCAAAACTAACAATTTAAACTAACAAACTTAACTTAAAAAAGCTTAACTTAAAAACATAGATTCAAGAACCTAATTCAAAAGGTTAAAGTTAAATACTAATTCAAGATTCTAAAACAAAACTCAAAACCAATTCAAGAACCTATTTCAAATTCAAAGTTTCCAAATTCAAGTCAATAATCTTATTCAAGAACATAATTCCAAATTCAAGAACCAACCTAATTCTAGTTCAAAAAATTATTCCTAAAGTTGAAAACTAATTCTTAACTCAAAATTAATAATTTAAACTAACAATCTTAACTTAAAAAAGCTTAACTTAAAAAAACATAGATTCAAGAACCTAATTCAAAAGGTTAAAGTTAAATACTAATTCAAGATTCTAAAACAAAACTCAAAACTAATTCAAGAACCTATTTCAAATTCAAAGTTTCCAAATTCAAGTCAATAATCTTATTCAAGAACATAATTCCAAATTCAAGAACCAACCTAATTCTAGTTCAAAAAATCATCCCTAAAGTTGAAAACTAATTCTTAACTCAAAATTAACAATTTAAACTAACAAACTTAACTTAAAAAAGCATAACTTTAAAATACATAGATTCAAGAACCTAATTCAAAAGGTTAAAGTTAAATACTAATTCAAGATTCTAAATCAAAACTCAAAACTAATTCAAGAACCTATTTCAAATTCAAAGTTCCCAAATTCAAGTCAATAATCTTATTCAAGAACATAATTCCAAATTCAAGAACCAACCTAATTCTAGTTCAAAAAATCATTCCTAAAGTTGAAAACTAATTCTTAATTCAAAATTAACAATTTAAACTAACAAACTTAACTTAATAAAGTTTAACTTAAAAAAACATAGATTCAAGAACCTAATTCAAAAGGTTAAAGTTAAATACTAATTCACGATTCTAAAATAAAATCCAAAACTAATTCAAGAACCTATTTCAAATTCAAAGTTCTAATATTCAAGCTAATAATCTAATTCAAGAACATAATTTCAAATTAAAGAACCAACCTAATTCAAGAACATATATAATTCATGTTCAAAAAAGAACCTAAAATAATTAAGGTTCACAAGCTAATAGCAAACATTATTTAAACTAAGGTTCAATAACTAATAGCAAGCCTAAGCTAAGGTTCACAAACTAATTAGAAAGCTTAAACTAAGGTTCACAAACTAATAGCAAGCCTAAACTAAGGTTCACAAATTAATTAGCAAGCCTAAACTAAGGTTCACAAACTAATAGCAAGCCTCAACTAAGGTTCACAATCTAATAGCAAGCCTAAACTAATTAAAGTTCATAAATTAAGAATATAATATAAAAATGAAAATTTTCACTATCAATTTTCACTATCAATTTCTCAAAATCCAACAACAACAACAACAACATATACACCCTAGTCTAGAATTCAACAACAACAACATACCTTAGTCTAGAATACACTATCAATTTTGGAAAATAATAATACCCAAATTAAACCCTAACCTTCAAATAAACAACACAAACCTCAAAATTGGAGGAGGTTGTAGGAAGGAGGCTGAGCAAGTGGTGGAGGGACCGACGGTGGAAGAGCGGCGGTGGAGGAACCGGCGGTGGAGGGAGCGGCGGGGCAGTGGCGGAGGAGAGGAGGAGAGGAGGAGAGAAAAGAGAAAGAGAGAAATGAGGGAAAGAGACCCCCATCGGGTCTCTGTATAATTAAAGAAGCGATGGACAGCGTCGCTTCTGTCCGTCGCTTTTTTAAATGAGTTGACCGCATCTTGAACAAAAAGCAACGGACAAAAGCGACGCTGTCCGTCGCTTTCTTATTTTTTTTAAATATAAATTTAATTTTAAAGAAAGTGACGGACAACGTCGCTTTCTTTAAAATTGTTTTTTATTTTTTTTAAATATTTGCTAAGCTGTTCGTCGCTTATATTAAAAAATAAAAATTAATTATTTGTAAATATTTTTAGCGCAAAAATCCACCAAAAAAAGCGATAGATATGGAGACACTGTCCATCGCTTATGTAAAAAAATAATTATAAATTGAAAAGCAACGGAAAGCGTCACTTTTCATTAGCGATGTTGTCCGGCGCTTTTCTATCCGTCCCTTTTTGAGCTATTTTTAGTAGTGGTTTGAGGTTGATGATTGGGTTTTTCTGAAAGTGTCACCCATGAAGGGTGTGATGTGATTTGGTAAGAAAGGGAAGCTTAGTCCTCGATATGTAAGCCTTTACAAGATCCTGAGGAGAATTGGCAAAGTGGCCTATGAGCTAGAGTTGCTTGCAGACTTAGCATTGGTGCACCCAGTCTTCCATGTTTCCTTATTTAAGAAATGCATTGGTGATCCAGCTTTAGTTGCTCCCTTAGAAAGCGTGGGTGTGAAGAATAGTCTTTCTTATGAAGAGGTTCCAGTGCAGATTCTTGACCGTCAAGTGCATTAGTTAAGGAACAAAGATGTCGCTTCAGTGAAAGTCCTTTAGAGGAACCAATCAGTTGATGGAGCTACTTGGGAAGCAGAAAAAACTATGATGACCAAGTACCCACACCTCTTCCCTTTCGATTCAGCTTCAGCTTGAGGTATTTTAGTCTACTCATGTGCATTTTAGTTTCAACATCATGTTCCCTCAGTTATTCTTGTATTTCAGCATATTTTCATGTCCATAGAACTCAATTCAGTTAAATATCAGCTTCTAGTATTCAGTTGGTAGGGATTGCGACCCTTTCCCTCCAAACTCATCTTGTTTAGTCTTCATTCAAGGACAAATGATCCCAAGGGGGAGATATTGTAACAACCCAAGATCTGAACCAACTACTGGATGGTACTCAACAAAAAAAATTTAGGAAAATTCAACTTTCCAGGAACCACGGTTAAGATCACAAACCGTAGTTTGGAACCACGATCCATCATCTCAACCATAGTTCCAATTTCCATAGGTCCCCCAATTCTTGGTCGAGGAACCACGAGTCAAATCACGGTCCATCCTGTGAACTCGTGGTCCCCTTTTTTAGAGGACCCTTAGTTTAGGTCCCAGAGACCACGAGTCAGACCATAGACCATAGTTTAGAACCACGGTTCATCCTGTTACTCATGAAATCATGACATCAGAGAACCCCCAGGTCTCAAGGACAGAACCACAACTCATTCGACGGTCTTTCGTTTGGGACTACGGTCTGTCGACCAAGTCATGGTACCTGAATCGCAAAATTTTCAGCAGATTTTTAATTTAACTCCTAAGGGGTATTTTAAACCCTTACCTTTTATTTAAGCTACAACTATAAATAGTCTTAGGCTTATTTTATTAAGTATTAATCCAAATTAAGTGAGTTTTCTCATTCAGTCACTCAAGCCTCAGAAAGAAAAGAACAGAAGGGATTCTTCTCTCCATCCAAACCTAGGAATTTCTCCTCCAAGTTTCAACTTCAGATTTTCTTAAAGATTCTTCTTCCATCAGGTATGTGGGTATTTAGTAAGGGTTTAGTTCGCCCTTATGCCCAAAAATCTCAGGCTTTTACAGTAATTTTCATGGTTTTGAAACTAGGATTCTTACCCCCTTTTAGTAGATTGCTACAGAAATCCATCTTCTTGATTTATACGTGATTTTCATCCTGTTTTAATGAAGTATAAATTGCTTATATTGAACTGCATGAAATTTTACAAGGTTTTGAGAAATCAAGAACTTAGCCCTAAATTGTAGTATTTTCCCATGTATTAGCTTGCTACAAGATTGAGCCTAGACTACTAGTTTTGAGTTAAGAAAATAGAATTTAGTCAGAATCAGGTTACTATCGTATTTTAGAAAATTAGAGATCTCAGACCAGTTTAGTTCTGCCTTAGAAAATTCAGAAATTCAGTTTTAATGAGCTATTAGTCTTAAGTTTGGGAGTAGTGCTTAGCACCGAGTTGAACTAGGGTTTAGCGTACCCTCAAGTCCCAGAACTATGTGGCACCGTAGGTCATTTAGCCCCTTAGTTAGGCCTCAGAACTAGTGATCACATCAGCCATTCCTCTATACCTTGGCAAGGTATATTGGGTCCTCTCGATGGGGAATACACATTGGACTCCACGTTTAGCTCACGTGATTTATGTCGGTTAATAGAATCTCCCACATTGTTAGTTTCAGTAAAGTACACTAGGCCCTCAGTTGTGTTTGTTTTCAATTTTGTAGTATGTTTTAGATTACTCCTGCATTTAGCTCTTTTATGCACGATTATACATTTGGGCCTATGAACTATAGTTTAGTTTAGCTTACAGATTTTCAGTATTTTAGCATATTTACATTTCAGTCAGCCTTGCATATGCCTCATGCTCAGTACATCCAAAGTACTGACGCATACTCTATGTGCTGCATCCTATCATTATACAGGTTCAGGTTCTCAGCTTCAGCCGTGTGACTCGTGCATACTAGTGGCACCTCAGCAGTGGCCAGTGGTGAGTCCTTATCATCCGAGGACATATCTTTACATGCCTTTTGAGTTAGTTAGATTGTTTCCATTTTCAGTATTTAGAGTTAGCTGGGGGCTTGTCCCAACAACTTATCAGTAGTAGAGGCTTTCAGACATAGAGTCCGACTTTAGCTTATGTAGTTCAGTTGATTCTCAGACAGATTATCATTTTAGATATTTTAGAATCATTATTCCTTTCAGTTATGATTTATTCAATATGCTTTCGTTTATTTAGAGTTATCTTAGTATGCTTGTGATGTGCCAGATTCAGGGTTAGCTTGGGGTCACTTGTAATCCTAGGTCCCGTGTTACGTCTAGGGGCTAGCCTCGGGGTGTGACAACCATACTCATTGCAAATTAATCAACTTAATTCTCTACATACATTACATCAAGCCTACTAGGTCAAATCCATAAAACTAGCATCACCATCCTCATTTCATAACTACTATACTTCTAAACTCATACTCCTAGCTCTGGGGTCATTCCGCTACTTATCGCCCATAACATCTCCATTTACACTAACTGTTGAGTGATTTTGCTACCCAAATGCTCATAGAACCATACTCTTCGGTTATGGCACCATTCGTAGTAAAGTTTCTTGAAGAGGGTTTGAGAGTACATTCTACCATAGGCTCAAACTGCACGAGTGGAAAATGGTCCATGATTTTGAATCAATAGATATAACGCACTAGTGGGCTCCTCTTAATCCCTTGTGCAGTCTATTAACTTTCAAATTACTCTATCTGAGAGCATTACACTGATAGGAATCTGAACTTTACTAATCCCCACCACCTCGAAGGTAAGGCATAATTGAAGGAATTGAAGCAACGTACGAATCTACATAAGTTCCTTAAGGAACAACTCTACTGCATGACCTGGAGTATGAAAGAAGGGAAATATTTTCTACATGCCTTGTAGCCTCCTAATTATAAGTGTGGTGCACAACACACCCATAAGTAAGACTCTACTAGACACGACTTCACATACACCCTAAGACACTTGAACTTTGTGCTCTGATACCAAGTTTATCATACCCCGAGCCTACACCATAGATGTAACATGGGACCTAGAACCACATGTTCCCCCAAATTAACCCTTCATCCTGGCATAATTCATGAGCAACTGAATAGAAACATATAAACTAAAAAAAAACATTATGCAGAAGCTGAAATATGTGCTGAGCTCTTGAAGAGTATTGTGATAAAATAAAATTTTCATAAACTAAAATACAAAATCATTTGAAAACTGATACGACTAACTGACTGTATGTCTATGAAACCTCTACTTACACTGAACTACAGTTAGTCAGGACATGACCCCCAACTATTCCTAATCGATGTATCACAACTGAAATGACTTCTATAACTACTAACTATCTAGAGTTCCCAAAATAGGAGAACTCATTCCCTGCTGACTGGAAGTTGTGATCTATCTGACCATGATCCTGGGAGCTAGCACTAAAACCTATATCATGAAATTATGTACCACAAGAAAAGTATGCAGTCATTACTTTGAATGTACTTAGCATGTGAGATAATGCACTAACTTTGAAATCATGAGAAAACATGTATATATTGAAACATAACTGAAAACTGGACTAAGTATAGATGCCAGAAATACATAAGTCAAACTGTAGAATATAAGCTCTTTTGCTGAAGAGAGTGTAAATCATATTTCTGAATTATAACTGTGAGATCATGATATTTAAACATACGTAAAACTGTTACTTGGAGATCTATAGACTAAAAAGATGAGTTATGTTTATAAGTCATGAATTAGTATAACTGAGCTGAAAACCACGAGTCATGCCAAAAGTCATGTTTAAAGTAAATTCTTAGAAGAGTTTCTTCTATTGAGCATGCCTAATACTGAAATATTGTATTGAATGCAAACTGAAAGATACCAGCTGATGCAATGACTATAAATATGCAACTGTATAACACTAAACTGAACTGAATAACTGAATACAAGGTCATGTAATAATGAATCTGAAATGTGGGAGCTACTATTAATCGACATACCCCAAACTGAGCTAACTATAGAGCCAACCTGTAACCTTGGTTGGGAGGGTGTTCATACCTTGCCAAGGGTACAAGTATTTTCTAGCATGGATCTACTAATTTGATGTCCAAAAAGGACTAGGGTGTAAAGCCTAATCTAACAGGTGACCCCTTTATAACCTATGGTGGCGCTGTAGTTCTGGACTTAGGAACTTCTACTAAAGGTCTAAGTTTAAACTGATGGGTGAGCCTTCATCCCCTCATTCGCTCGGTGCTAATTACTATTCTCAACTGAGTAAATAATAAATAAATAAATTGACGTACTGGATAACTTAAAATACTGACTTTTTGAGAATGCAAAATAATATTGAGACTGAAAGCAGTCTAATCATGTTATTTCAGAATGACTGAGTATTTGGCTAACAATGCACGAAAAATATTCGTATCATGTGACATATCTAAATGTCAAAACTGTTCATATTTAAAACATATTTTGTAGATCATACTGAAGGTAGTCGAACCCTGCTAAATCATGCATAGTTCTTTTGTACTTAAAACATCTGGATTAAAGTGATTGAGAATCATGCATACTTGTCTGAAAGCAATGCCCATAGGTAAAATTATTGTGAGGAAACTTAAACTTGTTTAGACTGAATTCTGAAGGAAAAGTTAGATTCTGAGAAAATCTTGTAAAATTAGGCTAAAACTTGCTTCTCCCAAAAATCTTGGGTTTTGAAATCTAATTGCAAGAATTCATGTAAAAAATCATTCTAACAAGGGTAGTTGTTATGTAGAATCATCAAGAACTCGAATTCATAGTGAAACCTATGTTTGGGTAAGAAGCCTAGAATCATAACTTCTAAAATCATACTAAAATCTGAAACTTTGGACATGAGGGTGTAAGGAAACCCTCATTGAAATCCCACATACCTGAGAGCAGAAGAATCTGGACTAGAATTGATATCTGAAGCTTTGGAGAAGAAGCCCTAGGTTTATAACTTGAAAGGGAGCGTTCTTTTCTATTTCTGAAGCTTGAATCGATGGAATGAGGAAAAATATTCTAAGTCTGATTATAATCCCTAAAAATATGTTTAAAATGACCAAGAATTAGAATTAAAAACAAGGTGGAAAAAGTCTGAAGTACCCCTAAGAAAACTAAGTAAAAACTTCTGAAAAAACTCATCATCGGGTTCCATGAGCATGAACCACGACTCATGGAATGAACCATGGTCTGTGGGGTTGAGGTCGTAGTTCCTGGGAATATTTCAGGCCTCTAGACTGATTTCCATGAGTGGGTTTTATGACCTGTGGAACCTCTTCATCGTTTTCAGGTGAAATATCAATTTGCAAGACTGATTTCCACGAATGCAATCCATGGTCCGTGGTTTGATCCATGAGCCATGGATGCCTCCCATGGTTACTGTGTGTCATTTTTATAGACAAACACATTTTAATATAACGCTAATAACCTTTAACTTTAGACTCGTATTAATATGCGGTTGGTCGCGTTAGAAAAAAGACTCAAAGATCTTTAATTTAGTAGGTACTAGGCCACCTATCTCTTCATATTCTAGGAGTTATGATCATTTGAAGTTGACCTTAGTTTAGTATTACATGAAACTTCTTTGGTTGGGGTGCTTTCAACTTAATTTGTTGATAGGAGTTTCTTATGAACATGATTTGCATCCAAAGCACTCACCACTCTAGGGAAATGAGCATTACACTTATGGAAATGGTTTGGGTCTTAGGTTAGAATTTTTGGGGAGTTACATGGATCCTACCTATTGGGCCTATAATCACCGGAGGAGGTACATACAACACTACTGTCACACCGATTTTATCATGTCACCTTATATAATTCATATTGTGTTTTGGTCCCACCCTTGTTTGCTATTTGCTAAGTGTATTCTCTGGTAGTATGGGATGCCAGAGGGTTTGTTTTAACTTGTATGTGTTCCTCGTGTGCATGAGTGACCCTTGGAAATGTAGGTAGATCTATTGTTATATTTTACTATGGTACAGGTTCATTTTATGGTTACATTTGGGTTATTGTTCGATTATTCATATATGAGAACTGTGTTATCAACATGATTTAGCTAGTAGTACTGTTTCACGCATGAGTACGTTTTACTTGCTTTTCCTTCCTCTCTTTTTTACTTGAGGTTATCGATATACTGTCATTCTTCTTAAACTCTCTCTTTATATATTGTTATTGCAAGGATCAAGGTGCGTTCTTCTTTCCTTTACCTGTGTTCTGTGATATACATATCTCTTGTGGCTAGCCTATTATGGTTATTTTCACCTTGTATTCTATCTGTTCTAGCTTTCGTGTACTTCTTTGTTTGCTTTCTGTGACTACTTTTCTTCATATATGCTATTTACTGCTTTTATATTTTATATGTACTCAGTCGGCCTATGATGCCTACTGGGTACCCATTGCTTTACAATTGGTGCTCATACTACACTTCTGCATCTTCCTGGTGCAGATCCTAGTACGAGCTCTCGCCGTTGATTGCGTAAAGACTCGTGCAGCTTTCCAGACATCCGAGACTTAGGGTGAGCTCCTGGCGATCGGGGCTTAGCTTTTATCTCTTCTTTTGTACCATGTAGTCTTTTTGTTATTCAGAGACAGATGTATATTCTATTTTGTACCTTTTAGTACTCTGTATATTTAGTAGCAGCTCTTATACTATGATACCAGGTCGTGGGATGGTTTGACTTCCTTTATATATATTTCAGTTGCTGTATTTCCTTACTTTCTCTCTTGCTTCCGCTTATATACTACTTTTTCCATGTGTTTAGCTAGCTAGTAGCCCATTATTAACCGTTTCAGGCTACGGGGATTGGTACACCTACAGGGGGATTGTAGGTGCCATCATGATCTGAGAAATTGGATCGTGACATAGAGGGAAAATGAAATATTCCTTTTTAATTTTTGGATGAATCATTTATACCACATTGGTGGTGGAAAGGAACTTTCATGTGCTTTAATATAGAAGCACTTCCTCATAGTAGTAAAGGGTTGAGAAGAAGACATGCCTCGTGTCATCGTCGCTTGCTCAACTTTGGCTTTGACAAATGATCGAGAGGTTAACTTTTTGGATAAAATTTATTTAAACTTAATTATTTAACAATTATTTAAGCTAAAATAATAACACAGAATTCTTTCTCCATTTGCAGCCGCAAACGACCTTTTGCAGACCACAAACATAACATAAGTGGAAAGAGTGCATTCCTTCGACTCACTATTTTAGGATTGCGGAAGTGGGCTACGGTCGCGAATGACCATTTGTGAACCACAAATGAACCATAAAATCCCTGCCAGAAAATGACAATATCACTAGTTTGACTTGCGGTACAATTTAAGTCGCAAACGGTCATTTGTGAATCATAGGCCTACCACGAATTCCCCATCGCGTTTGAACGAATGCAACTCTTCTAAACTTTTGCTTCTTTTCTGAAGCAGTGCAATATCTGATTCTTTCTCAGATATTAAGTACAAAATATTCAATTCTTCTATATTTCTTATATTCTAATATCTTGTGTGGTTTACTATCATTGAGTGGTTTGCTATTCAACAGAATTTGAGGTACCACTATTTTGCTGAAGTAAATTATTCTATCATGGGAGGATATATTCCATTACCCTTGGGTTCTTGAGGGGAATAATTTTCTTAAGGACACAATGTGAATTTAGTGGACTCGATTTATCTCCTTTTCTTTTACTTTACTATTTTCTAAAATATTTTGAAGTTCTTGTTTCTTGTTTCTAAAATACATATTTTACTAACAAATAACAATCTTAAAGAAATTATATATATCTTGTTAAATCTTTATTTAGTTTCTGGAGATTAAAACCTTGTGGTTTTCTACTCTATTCTTTGTTCAGATTTGAAGAATATAAAAACTTCATCAGAACTTAGGGTTCATTCGGTTAGCGATTCAAATAATACAAAAAATTTATCATTAACTAAAAACAAGTTTGAATAAAGATACAATTTTTATTGTTAGTGTTCTTGATATTAAATTGTGTGTAAAAATTTTTGACAGAAAAATGATGAATGAAACAGAACATCAAAATAATTCTGTTGTGAATGGTGCTACCCCTACGATAACAACTATTGCATCATCAAATCGTACAACAATTGCACCTGCAATGGCTACGATAGAAAATCCAGATTTTGTTTTTGAAATAGACTTCAACCGCTGGCAGCAGAAAATGTTCTTCTATCTTACTACTCTAAGCCTACAATGATTTATCAGTGAAGATGTTCATGTCTTGACAGAAGAAACTCCTGATAATGAGAAGTTCGTGGTGACTAAAGCTTAAAAATATTCTGATTTTCTTTGTAAGGACTACATACTTAATGGCTTAGAGGATGACTTGTATTATGTCTTTACCGTATGTAAGACTTCAAAAAAATTGTGGAATACTCTTGAGAAAAAATATAAAACAGAAGATGCTGAACTGAAGAAGTTTGTGGTTGCAAAGATTTTGGACTTAAAAATGGTTGACAATAAGACTGTCATTTCCCAAGTCCAGGAACTACAAGTTATTGTTCATGATCTCCTTGTGAAAGGTAATTAGCTTGCGAAAATATAGGATATAGCATGTTCATTTAGGATATGTAAATTATAAAACCTTGCAAAAATTAATTAGCTTAGAAGTATTGCCTAAATTAAGTACAATATATCTCAATGTTAAATTTGTGTTGAATTTAAGTTTGTTAAACATCCTTATAAATCTATTAAAAGGAATTTCAATTCTTTAGACTTAATTGACACATATATTTGTGATACGAAGTTAATACCATTTTGCGGTGAAAAAAGTATTTCATAATTTTTATTGGCAATTGTACTCGATATTATTATATTTATTTGCTTAACAGTATAGATGAAGCAATAGAAGAATTTAAGCAATATATAACTGAAGTTGAGAATCAGTTGAACAAAAAGATAAAAATAATAAGAAGTGATAGGGGTGGAAAATATGAATCTCTTTTTGAAGAGATATGTTTGAAAAATTAAATTGTCCATCAAACTACTGCCCCTTAAACACCTCAATTCAATGGAATTGCAAAAAAATAAAATCAAACATTGAAGAAAATGATGAATGCCATATTAATAAGTTCTGATTTACCAAAAACTTGTGGGGGAAAGCTTTCCTTACATTAAATCGAATACTCAATAGAGTGTCCCATAGCAAAACACAATCTATTCCATATGCGAAATGAAAAGGGAGGAAACTCAACTTGAAATATTTTAAAGTGTGGGGGTGTTTTGCCAAAGTCCAAGTTCCTAAATCTAAAAGGGTCAAAATAGGACCAAAGACTGTGGACTGTGATTTTATTGAATATGCTACAAACAGTAAATCATATTAATTATTGGTTCACAAATCTGAACATCTTGATATTCATGATAATACGATAATAGAATCAGACAATACTGAATTCTTTGAAAACATTTATCCATATAAGACTAAATATGAGTCATCTAGCGAAGAATCTAAATGACCTCAAGAAGAACCAAAGAAAAATACACTTAATGAAGAGAATCCAAGATGTAGTAAATGTCAACAAACATCTACTTTCTTTGGAGCGAATTTTATAATATTTCTGCTTGAAAATAAGCCTCAAACATTTAAAAAATTTATGTCTTCTGGGGACTCATCATTTTAAAAAAAAGCAGTCAATTGTGAGATTGAATCAATCTTAAACAATCATACTTGGGAATTGATTGATCTTCCTCTTGAAAATAAACCTTTAGATTCCAAATGAATCTTTAAAAAAAAAATGCTGATGAAACTATTGACAAATATAAGGTAAGACTTGTTAAAGTTATAGACAAAAGTAAGACCTTAATTATTTTGACACATACTCGCCAGTAATGAGAATAACATATATCCGAATGTTAGTAGCACTGGCAGGTATATGGTCTTGAAATCCATCAAATGGATGTAAAAATAATTTTCTTAAATATAAAGTTAGAGAAAGAAATTTACATGGAAAAACCTGAGAGTTTTGTGGTTCCCGATAAGGCGAGAAAAGTGTGCAAACTTGTTAAGTCACTTTATGGACTTAACAAACACCCAAATAATAACATGTAAAATTTGACCAAACAATATTAACAAATGGATTTAAGATTAATGAGTGTGAAAAATATGTTTACATTAAAGACACTCTAAATCATAAAGTAATTATTTGTTTGTATGTTGATGACATGTTGATCATCATTAGAGACATTTCTGACATAAATGTTACTAAGTGTATGCTTGATAGAAAAATTGATATGAAAGATGTAGGAGCTACGGACGTGATCTTAGGGATCTGAATTCATAAAAATTCTCAAGGTTTAACATTGTCATAGTATATAACGACCGGGTTTGTCATTATGGGTAAATCTTTTGTACCAAGTTTAGAGTTAGAAAACTTCCGAGTTTGAGAGTTGAAAGTTCTGGGCTAGGTTAGTCTCGACCAATTTTGGAGTGAGGTATGGTCTAGGGAAATTTGGATGAGGATTAGGTAACGTGTCTTGTATCGAGCTAGTTTTCCTTGTATCTAAGACATAGAGGAGTCCGAAGGACTTTTTGAAAGTGAATTCGGGTAAGTGAAACTCTCGATATTGAGGTTGATATGAAAGGGTTAGTACGAGATATTAGAGATTCAAGGCGTGTTGTAAATGGGCACTTTTAGGGAACTATATGACTTTCTATCTTGTGTCAACTGCCATAGTGATTGACACACAACTGCAGCGACCTCTGTTATAACAGAGAAATTACTGCTATAGCGGAAGTCAACATCGGTCAGCATCACTATAGCGGATGTTTCTGCTATGGCGGTACCACTATAGTGGAGTGTGGACCGCTATAGAAGAGAAGGCGGGATTTTTTGCAGAAAACTTCTCCGAAACATTCAATTTTTATCAAGAATGTTTTAGGAGAAGGGCAAGGCAATTTTGGGTGAACTTAATCTGTTTTCTACCATTTTTCATCCCAAAGGTAAGGATTCTACTCCCCTAACTTAGTACTATCTTTTTTATGGAGTAGAATTGCTAGTTATGAACTTGGGGGAATGTTTAGATTGACCTAGGAATGGTAGAATCCGGGAAAAAGGAGATTCTAGGGTGTTAAAGTTCTTAGGTCTTGTATATTTTTTGTTAGGTTATGATCTCTTAGCCATAATTCTCTAAAATTATCCGTAAAAATGATGAACTTAGGTGAATTCATGGTGGGAAATCTCGGGAATGGGTGGAATGATCATAGTTTGGCTTGGGGATTGAGATTTTTGCATAATTCGGGTATTTTAGGCCAGTAAATTGATTGTAGTTATTGTATGTTTGTTTCTAGACCAAGAACAAGCAAAGTATTTGGAAAATGGGAAGGCTCTGGTTCAATAGAGCTTTGAGTAATTCGAGGTAGGTGATGGCTACTGATTTCCAATGTGCATTATGTGTTCATGTACCATTATTTAGTATTGTATGAGTTGCATGCTCAGGGAATGAATTGTGAATGTCTAATTGTCCAATTATCAGTCTTGTGAAATGAACTTGTTTGTTGCTTGTTGGTTTACAAGTATATTTGTTCATTGTTTGTGATTGATTGGACTTGGTGTGATATTTGGTTGACTCGGGTATCATGTCTGGTATGGGAATACTAATGGTTGGCTCGGGTACCATGCCTGGTATGGGAATACTAATGGTTGGCTCGGGTACCACGCTTGGTATGGGAATTCATAATGGTTGGCTCGGGTACCACACCTGGTATGAGTTGTTTTACTTGCATTGACTGTATTCTTTCGATGGTTCCATGAGTGGACCAGGTTGTATTCTTGAATTGTGATTATTACATATGGTCCATGAGAGGCCGGGTGATTATATCTAAATGTGAGGTTGATCTTGGTGTAGACCGGGGTTGCATGTTGAAACCTTAGGTGGTGTCAAGGGGATCCCGAGGGGTTCAATTATGTAAAAAGGGTATATGTTATTGTCTTTGAGTGTGGTCAGTGGTTGCTATTTGGTTCATGTGTTAATAAGCTAAGGAAGAGACTTATAATCTAGTTATATTGTTGGCTTGTTTACATGTTTTCTATACCTTACTATGTTTTGGTTTATTGTTCATATTCTTTTTATTAGAGCTAACCGATGATCCTACAAGTACACGGTGTTTGTGTACTGATTCTGCACTTGGTTTTTATTTTATGAGTACAGGCAATCTTCCGGCGGCTGACACGCAATCTCACCTGTAGTCCCGACATTTCCAGATCTCAAGGATGAGCTACTTCAGTCGAGCTACCTTGTTGTCTTCTTTTAAGTTGTAGTCCAATTATTTCGGGCTTAAACTCTCTCTTGTTTTGTTTGGGGTTGCATTCCTGTATTCTAGATGATTAGTAGTATGTTTTGGTACAGTGACTTTCAGGTTCTAGGGAGGATTTTTTCGCAGAATTTATGATATTAGTGTTTGAGCTGTTGAGTTGCTAGTTTATTTATTTGCACATTGGTTTTGAGCTATTAGAATGGTTAAGTTCTGGGTCGATGATGGTTCGCTCGCCCGGGGGTTTTGGTGGGTGCCACTCATGGTTGGTTGAGTTATGACAAAGATGGTATCAGAGCTCTAGGTTTGTTGATCTTGTCATACCAAAATGGGTCTAGTAGAGTCTTGCGAAACAGTACGGAGACGTTTGTACTTTTCTCGAGAGTCTATAAGACTTTAGGAAAACTATCTCTTCTTTCTTCCTTTATGCTATAACTTGATTCCAATTGGTATCTAACTCTTTCACTCTTCTGTCTGTAGATAGTTAATACGAGGAATAATGGAGCAAGGGCAGCAGTCCCAACAGTGGGCTCGGCTGTCAGAGGTTGAGGAAGGGGCAGGGGCCGAGGTAGAGCAGCACCCGCCAGGGGTGGAGCTCAACTGACTGTAGGAGCATGTAAAGCGACCCCTCTCCCATCCCAGGATCAGGTTGAAGAGGAAGTTGAGGTTATTGTTGAGGAGGGCACAGAGCAGGCGGAGGCAGCATCGTCTGGAGGTGCAGGCCTTCCACCTATGACGCCCGAGATATTTCAACAAGTGTGGTCCTGTTGAGTGGGCTGGTTGGTGCTGGAGCCAATCCCATAGGTACGACAGATCAGGTCCTAGGTGCACAACCAGCAGTTACTATAGCTCCTAGAATGGATGCAGCGTCGGGCACAGATGACTTATTCAGACCAATGCTAGGTCCGGTTATGATAGGGAATGAGCACGAGATGCTAATCAAGTTCCTCAAGTTGAAACCTCCTACGTTTCAGGGTACTGATAAAGAGGATGCTTATGAGTTCATATTGGACTGTTATGAGAGGCTGCACAAGCTGGGCATTATGCAAAAACATAGGGTTGAGTTCCTCACTTTTCAGCTGCAGGGTAATGCTAAGCAGTGGTGGAGGTCTCATGTGGAATGTCGGTCATCTTTTTTGCCTCCACTGACTTAGGAGAAGTTTCATGCTCTCTTCTTAAAGAAGTATGTGCCTCGTTCTTTGAGAGATCGCAAGAAAGACGAGTTCCTGGATCTAGAACAGGGTAGCATGTCGGTCTCCACTTATGAGGCTAAGTTTCATGCCTTGTCTCATTTTGCTACACAGTTGTTGGGTGCCGAAGAGGAGAGGGTTTGTTTTCTTGTGAAGGGTCTGAACATTGATTTGAAAGTGTTCTCTGTGCACATGACTTCAGCAGGGAAAAGCTTCAATGAGGTCACCGATTATATGAAGAAGTTAGAAGGGGTTAAGCAGGTCGTGCAGGCTAAAGTGTTAGCCAAGAAGTCCTGAAATGAGGGAAATTTACGTGGTTCATACTCCAGGGGTCATCATCAGCAGGTATACTCTTCCCGTCCTATTCAGTTAGCTCTGCCAGCTACTATAGGTGGTCGTCCAAGAGCTAATCAGCAGTTTTCAGCTCCTAGAGGCCAGAGAGCTTCTTACACATCCACCAGCAGGCCTACACTTGATCGTTGTTGTTTCCATTGTGGTAATCTGGGCCACTTTAAGAGGGAGTGCCCAAACAGATATACTGGTAATCAGGCTCAGCAGCAGTCTAAGGCTGTGGTTCCAGCAGGTATAGGTGGTTATGCTAGAGGTCATCCACAGGGTGGGCGAGGTAACTTTTAGGGAGGTCGGGGAGACAGAGGTAATAGCGGCGCGGGTAGGGGTGCAACATAGCTAGCCAAGGAAGTTACTCAGATTAATGACCGGGCTCACTGTTATGCTTTACCAGGGAGGTCTGAGGCTGAGGCAACGGACACAGTGATCACAGGTATAATTCTGGTCTGTGATAGGATGACTTCTGTATTTTTTGACCTAGGTTCTACATACTCTTATATTTTTGCAAATTTTGCTTTCGGTTTGGACTTGATTTTTGATATCCTCGATTCCTCTATCCATGTTTCCACTCTAGTTGGAGAGTTCGTGATTGTGACTCATGTTTATCATACATGTCCTGTGGTATTTGTAGGGTTGCAGACCTGGGTAGACTTGATAATTCTGGATATGGTAGACTTCGATGTTATTTTGGGCATGACCTGGTTGTCTCTTTATCATGCTGTATTGAATTATAACCCTAAGACTATGGCTCTAGAAATTCAGGGTAAGGATATATTAGAGTGGGAAGGTGTGTACAGGCCTAGGCTGACTAATATCATATCATTTCTTCGGGCTAGGAAACTAGTGGGGAGAGGGTGTTTGACCTTCTTGGCTCATCTCCGGGATGATAGTGTGGAGTCCCCATATATTGAGTCAATTTAAGTTATGTCAGAGTTTCAGGAGGTGTTTTCAGCGAATTTGTTGGGCATACCTCCGGACCGGGACATTGATTTTTGTATTGACTTGGAGCCGGGCACTCACCCAATTTCCATTTCTCCTTATTGCATGGCTCCGGCAGCATTAAGGGAACTTAAGACTCAACTTCAGGAACTCTTAAACAAGGATTTTATCCATCCCAGTGATTCGCCTTGGGGTGCTCCGATATTGTTTGTGAAAAAAAGAATGGTAGTATATGGATGTGCATAGACTACAGACAATTGAATAAGGTTACCATTCGGAATAAGTACCCATTACCCCGTATAGATGATCTGTTTGACCAGTTACAAGGTGCATCAATGTTTTTGAAAATTAACTTAAGGTCAGGGTATCATCAATTAAATATTAGGCCCGAGGATATTCCTAAGACTGCTTTTCAGACTCGATACGGGCATTACGAGTTTCTAGTGATGTCATTTGGTTTGACGAATGCGCTGACAACATTCATGAGTTTGATGAATAGGGTGTTTAAGTCTTATTTGGATTCATTCATCATCGTGTTTATAGATGACATTTTGATCTACTCCAAGAGTAGGGAAGAGCATGTGGAACATCTCCGTATTGTGTTGGATATTTTGAAGCACCAGAAACTGTACGCAAAGTTTTCTAAGTGTGAATTTTGGTGGACTTCAGTCGCTTTCTTTGGGCATGTAGTGTCAGAGAAGGGAGTGATGGTAGATCCCCAGAAGATTGAGGCAGTCAAGAGTTGGGTCCGGCCTAGTTTTGTCACTGAGGTGAGAAGTTTTGTGGGTCTTGCAGGCTACTACCGTAGATTTGTAAAGGATTTTGCATCCATTGCTATCCACTTGACAAGGTTGACTCAGAAAGAGGTACCATTTGTGTGGTCCAATAAGTGTGAAGAGAGCTTCTAAAAGCTCAATACACTTCTTACCACGGCTCCCATCCTTTCATTGCTGGTTGAAGGTAAGGATTTCATTGTATATTATGATGCTTCACATTCAGGTTTGGGTGCTGTGTTGATGCAAGACATGAATGTAATAGCAAATGCTTCTAGGCAATTGAAGGTCCATGAAAGTAATTATCCAACCCATGACTTGGAGTTGGCAATGGTAGTCTTTGCACTCAAAATCTGGAGACACTATCTTTAGGGTGTCAAGTATGAGGTGTTCACTGATCATCGCAGTTTGCAACATGTATTTACTTAGAAGGACTTGAATCTGAGACAGAGGAGGTGGATGGAGTTATTGAAGGAATATGATGTGACCATCCAGTATCATCCGGGTAAGGCTAATGTAGTGGCAGATGCATTGAGCCGGAAGACCATCAGCATGGGCGGTTTGGCTTGTTTGGGGGTGTCCAAACGACCATTGGCAAGGGCGATTCAGGCCTTAGAATCTAAGTTCATGCACTTGGGTATCTCAGAACAGGGTGGAGCGTTGGCCAGTGTTGAGGTCAAATCCACATTCATAGAGGAGATAAAGATTAAGCAATTTCAGGATGCACTATTGAGCAAGCTTTGGGGCAAGGTAATATTCTGAGAGTCCAGGGATGCCATGTTGGATGCTAGCGGGGTGTTGAATTTCAGAGGAAGGATTTGTGTTCCTCGGTTTAATGACATAATTCAGAAGGTGTTGGCAGAGGCTCATAGTTTGCGGTATTCAATTCATCCAGGCGTAACCAAGATGTACAGGAATTTGAGGCAACTTTATTGGTGGCCTGGGATGAAAAGGGACACAGCTGATTTCGTGTCCAAATGTCAAAACTGTTAGCAGGTCAAGTATGAGCACCAAAGGCCTGCAGGACTACTACAGAGGATGCCCATTCCCGAGTAGAAGTGGGAGAGGATAGCCATGGATTTTGTGGTGGGTCTTCAAAAGACTTTGGAAAATTATGACTCTATTTGGGTCATTGTGGACAGGCTGACCAAGTCAGCTCATTTCATTCCGGTCTGAGTGGACTATAATTCATAGCAGTTGGCTAAGATCTATGTGAAAGAGATCATGAGACTGCATGGGGTGCCACTGTCCATCATTTCAGACAGGGGCACGCAGTTTACCTCTAAGTTCTAGGGTAGGTTACATGAAGAGTTGGACACTCAACTCACTTTCAGCACAACATTCCATCCTCAGACTGACGGTCAGTTAGAGAGAATGATCCAGGTATTAGAAGACATACTGAGAGCATGTGTGATTGACTTTGAGAGTCATTGGGACCAGTTCCTACCACTGTGTGAGTTCGCATACAATAACAACTACCACTCCAGTATCGACATGGCACCATTTAAGGCACTGTATGAGAGGGGTTGTAGATCACCTATAGGGTTGTTTGAGGCAGGTGATTTGAAGCTTCTGGGCGTAGAATTGGTAAGGGAAGCACATGAAAAAGTAAGGGGCATTCAAACCAAGTTGCTAGTAGCCCATAGCAGGCAGAAGAAATACGCGGATAGCAAGGTAAGAGACATGAATTTTTAGGTTGGTGAGCAAGTACTATTAAAAGTATCACCGATGAAGAGGGTTATGTGTTTTGGTAAGAAGGGCAAGCTCAACCTTTGGTTTATCGGTCTATTTGAGGTTCTCAAAATAGTAGGGCCAGTGGCTTATAGGTTAGAACTACCACCCAGTTTATCCGATGTCCATCCAGTATTCCATGTATCCATGTTGAAGCAGTACCATGGGGATGGAGATTACATTATCAAATAAGATGAAGTGTTTCTAGATAAGGACCTTTGATATGAAGACAAACCAGTTGTGATTCTTGATCGAGATATCCGAAAGTTGAGGACAAAGGAGATCAAGTCTGTGAAAGTTCAATGGAAGCAACATATGATTGAGGAAGCCACTTGGGAAACCAAGAAGGACATGCGGGACAAGTACCCTCACTTGTTTGAGGATTCAGGTACTATACTTTCCCTCTTTTATTCTCTGTATTTTCAGGTTTGATCATTCGGGGATGAACGATAGGTAAATTGGTATCTGTTGTAACGACTGGGTTCGTCATAATGAGTAAACATTTTGTTCCAAGTTTAGAGTTAGAAAACTTCTGAGTTTGGGAGTTGAAAGTTCTGGGCTAGGCTAGTCTCGACCAGTTTTGGAGCGAGTTATGATCTAGAGAAATTCGGGTGAGGATTCAGTAATGTGTCTTTTATCAAGCTAGTTTTACTTGTAGCTAAGACATAGACGAGTCCAGGGGATTTTTCAGAAGTGAATACGGGTAAGTGGAACTCTCGGTATTGAGGTTGACGTGAAGGAGTTATTCCGAGACATTAGGGATTCAAGGTGTGTTGTAAAATGGGCACTTTTGGGAAATTTTACGACTTTCTGTCCTGTGTCAACTGCCATAACAGTTGACATATTGCTATAGAGACCTCTGCTATAGTAGAGATATTACCGCTATAGCGAAAGTCAATATCGATCAGCACCGCTATAGCGGAGCGTGGACTGCTATAGCAGACAAGTCGGGATTTAATGAAGAAAACATCCCCAAAATGTTCAGTTTTCATCAAGAACATTTTGGGAGAAGGGCAAGGAAATTTTGGGCGAACTTACTCCGTTTTGCACCATTTTTCGTCCCAAAGGTAAGGATTCTACTCCCCTAACTTAGTACTATCTTTCCTACGGAGTAGAATTTCTAGTTATGGACTTGGAGAAAGGTTTGGATTGACCCAGGAATGGTAGAATCCGGGAAAAAAAGGGATTCTAGGGTGTTAAAGTTCTTGGGTCTTGTATATTTTTATTGGATTATGATCACTTAGCCATAATTCTCTAAAAGTATCTGTAAAAAATATAAACTTAGGTGAATTCATGGTGGAAAAGCTCGAGAATGGGTGGAATGATCATAGTTTGGCCTGGGAATTGGAATTGTTGCATAATATGGGTATTTTAGGCCAATAAATTGATTGTAGTTGTTGTATGTTTGTTTCTAGACCAAGAACAAGCAAAGGATTTGCAAAATGAGAAGGCTCCGGTTCAATAGAACTTTGAGTAATTCGAGGTAGGTGATGACTACTGATTCCCAATGTGTATTATATGTTCATGTACCATTATTTAGTATTGTATGAGTTTCATGCTTAGGGAATGAATTGTAAATGTCTAATTGTCCGGTTATCAGTCTTGTGAAATGAACTTGTTTGTTGCTTGTTGGTTTACAAGTATTTTTGTTTATTGTTTGTGATTAATTGGACTTGGTGTAACACCTCAAAAAATCTAAGCTAATACCCAAACTATTTTCATGAGTGTAATGATCATTTTCCTAGTATGGTGAGTGCTTTGGATGTGAATCATGTTCATAACAAACTCCTAGAAGCAAGTTAAGTTGGAAGCACCCCAACCAAAGAAGTTTTCATGATAGACTAAACTAGTGTCATCTTCAAATGATCAAACATCCTAAAATATGAAGAGTTAGGTGGCCTAGTACCCACCAAATTAAAGATTTTTGAGTCTTCTTTCCAACTCAACCGACCATGCATTAATCCGAGTCCGAAGAAAAAGTTATAGGCATTTTACTGCAGCACTGTCAGTGACTACGGACGGGATAACGAACCGTGGTTCTGAACCACAGTCTGTACTGTGACTCATGAAAATAGACCTGTAACTTAAAATTTTCACCTTCAAAATGATGAGTTGGTTCACGACCCCTAGAACAAAATCACGATCTTTAGTATGACACGTGGTTTGTCAATTTTCAGCCTTTCTTCCAGATTTCCATGGGTGACTTCACGGGTCATTGTTTCAAATAATGGTCTGTCATGTAAACTCGTGGAATCACCTTCAGAGAACTCTAGAACTCAGGGACAGAACCACCGATCAGTTGACGGTTCGTCATTAAGAACCACGGTCTGTCAACCAATCCATGGTTTGATATTCCGAGGATTTTAGCAGTTTTTAAATTTAATTTCCCAGGGATATTTTAGACCATTACTTCTTCTTTTAGCTCCGACTATAAATAGTTGGAGGCTTATTTTATTAAGTAAAATGCCTCCAATCTATCAGTTTTCCTCATTCTTTCTTTTAAGTCTGTTTCAAAGAATAAAGAGCGTTTTTCTCCAAAGTTCATACCTAGGGCTTTCTCCATCAAGCTTCAAACTTCAGGTTCTCTTCAAGGATTATCATCCACCAGGTATGTGGGTATTCAATGAGGATCTCCTTTCAACCTCATGCCCAAATTTCAATTTTTCGTTATGATTTTTATAAGTTATGACTCTAGGGTTCTTACCTAAACAAGTGTTTTACTGTAAATTTGATCTCTTGAGGATCTTACATGACTACTATTCTTGTTAGAATGATTTCTACATGAATTCCATCAGTTAGATTTCAAAACCCTAGATTTTAGAAGAAGTGAATTATTGCCTGATTTTACCCAACTATGTATATTTTTACAGAACTGAATTCCTCATGATACTATATATTCCCCGTATATGTTTAAGTGATATTACAAGGAATTTTACGAATATTTTATTAAATCCCTGGAATTTTGATGAAACAGACTTAGCCTGGATTTACAGCATCTTCTGCATGAAGTAGCTTTCTTTTCAAGAACTTAGCATGAAATTGTAGTATTTTCATATGAACTAACTTCTCTTCAGAATACAACCTTGTCTACTAGTACTCCATTTTAAAGCATGAAATTACCTAGTTATCAGCCTACAAATTTTCAGAAAAACAGAATGCTTTCATATTTAGTATTTTCTTTCATTCTCAGAACATCAGTATATTTGAGCTATCCAGTATTTCAGTTGTAGTTATTGCTTTATATTCAATTGGGAGTAGGCTTAGCACCGAGCGGATGAAGGAATAAAGGCTCAGCTGTCAGATTAGGCTGAGACCTTTAGTAGCAGTCCCTAAGTCTCAGAACTACGACGCCACCATAGGTATCAAAGGGGTCAGCTGTCAGATTAGGCTGGACACCCTTGTCCCTTGTGGACATCAGTTTAGTGGATCTACGTCAGATTTATTTGTACCCTTGGCAAGGTATGAACACCCTTTCATTCAGGATTACAGGTTGGCCCCATAGTTAGCTCAACTTGGGGTATGTCAATTAATATTAGCTCCCACAGTCCATATTCATTATTGCATGACTTTGTATTCAGTTATTCAGTTCAGTATTATACAGTTGCATGTTTATATACTTGGTCATTGCGTCAGCTTATACCTTTCAGCTTGCATTCAGTACACTACATCAGTATTTTCAGTATGTTAAGTAGAAGGAACTCACCTAAAGATTTATTTTAAACATGAGTTTTAGCATGACTCATGACCTCCAGCTCAGTTGCACTATTTCATGATTTACAGATATACTTCATCTTTTCAGTCTATGGATCCCCAAATAACAGTTTTACTTATCTTAAAATATCATGATCTCACAGTTATAGTTCAGAAATATGATTTACACCTTTTTCAGGAAAAAGGCTTATATTCTATAGTTTTGACTTATGCACTTCAGATGTTATACTTAGTCCAATTCTCTGCCATGTTTTCAGTACATACATGTTGTTATACCCCATTTTAACCGAGATCAAACGGTGTACAACGTATTGAAAACTTCTAAATTAATTAAAGGAAGTCGCCACCTAATTAGTCTTACGGTGAATTAGGACACCTATAATTAACTATGTGATTAAAGCAAATAAAAGACTTCATTTTTTTAAGGTCTACTTAAGATTCTAAGTAAGGATTCTAACTATTATAAAGAGAAGGTATTAAGCATTCTTTAAAATCCGTAAAAGACAGTTAACCGGCCAAACTTAGGTTAATCTAATTAAAATCAACAAATTAAAACAATTAAATTTTAAACTCAAAGAAAGCTTGAAAGATGTTGGCACTTCAAAGTTTTTCAAAAATTATATATCTACTTAATTCTTATGAGGAAAAGGTTTAGTTATTTTTCAATCAAATTTTGCCATAACTAATTAAATAACTTGACATGGTTTTAGAAAAATGAATAAATAACAAGTAAATTATCCAAAGTAATCCTAATCTTTTTGAAAAAAATCCATTTTTTCATCTAAAATATGCATATAATCCCTTAAATGTGATAAGAAGAAATAACTTGTGAAAATTCTTTAAAGAATGAAAATGTCGGAAAATTAAATAAATAATTTTAATAATAGTGAAGGCAAAAGTGTGTAGAAAATAATTTTATTTATAGTTAGAAAAATGCGTCGAACAAAATAACTAATGGTTAAATATCAATTAAGTTGACCAAAAATATTTAAAAGATATGCAACCTAACTAATATAATTGTAAAAAATAAATTACTAAGTAAAACCTTCTTTTGGATTAAAATTATAAATCTACACTTAAAAATAGGGACTTGAAAGATATTTAAACTTATTATAAAAAGAAAATTTCTTGAAGCAAATAAAAGAGAATCCCAACAACGCAAAATATGCTATTTTAAGTTCTAAAAAAAGGGGTATATTTCTACCTTGAAATTTACATTTTTTAAGACTAAAAATCTGCACTTTTTTAACTTATTTAAAACCAAATTTTGCTCTAAGAAAATCTGCACTTTTACACTCAAGAAATCTTTGTTTTAAGCCTTTAAAACAACTATAATTTACCTATAAAAAATCTGCATTTTTAACCTTTGTAAAGCTGTGTTTTTAACAGAAAAATCTGCACTTTTGAACTCATTTAAAGCTGCATTTTTTTTTACCCTTAAAAAAAACTGCATTTTTTCACTAAGAAAACAATCTCCGTTTTAAGTCCTTAAAAGAGCTGCGTTTTTCTTTTACTTAACTAAAATCTATTTGAAGAAGATACTTTTAGGAAGCAAAGTCGTTTGACATAACAAAGGGATTCTCTCTTATTTATTTTTGCAGAGTAAAGAGTGAGGGAAATAAAAGTTATAACAAAGCTTGATTTCTAATACTTCAAAAATATCATAGATGCGCATAATGTATATATACGAAGTAAAAGAACTAACTATATGCTCCCATTATCATATATAGCTAACTACCCTTCCTAAGGTTCAAGTACTCTAGGCCTAAATCTTTATCGACGAAACCAAAAAGAAATTGAAATAAGAGTTAGAATAACTAATTAAGCATAACAAAATTCGTAATAGAATCAATAACAAATAGAGTAAAGAGAAAATGAAAGACGTATCTCCCCGCTCTCATTTTTTGCTAAGGAAAGATGGATGAAGATAGATGTGATATTCCAAGTCCTTCTCTTCTCCCTCTATTCTTTGTTCGGACACAAAATGAGAAGACGGGAGATATGCTTGACGGGTGAAATGCAAGTGTACTCGTTCTACAATGACGCGGAGTCTCATTTGAGACTCCTTGCAACTCCGGCAAACCATGTGAAATAAGAAAAAAGAAGCAAACATTAGAAAAGGGCATTTAATTTAAAGGAACACTAAAGAAGAAAAAAAAATCACCACGAAAACATATAGGGTCCTGCTAGATCAAGATTCATGCCTCATTCTTACACGAAGATATACAGAAAGTATAATTAGTGCTCCAAGTTGTTTGGGCAAACTAATATTGTTTGGGAAATAAAGTCTTTTATTTTTTCATTTAAACTTTTAAATAAGTAACAACTTTACACCAAATCCGAGCATAAACACAACATCAAACAAAGTTCCCCGGCAGTACCCTTTTAAATAAAATGGAGTATTGAAGAAAAAGCAAAGAATACAAAGTTCTCAAATAAATCAAAACTGAACACTAGGGAAAAACAAAGGGTACAAAGTTCTTAAACAAATCTATACTACTGTAAAACTTAAAACACATTTTTTGTTAACTTAAATACTCAAGATGACTTTTAAATCATAGCTAAACACGTATTAATTCTTAAACTTATGAATCTGTAGTAATATTCATAAACATTTACCAATTTGTCTCAACAAAGTTCTATGGACATGAAGCTTGAACAAAAGATACTAACTAAAGAAAACAAAGTATTAGCCAAGAGAAGATTTGTTCACTTTCATGTTAGTGTTCTATTTTCACTTAGGTGGCTAAAACAGGGGAATAACATCTCTAATCACATAACTTAAATAACATATACTGGTGCATCCATTTTTTGCTTCCGAATAGTATACTACTGAAGAAATTAAAGGGAGTGCTATTATACAAAAAAAAAAAAGGTTAACAGATTGATTTTTTTAATAGAACGTCACTGGTTCCTTCACAAAAAAAATCCCAACGAAACCAAACTTTAAGAAAAAGTCGTTGAACATGAATTAAAGGCACCAAAAGACGTCTTCATATGATCAAAGGAGTGTAAGATTACAACATGCTTCCTACGCAAAGTCTGAAAGGCAGAGAAAGGAAAGAAAGTAATACTACAAAGGAAAGAACAAGGTTATGTTTTCACCTGTTTCGAAGCAGCGAACTCAGAGCGTCTTGACCAAGTATCTATGCTCGAAACTCAGACGGAACCAAACTTAACTTCGCACAAGGAATCAAGAAAAAACCAAAGAAAGACGAAGGACTATATATTTTGCGAAAAAGAGAGATGTTTATGGCTATGCAATGAGGGCTGCCAACTGATGCCTCAAACTTTGTGAAAGCTTGGTATTTATAGGAGCGAAGCTAGGGTTCATGGGGGGATTTTGGGCGGGATTTTGAATGCAATTTAAATTTGAACGTTGTAGGCTACACGTGATTTCGCAGATTGATTCAGAATAAGAGAGCAAACGAGATAAAACTTGCCTAAAACTCGCTTGAGAGAAAAGTAACCAAGCAAAAGAGAATACCTCATATGCTTGTTAAAGATTTTGAAGATATCTTGGTCAATTCCTCGAGATTTCTCAACGATCCTCCATAAATGAATGCTCGAAATGGCCTTACAAGTCTTTGGCCACAAGGAAAGGAGGTTGTTGTCTTCCTCAAAGTGGAGAAGAAGCCAAAAATGGCTTTCTGCCATCGCAGTTCAAAGAGAGAGAGACAACGAGGGAGAGAGAGAGTATTAGAAATAGCGGCTGTTTTGCAAAGAGGATGAAAACCTAGAATATTTTAGGGATTCAAGGTTATTATGGGTATTTTAGATGGGCTAAATGAGGGTACATTTGGTAGTTCAAGAAAATGGAGTGTGAGTGGGCTTTGACCAGCCAATCCGAGGGCGCCACACGGGCAGGGGAGGTACTGAGCGTGTGCAAAACGTGTAAGGCGTGTGCTATAGGTGTGGTTATGATTGCTGGGCGCTTACATGGTTCTTAGGTGGCGTCCATGTGGAAGAGAAGGGTGAAAGAGATGGGCTGCAGATTGGGCTTAATTGTTGGGCTAAAAATGGATGAATTTATGGATCAAATTTTATAAAAATGGGCTGAGTAGAATACATTCTTCCTTGTATTTCTTTGGGCTTCATAAATCAAGATTAAAGACTCTAAATAACTTATGCATTAATACGTATTCAATTAAATAAATTATTTATGATTAAGAGATAATTATAAAAAGATTATATTAAAATTAACATCGTAAGAATTATGAGATAATATTTATAAAGGAATAAAGAAGTATTTTACTCTATTAAATACAACAAATTGGCGCTTTTTGCTAAATTAAGATAACGAGCGTGCTGCTAGATTTATAAAATAATAACAATAATAAAATAATAATAATAATAGTAGTAGAACTACATTGATAATTTCACAAAAATAAGGACGATAGCATTATATAGATCTCTAATTATAATAAATAAAAACTTGTACGCATTCTTAAATTATTAAAATTATTTGAAGCATAAAGAATTAATCGGGAAGAAAGATGGCACAAAATTGGGTGTCAACAGCTTGTCCCTCTTTGACCGAGGATGATGTAAGAGTCTTCGGGCAAAGAAGTTGACTTAGTAACCTAATTTTGTCCCAATGGATAGAATTTAAAAAAAAGTATGAAGAAAATTTGAGAGAGTTGTGGCCGAACTCTGGTCTCCGAGTTGCCTACATATCTCGGGTTGCATGAGAATCAGGCCGTCTGTAGTTCTGAAAGATTATGATACCCTATGAACAAGGAATCACAATGAATGCAAAAATGTTGTCCCAGTGTCAAATTATGATGACACTGGGTATTATGATTTAGGAAACATATTCCAGACCTTAGAATTTAGAAAATGAAATGAGCGAACTTAATCATCGAGCTGTCGATGTAAGTAGATTATTTGAGAGTAAAGTTGAGCGAAGTTCGAGGTAGATCCTTGATCTTTGTTGGGAGTCTGAGCGTCATTCCCCACAAATTGCCCCAGTTCGCTGCTTAGAAATAGTTCCACGTTATGCTAATGCTCCTGCGAAACTTAAACTAGACAAAACAATTAGGAAGTAAATATTAAATGTAAAGCGATGTATAATAAATTCATGAACAAATAACACCTTTTGGGCGTTAATTTATGAAAATGCGACCTTGCAGGCTGAAATGATTTAATGAAATAAAAATTTTAACAAAGCTTATGAAAATGGGGTTGTAGGCCAATGATTCATGAGAATGATGCCTTTTGGCGATGATTAATGAAATGAGGCCTTAACCTAAATATTTTATGAAGATGAGTCTTTTCAAGCCAATGATTTATGAAAATGAGGCATTTTAAGCCAATAATGTCTATGAAAGCAATACATTATGAAAAGCATTTGTGCGATATATTTAAAAAATAGTTGTGCAATATATTTAAAGCAATTGTGCAGTGTATTTAAAGCAATTGTGCAATGCATTTTAAAGCATTTGTGCAATGCTTTAGACAATAATTGAAAGTCATGTGCAGTGCATTTAAAGCATTTATGCGAAGCATTTGTGTAGTATTTATTTAATAATTCTGAAAGCATTTATGCAAAGTAATTAAAGCCATGTGTGCAGTGCGTGCGCGACACATTTGAAAGACAATTAAAGCCATGCATAATTCATTTTAAAGCGTTTGAAAGCATTTGTGCAGTGCATGTGCAGTGCATGTGCAGTGCATTTGAAAGAAAATTAAAGTCATGCATAATGCATTTAAAGCGTTTGAAAGCATTTGTGCGGTGCATGTGCAGCGCATTTGAAAGACAATTAAAGCCATGCATAATGCATTTTAAAGCGTTTTAAAGCATTTGTGCAGTGCATTTGAAATGATTTGTGTAGAGCTATCAATGTATTTGAAATATTTTGTAAAGCTTTAGTAATGAATTTGAAAATCACCATCACATAAGAGGCATAATATTTCCTAAATATTATAAGCAAACCGTTCGAGATATAATTCCCGCGAAGATGTAATCGCTATCGACTATTCAACTTCTGCTAATCTGAAAAACCTGTACTCAAAGAAAAATTATAAGTTTTGAGGGAGGTTGATTTGCGTTGACTTTGAAACTCTGGGTCTTGATACTTCTTGCTTCCGCTTTGTTTGGACTTGCAACCCCCATTTATCGTAAATCTTGGCTAATGAATAATATAAAACATTTGATTGAAAATCATTTTAGAATAAAATATAAGTAAAAATAAATAGATATATAAAGTATGCATATACGTATAATTGTAAAGAAATTCTGCCAAATTTTAAATTGTGACATGTCGTGAAACAACGCAAACGTCCTTTATCCAAAGCAAATGTCCTTTCTTTTGTCGGATGACTGGGTTGATCGAATACTCTTTGATATCCTTTGATGCCTGCTCGCAATGATGCCCTTAAAATTGTCCCAGTTTCTGACATAGGAGAAGTACTGAAGCTCCATCATGATGAGACCGAGCCTTATATAGGCTGCCTATGTATCCCACTAAGGGAATCAGGCCAAGCGTAGTTCATAAAATACATTTCTAAAAAGTTTTTAACTAAGGGGCCGAACCCTCCACGAGTTGCCTACGTATCCAAAGGAATCAGGCCAGACGTAGTTCGTTACATATATAAAAAAAAATGGAATTGGGATTTTCTTTAATAAAGTGACCGAGGCCCATGCGGACCGCCTACGTATCCCACCGAGGGAATCAGGTCGCAACATAGTTCCATTACAAGCAAAAATGGGATTTTTGGAGATTTTTACTTAAGAGACC
Organism: Jaltomata sinuosa; assembly: GCA_003996215.1. NCBI lineage: Eukaryota > Viridiplantae > Streptophyta > Magnoliopsida > Solanales > Solanaceae > Jaltomata > Jaltomata sinuosa. The sequence goes on from QJPP01007357.1 coordinate 203,428, forward strand.
AAACCCGGTGTGGGTTTCCTACGTGTCCCGCCAAGGGAATTAGGTCATACGTAGTTTTGATTACATAGAAAGACATTACATAAACAAAACAAAATAAAAAGCTTCTAGACATAATATCTCTTAACGGCATCTGCATTGATGGCTTTCGGCCAAACTTCACCATCCATTTCAGCCAGAATCAATGCTCCTCCAGTCAGTACTCGGTGAACCATGTAAGGCCCTTGCTAATTAGGTGCAAATTTTCCTTTAGCTTCGTGTTGGTGTGGAAATATGCGCTTCAAAACCAATTGCCCCGGTGTAAATTGCCTCGGTCTTACCTTCTTGTTGAAATCCTTGGCCATCCTATTCTGATAAAGTTGTCCGTGACAAACTGCATTCATTCTCTTTTCATCAATTAGCATCAACTATTCATACCAATTATGTACCCATTTGGCATCACTCAACTCAGCTTCTTGTATAATTCTCATAGACGGTATCTCCACTTCTGCTGGTAACACTGCTTCCGTTCCATAGACCAAAAGATAAGGCGTTGCCCCAGTTGAAGTCCTGATTGTGGTGCGATAGCCAAGGAGGGCAAATGGCAAATTCTCGTGCCAATGCTTGCAGTTATCAATCATCTTCCGCAATATCCTTTTGATGTTCTTATTGGCTGCCTCAACTGCTCCATTCATCTGAGGTCGATAGGGAGTGGAATTGCGATAGGTAATCTTAAACTTCTCACATATCTCACGCATTAAGTCACTATTGAGATTAGCTCCATTATCGGTTATAATTGACTCGGGAATTCTAAATTGACAGATGATGTTATTGCGAACAAAATCCGTCACCACCATTTTTGTCACAGACTTGTATGAAGATGCTTCTACCCATTTTGTGAAGTAATCAATAGCTACCAAAATGAATCAATGCTCATTTGACGTGACAGGCTCAATAGGACCAATGGCGTCCATGCCCCAAGCTGCAAATGGCCAAGGAGAGCTTGTCACATTGAGTTCATTTGGTGGAACCCGAATCAAGTCACCATGAATCTGACATTTATGACATTTTCGCACAAAGAGAATGCAATTTGTTTCCATGGTCATCCAAAAATAGCCAGCTCGTAAAATCTTCTTTGCCAGAACAAAACCATTCATGTGTGGCCCACATGTGCCGCCGTGTATTTCTTCAACCAACTTGATTGCCTCTTGAGCGTCAACACACCTTAACAATCCTAAATCTGGGGTCCTCCTATAAAGGATTTCTCCATTTAGGATAAAGTGGTTTGCCAATCTCCGAAGTGTCTTCTTCTGAATACTGGTTATGCCTTCCGAATAATCTCCCTTCTTGAGATATCTCTTAATGTCATAGTACCAAGGTTCTCTATCTAGTTCTTCATCTACATGGAAACAATAGGCTAGTTGAGCTTGTACATTCACCTTGATAGGATCTATGTGGTTCTTATCTGGATGTTGAATCATAGAAGACAGGGTTGCCAATGCATCTGCGAACTCGTTTTGAGCTCTTGGGACATGTTTGAATTCAATCTTGATGAACTTTTTTCGCAACTCTTTCACGCACTCCAGATATGGAAGTAACTTTGAATTCTTGACATTCCATTCACCTTGTACTTGATGAATCACTAAATCTGAGTCCCCCATAACCAACAATTCTTGTATGTTCATATCAACGGCCAATCTAAGTCCCAGAATACAAGCTTCATATTCTGCCATATTGTTGGTACATGGAAACCTGAGCTTTGCCGAGATTGGATAATGTTGGCCTAATTCTAAAATTAGCACAGCCCCAACACCGACTCCTTTGAAGTTCGCAGCCCCATCAAAGAACATTCTCCATCCTGGATAATCTTTTGAAATGTCCTCTCCAATAAACAAAACCTCTTCATCTGGGAAGTAAGTTTTAAGATGCTTGTACTCTTCATCTACGGGGTTTTCAGCAAGATGACCAGCTAACTCTTGTCCTTTGACCGCCTTTTGAGTAATATAAACAATGTCGAACTCACTTAGCAAAATTTGCCACTTCGCTAGTTTTTCGGTAGGCATGGGCTTCTGAAAGATGTACTTGAGCGGATCCATTCTTGAGATGAGAAAAGTCGTATATGCACACAAGTAATGCCTCAACTTTTGTGCAACCCAAGTTAAGGCACAACAAGTGCATTCCAACAAAGTATATCGGGCTTCATAGGGCGTGAACTTCTTGCTCAAGTAGTATATAGCCTGCTCCTTCTTTCCGGTTTCATCATGTTGTCAAAATACGCATCCAAATGCATTGTCAGATACAGATAAATATAGCAGCAACGGTCTTCCAGGTTCCGGGGGCACCAAGACAGACGGACTGGACAGATACTCTTTGATTCTATCAAAAGTTTGTTGGCAATCTTCCGTCCATTTGGTAGCAGCATCTTTCCTCAATAGTTTGAATATCGGTTCACAAATCACAGTAGATTGTGCAATAAACCGACTAATGTAATTGAGCCTACCAAGGAAACTCATCACATCCTTTCGACTTTTAGGAGGAGGCAAGTCTTGAATAGCCTTTATTTTTGAAGGATCCAATTCTATGCCTTTCCTACTCACAATGAAACCTAGCAACTTCCCGGCAGGGACACCGAATGCACATTTTGCAGGATTCAGTTTTAGATTGTATCTTCTCAATCTGTCAAAGAACTTCTTCAAATCTGTCAAGTGATCCGAGCTCTTCTATGACTTGATAATGACATCATCCACATAGACTTCAATCTCTTTATGGATCATGTCATGGAAAATGGTAGTCATAGCTCTCATGTATGTAGCTCCTGCATTCTTGAGTCTAAAAGGCATTACCCGATAACAATATATTCCCCAGGGCGTGATGAATGCTGTTTTCTCAGCGTCTTCCTCGTCCATCAAGATCTGGTGGTAGCCTGCGAAGCAATCAACAAATGACTACAACTCGTGCTTTGCACAATTATCGATAAGAATGTGAATGTTTGGGAGAGGGAAATCATCCTTCGGGCTAGCCTTGTTGAGATCCCGATAATCCACACATACTCTGATTTTTCCATCTTTCTTTGGCAGCGGTACTATGTTGGCTAAACAAGTGGGATATTTTGTGACTCGAATGAAATTGCGTCAAATTTCTTGGAGACTTCTTCCTTAACTTTCAATCTCAAATCAGGCTTGATCTTTCTTGGCTTTTGCTTTACCGGAGGACAAGATGGATCAATTGGCAGCCTATGTGAAACAATGTCTGTGCTCAGACCCGGCATATCATCATATGACCATGCGAACACGTCTATGTATTGTGTCAAAAGATCAATCAATTCTTTCCTTTGGGATGGGGTCAAATGGACGCTTATTCTTGTTTCCCTCACCAATTCTGAATCTCCCAAGTTTATTGTCTCAGTTTCATCCAGATTTGGCTTTGCCTTGTTCTCAAAGTTTTCCAATTCTTCAGTCAACTCTTCAGGCTGCATATCCTCTTCATATTCTTCAAAGTCTTGTTTGCTATTTGGAATTTGTTCGCTTGTTTCATTACATGTCACATTTAGAGTATTGGCAGATTTGTTAGTTTGCTTGCTGAAAAAGAGAAAGGACAAATTAATTAATGAAGACAAAGTTGAAAATATTTTAAGAAATAGAAAAACCATAGTTTGGATTTGGCATTTAAGCTTTCAAAAAGGGAGGAAAAACATATTAAGTTTATAAACACGATTCAGGCCTCAATTTTGAATCGTGTCATTCATTAATATTAATACAATCATCTACCAAGACTCCCGGAGAACCGGGGATGGGGTACAAGTCCAATTGTTAAAAGCAGCTCCAGGTTCAGCATCTTAGATGGTTGGGGTCTCGATGCAATCCTCCAGAATCACACTGCATTCAGCTTCTTCCTCAGTAATGAACAGGTTTTGTAGTCCTTCCACGAGGTCGTCTTCAACAGCTTCCTCTGATACCTGAGCAACAACCGCCTTGGAAAATGATTGATCCAAGAGTGGGATAGGCTTTAGCAATAGAATGTCACCTTTTCTTTTAAGACTAGCCGATGAGACTTCATTAAGAGTAGGCACGTATCTAAGACCAAAAGTATCCTTCTGACCACACAGTTGAATTGTCTCCACTATTCAATCCAAGTTCACTCCAAGACCTCGACCAGGCATAAAACCATTCTTCAACATTTCCCAAGCTACCATTACAAGCACACGTGGCAATTTTACCCTTTCAACTTGAGTAGTACACATAATTTCTCTAACATGAAAAACAGATCCATCCAGCTTTTCCATGCGCTCAATAACAGGAACTGAGTTTTCGTGGTAGATCGAATTATTGCACTCTCCATGAATCACAACTTCATGATAATCCCAAACAAATTTCAAAGTCTAATGCAGGGTAGAAGGAACTGCACCAGCCATGTGAATCCATGGCCTTCCCAGTAACAAATTGTAGCTAGCAGATATGTCCAACTCTTGGAATCCCACCGTGAACTCCACAGGTCCAATTTGTAGTGCCAAGTCAATTTCTCCAATGACTCCTCTTTGGGTCCCATCGAAGCCTCTAACCCTCACATGACTTTCACGAATTTTTCCAATGTCGATTCCCAAGGCCTAAAGGGTAGTGAAAGGACAAATGTTAACAGCTGAGCCATTATCAATCAAAACTTTAGAAATAAACTTATCTCTGCACTTGACGGTAATGTTCAATGCTCTATTATGCCCCAAGCCTTCAGGTGGCAACTCATCTTCATGAAAGGAGACTTTGTTAGCTTCCAGAACTTGCCCCACCATAGCTGAAAAATTCTCTCTAGTTGTCTCAGCCAACACATAAGCTTCATTTAGTACTTTCACCAAAGCACTCCTATGAGTTGCAGAATTCAATAACAAAGATAATAAAGAGATTTGAGCAGGAGTTTTCTTCAGCTGCTCTACTACAGAATACTCTTTAGTCGGCATTTTCCTCCAAAACTCTTCTACTTCAGCTTCTGTCATAACCCTCTTTTGGTTGTTTGGTGCTCCTCGTATAACTTCTTCAGGAATATAACAACGTCCAGATCTTGTCATGCCAACAGCAACAGTTTCTACCACCATCTTTCCTTTTCCTTTGTCCCTTGCACCAATCGGATAATCCCAAGGAACTGCTTTGGTGTCAAAAGAAGGCACTTGAACAACTAAGGCTGTGATCTTGGGCTTGGGAGTGAGAACTTCTACTTCAACGGGTGCTCGCACCTCGACTGTGATTATGGGAGCAATGAAGGCTGATGTTGCGACTTTCCCTTCATCTTTGACTAGTACAATAGTCCCTTCCAAATTGCATTCTTCATCAATGGTAATCATATTCACATTGACATTGCCGTGATTTGGCAGAGGATTGTTGGTCACATTAGGGGGAGCTCCCTTGAGCTGAATAACTCCTTCTTTGATCAACGCTTCAATCTTGTCTTTGAGAGTAAGGCAATTCTCAGTGTCATGGCCAGAAACTCCAGAGTGGTAGGCACAATGTTTAGTCTCATCATACCATCCAGGGAGTGGGTTGGGAATTCTTCCTTGGATTGGTTGGAGAACTCCTGCGGCTCTCAACCTTTCATATAGTTGGGATAAGGGTTCGGCTAGAGGTGTATAAGTTTTAGCTGGCCTTCTTTCATAGTTTGGGCGTGGTCTGGGTGCATTTGGAGGACGAATTTGTTGTTGGTAGTGGGGTTGAGGTGGATAGGTAGGTTGGTATTGTGGTGGATTTTGATAGGCAGGTGCTCGAGGTGGACAATATGCTGGTTGGGTGGTGTAAACTGGATATGAAGCAGGTTGAGGTTGGTAATAAGGCTGAGGAATTTGGGTGTATTGGCTATAAGGTAGAGGTTGGGGTAATGGGTTTTGATATGTTAGCATCTGGTCTGGCCTACGCTCCTGGATGGTCATGACAGAAGACACTCCATCTTTCTTCTTCTTGTTCACTCCTCTAATTAAATCCGACTGAATTGCCTTACTCGTTGCTTGTAATGCTGCCAAATTAGTGATCCTTCCAGTTTTAATACCTTCTTCAACAAATTCTCCTATCCTTACAACTTCAGAAAACTTCTGTCCCACCACACTTATCAACTTGTCATAATATGTTGCATCTTTTTGAGATTGTACAAAGACAGAAGTCATCTCACTTTCTTCCATCGGAGGTTGAACTTTTGCGGCTTCTGCTCTCCAACGCATGGCGTACTCTCTGAAAGTCTCTGTCGACCTCTTATCTAACTTTGATAAATAGAACCTATATGGGATGACCTCAGTATTAAACTTGAACCTGTCCATGAATTCTTGCGCCAAAGCACTCCAACTTCGCCATTTCTGTGGATTTTGGATTGTGTACCAATCAAGGGATTCTCCTGTCAAACTCCTTATAAACAACTTCATCCTAATGGCTTCATCTTTACCCACTCCAACTAGCTTGTCACAGTACGACCTCAAATAAGCTCTAGGGTTTCCTTTTCCATCAAATATATCAAATTTCGGCACCTTATACCCTGCAGGCAACTCAACATCAGGATGAACACATAAATCCTCATACTCAAGCCCTTCACATCCCCTGTGGACTTGGATGCTTTTGAATGCTTCTTTCAGACTGCGGATCTCCTTTGCTACATTCTCATCTACTTTAGACCTTGCTTCCCTCTCCATCTCCTCCTATGGATCAACTTCTATCATGGTTGGCATTGGGGTAGTGAAAGGTTGAGCTCCCGCTACATATACCTGTGGCACATATTGCGTGTTAGGAATTGCAGTGTGTGCCGCCGGTATGTGTTGGGTCGTTTGATAGTTTTGGACAAGTGGGGAGGTTTGGGTAAATGGAGCTTGGATAGGTAGGGTAGTTTGGGTAAGTGGAGTTTGGATAGGTGGGGTAGTTTGGGTAAGTGGAGCTTGAGGAACATACGGATTAGTGAAGGGTAATGGATTGGTTTGTTGCGAGTTGGCTTGTTGTGGGTTAGGAGGCGGATTGGTAGCAGTTAGGTTGGTTTTGTTAACAGGTGGAAAAGGAGGTGGAATAGCGGCGTTTGTGCCATGTTCGGGAAGTGGGGTGTTCAGGCTAATAGAGAGTTTGGTAAGGTTTCGAAGTCGATCAATTTCGCTTTGCATATCAGCCATTTGTTGCATCATATGGGCGATGTGTTCATCATGAAGGGTTGCATTCCTCCCCTCCAAAGTCTCAGGATCGTCTCTAAGAACGGTGATAAGCCCTAAGCCAGTCTGGTCAGATGCACTTGAATCAGTCATGTTGGTGGATGCTCGTGCTTTGGATCTCGTAAAGTATGGGTGATCCGCCAGTTCGCAGTCAACGTAAATCAACCTTTTGAGGAAATAATTAAAGCAAAATAAAAAACCTTCAAAAGAAAAGAAAATATCAATATAAAGCAGTAATTCTTGCTTCAAGATAATAATAGCAATTACGCAAATAATGTTGAAACATACATACATATCACATAGCAACAAATCACATAGTAAAGGAAAATTTGATAATTAAAACGCGTTCTAATATGCACGGGGCCTCTTTTATGCCAGAGGTGGGCCTAAGCCCCAAATATTTGAGATTATGATAAATTGATCCAAGCTTTAATTAATAACAATACTTGAGTTTGGAGTTAGATAGTAAAAGAACAAACATCTTCATAGAAATAGTGCAAATTAACCATTACATCAAGTCTAAATGAAATGAAAACAATATAAAGGGGATACAATATAACAAAGGGGAATCCTAGTTACTAAATCAAGTCTTCATGCTCCTCTAAGGTACTGCTCCAAATATCCAGGGATGACTTGTGCCAGCATTTCAGGTGTGAACGAGATTTTCATACAACAGATTACGTGCCCACTCAGCTTCCGTCGAATCCTCGAACCCAAACGCTTGTCCTTGAGGGCTAGAGTTCACGTCATAGTTTGCCACTAACCAAGCGTAATACTCCGGAGTGCAGTGTGCTTGTCCATTAGGCACCTCAATAATCATCAAATTTCCCCATTGTTGAAGAAACTCTCTTGCTCTAGGAATCTCATAGAGCGCCTCAAAATCAACCTCGGATCTACCCATGTTTGAACGAAGTGGAATGACTTGACACTGTCCAAATTGTCGAAGAACTCTAATAGGAGCATATGGTTGAAGACCTTTCAAACTGATGAGCTCAATGTAATATTGCTGACGCCCCCTAATGACAGCAACTCAAGGTAATAACCATGAATACCTCCATTGGATTTGACCGCCAGTGAGCGTGCTCATATATGCGTACCAATCCTCAGTACCAACAGGAGATATAAATAGTATCATCCTTTGTTGATGAGAGTCTATCATGTTAGGTCTTCTCAAGAGTGCGTCAATCCTATCAGGACGTCTATAAAAATGTTCAACAGCCCAAATTTGGAGAAGGATATTACAACCTTCGAAGAACCTCCTTCCTCTATAACACTTTGATAGCGCCCTTAGCATCTCCGCAACAATCATCGGAACTAGTGTAACTTCAGAATTATCGATCCCTTGAAAGAGTGCTCGGACTATAGAACTAATGCAAGTGCCAATTTTTCCATTTTCCAAGGGGAAAACTAGAGTATCTAGCAAAGCAATGGCAAAAGAAATAGGGCGTTTCTTTCTCCATTTTTTGGCGGAGCAAGAAAATTCCTTATGGAAAACTTCATGACCATCCTTGCGACCAAATCTTTCAAACAAATAATCCAGAGAAATCCATTCCCGATCCAAACATGCTAGCTTAAGGTTGTTTCTAAGCCCGAGATATTTAAGAAATTTCTTTCCGGACTGCTTGTGTGGTAGAATCATACCCCTCCCCTGGTACTTCAAATCAATAAAGCCACCAATTTCTTCAATTGTAGGAGTCAACTCAAAATCATTGAACCTAATCACAACTCTTTTGGGATCCCAAAACTTGATCAATGCCTTGATCATGTGTCTGTCTGGAGGGATGTAAATCAATGAAGTCAAGAAACCCAAGCATCTCTAATTTCATACCCATGTTCCATCTTGATGTTCTCCCACCATTTTCTTAGCTTGTGAGGCACAACGACAACCATTTGAGTGTTAGCAAAAGCTGGCACGTTTTCCATTCTAGCAACCTATAATAAAACACAACATAAGCAAATGCATTTCCAAACTCAAATTTAGTTAAATTTTCACTTGGATCACTTTATCATTATCACATTGCACATAATATGAGTGGTCGTCATTGGATCGTAAACCCGTTTGACATAAAGGCTTTCTCTAAATTTGTGGAATGACCCCGAGAATCAAACCACCTAAGGCTTATGCATGCATGACCTAAATCAAGGGTGGTAGAGCTCTATCTTAAGTTTTCTAAGATTTGGGTAGACTCGGACTTGAGTGAAGTCGCCAAGCTGTTATACCCCATTTTAACCGAGATCAAACGGTGTACAACGTATTGAAAACATCTAAATTAATTAAAGGAAGTCGCCACCTAATTAGTCTTACGGTGAATTAGGACACCTATAATTAACTATGTGATTAAAGCAAATAAAAGACTTCATTTTTTTAAGGTCTACTTAACTTAAGATTCTAAGTAAGGATTCTAACTATTCTAAAGAGAAGGTATTAAGCATTCTTTAAAATCCGTAAAAGACGGTTAACCGGCCAAACTTAGGTTAATCTAATTAAAATCAACAAATTAAAACAATCAAATTTTAAACTCAAAGAAAGCTTGAAAGATGTTGGCACTTCAAAGTTTTTCAAAAATTATATATCTACTTAATTCTTATGAGGAAAAGGTTTAGTTATTTTTCAATCAAATTTTGCCATAACTAATTAAATAACTTGACATGGTTTTAGAAAAATGAATAAATAACAAGTAAATTATCCAAAGTAATCCTAATCTTTTTGAAAAAAAATCCATTTTTTCATCTAAAATATGCATATAATACCTTAAATGTGATAAGAAGAAATAACTTGTGGAAATTCTTTAAAGAATGAAAATGTAGGAAAATTAAATAAATGATTTTAATAATAGTGAAGGCAAAAGTGTGTAGAAAATAATTTTATTTATAGTTAGAAAAATGCGTCGGACAACATAACTAATGGTTAAATATCAATTAAGTTGACCAAAAATATTTAAAAGATATGCAACCTAACTAATATAATTGTAAAAAATAAATTACTAAGTAAAACCTTCTTTTGGATTAAAATTATAAATCTACACTTGAAAATAGGGACTTGAAAGATATTTAAACTTATTATAAAAAGAAAATTTCTTGAAGCAAATAAAAGAGAATCCCGACAACGCAAAATATGCTATTTTAAGTTCTAAAAAAAGGGGTATATTTCAAAAATTATATATCTACTTAATTCTTATGAGGAAAAGGTTTAGTTATTTTTCAATCAAATTTTGCCATAACTAATTAAATAACTTGACATGGTTTTAGAAAAATGAATAAATAACAAGTAAATTATCCAAAGTAATCCTAATCTTTTTGAAAAAAAATCCATTTTTTCATCTAAAATATGCATATAATATCTTAAATGTGATAAGAAGAAATAACTTGTGAAAATTCTTTAAAGAATGAAAATGTAGGAAAATTAAATAAATGATTTTAATAATAGTGAAGGCAAAAGTTTGTAGAAAATAATTTTATTTATAGTTAGAAAAATGCGTCGGACAAAATAACTAATGGTTAAATATCAATTAAGTTGACCAAAAATATTTAAAAGATATGCAACCTAACTAATATAATTGTAAAAAATAAATTACTAAGTAAAACCTTCTTTTGGATTAAAATTATAAATCTACACTTAAAAATAGGGACTTGAAAGATATTTAAACTTATTATAAAAAGAAAATTTCTTGGCTTTAGTTTACCTTTTGTACTATGTAATTTGTTACTACTCAGAGAAATTTGTGTATATATTATTTGGATGCTTCGTACTCCTTATATGTAGTTCCGGCTCTATACTATGATACCAGATTTTGGGGGGGGGGGGGGGGGGGGGGTTGGTTTAGGTTCTTGATATGTATATATTCTTGTTTCTACTTTCTTCAACTTATTTCCCTTGCTTCCGCTTGATTATATCATTTCTTTGGTTAACTGTTAGCTAGTAGCCTATTACTAACTGTTCTGGGCTTTGGGAATTGGTTTGCCTACTTAGGGGGTTGTAGGTGCCATCATGACTGAGAAATCATGACAGCTTGGTATCAGAGCCCTAGGTTCATCAGTGTCATCGGTATAGGAGCCAATGTCTAGTATAGTACTGCGGATCAGGACAGAGACGTCTGTACTCAATCTTCGAGAGGCTATGGTGACATTGTAGGAAAAAAGGACTTTTCTTGATTCTATCTCGTGCGTGGTATCTTTGGAAGTTTCTGGAAATATCACTTGTTCTCGTTCACTCTTTCGCAGATGGTTCGTATGGGATCATCGGTGTCGGTCAGAGATGAGCCTCTGACTCTAGCATCCTCGACACTAGCTAGGGTCCGGGGAGGTCATAGAGGTAGGGGTTGAGGACGTCCCAGAGCAGCGACACCTGCTAGAGCTACTAGAGTTGAGGTAGAGCTCGAGCATGATTATGAGCCAGAGTTTGTTCCTGAGCAGCAATATGTAGACTCGGGGACAGCCCAGGTACCACCAGCTCCAGTACCAGTTCCAAAACTAGTTTCTGTGCCAGCTTCATCCCCAGCTCAGTATTCAGATATTCGGGGTTTACTACTCAACTATTGGGCATGATTGGAAAGAGACCTTTTTGAGGTAGCACATACATCCGCTCAGGGGGCAGCCTTGGGCTTTCAGAGATCAGGAGCGCAACCTGCTAATATGGATCCCCATGCTGAGGTTATTCCAGTTCCAGAGGTTGCACAACCTCTTGCTCCTCACCCAGCTATGACAGATTGGGAGCAGAAGGCCTTGAGTAGATTTTTTAGATTGGCACCAGTGAGATTCACTGATACATCGAGTCAAGACCCATATGACTTAATTACTACATATGAGGAGATGTTACACCATCTGGGTTTGCTAGAGACTCACGGGGTTGGATATACTACGTATCAGCTGGAGGGTCTAGAGAAGTTATGGTGGAGCGCATAGGTTGCTTGCAAACCTTTTATATCACCTCTGATGCCTTGGTCTGAGTTTTATGAGGCCTTCATGGCTAAGTTCTTACCTTAGAGTGATCGTGAGCATCGCCGTGAGCAGTTCACCAGGCTTATATAGGGATCCATGTCTATATCTGAGTATGAGACCCGTTTCCATCAGCTTGTTCCATTTGGAGCTATGATCATTACCACCGAGCCAGACAAGAATCACAGATTTGTTTAGGGATTACAGACAGATCTTAGACAGCCATCTGAGATAGTGGTTTCTAGTGGTCAGTCATTTTAGGCTATTGCAGACTATGTCCATATTGTGGAGGACTTGCATTGACATAATCAGGGGGCTAGAGATAAAAGGCCTCATTCTCAGGGTGGCTATGGTGGTTCTAGACATGGTGGTAGGGGTTCAGGCCAGTTGGGCCGAGGTTATCAGCCACAACAGCACGAGGGTCAGTCCAGCTGACCGGTTCAGGCTTCTCTTAAAACTTCTAGTAGTTCTCAGTTCGAGCAGGGTCAGTCTTCGAAGGGTGTAGCTTCTAGGGAATCAGGCTTTGGTAGCCATACAGGTTCTTCTAGTCCATCTCGATAGTTCAGGCCGTCAGGGCCTTGTTATGAGTGTGGTGTTGTTGTCCATTATGCTAAAGATTGCCCACAATGGGGTACAGTTTAGTGAGCCACTCAGATGGCCGAGCCTTTGTGAGAATTTTAGCCACCGTCTAGTGGGGGTGGTTGTTAGGACAGGGGTGGTGCCCCGCATGGCAGAGTAGGTGGTAGAGATGGCGGTCGGGTAGGTGGAGGTCGTCGTCAGTTTTATGTGTTCCCTGGGAGACTGGAGGCAGAGGCCTCAGATGTTGTGATTACAAGTATAATTTATGTGTGCCATCAGTCTTCTATGGCTTTATTTGATCCTGGATCAACATGTTCATACGTATCTACCTATTTTGTGCCTTGTTTCGGGTTAGCTAGTGAGTTGTTATCTGTTCTTTTTTCTGTTTTGACCCTAGTAGGAGATTCTTTAGTAGTGGATCGGATTGTGAGATCTTACATGATATTTGTTGGTGATTTGGAGACTTGGGGTCATTTGATGATACTTGATATGCTTAATTCTTATGAGGAAAAGGTTTAGTTATTTTTCAATCAAATTTTGCCATAACTAATTAAATAACTTGACATGGTTTTAGAAAAATGAATAAATTATCCAAAGTAATCCTAATCTTTTTGAAAAAAAATCCATTTTTCATCTAAAATATGCATATAATACCTTAAATGTGATAAGAAGAAATAACTTGTGAAAATTCTTTAAAGAATGAAAATGTAGGAAAATTAAATAAATGATTTTAATAATAGTGAAGGCAAAAGTGTGTAGAAAATAATTTTATTTATAGTTAGAAAAATGCGTCGGACAAAATAACTAATGGTTAAATATCAATTAAGTTGACCAAAAATATTTAAAAGATATGCAACCTAACTAATATAATTGTAAAAAATAAATTACTAAGTAAAACCTTCTTTTGGATTAAAATTATAAATCTACACTTAAAAATAGGGACTTGAAAGATATTTAAACTTATTATAAAAAGAAAATTTCTTGAAGCAAATAAAAGAGAATCCCAACAACGCAAAATATGCTATTTTAAGTTCTAAAAAAAGGGGTATATTTCAAAAATTATATATCTACTTAATTCTTATGAGGAAAAGGTTTAGTTATTTTTCAATCAAATTTTGCCATAACTAATTAAATAACTTGACATGGTTTTAGAAAAATGAATAAATAACAAGTAAATTATCCAAAGTAATCCTAATCTTTTTAAAAAAAAATACATTTTTTCATATAAAATATGCATATAATACCTTAAATGTGATAAGAAGAAATAACTTTGAAAATTCTTTAAAGAATGAAAATGTAGGAAAATTAAATAAATGATTTTAATAATAGTGAAGGCAAAAGTGTGTAGAAAATAATTTTATTTATAGTTAGAAAAATGCGTCGGACAAAATAACTAATGGTTAAATATCAATTAATTTGACCAAAAATATTTAAAAGATATGCAACCTAACTAATATAATTGTAAAAAATAAATTACTAAGTAAAACCTTCTTTTGGATTAAAATTATAAATCTACACTTAAAAATAGGGACTTGAAAGATAATTAAACTTATTATAAACAGAAAATTTCTTGAAGCAAATAAAAGAGAATCCCAACAACCCAAAATATGCTAATTTAAGTTCTAAAAAAGGGGTATATTTCAAAAATTACATATCTACTTAATTTTTATGAGGAAAAGGTTTAGTTATTTTTCAATCAAATTTTGCCATAACTAATTAAATAACTTGACATGGTTTTAGAAAAATGAATAAATAACAAGTAAATTATCCAAAGTAATCCTAATTTTTTGAAAAAAAATAATTTTTTCATCTAAAATATGCATATAATACCTTAAATGTGATAAGAAGAAATAACTTGTGAAAATTCTTTAAAGAATGAAAATGTAGGAAAATTAAATAAATGATTTTAATAATAGTGAAGGCAAAAATGTGTAGAAAATAATTTTATTTATTGTTAGAAATATGCGTCGGACAAAATAGCTAATGATTAAATATCAATTAAGTTGACCAAAAATATTTAAAAGATATGCAACCTAACTAATATAATTGTAAAAACTAAATTACTAAGTAAAACCTTCTTTTGGATTAAAATTATAAATCTACACTTAAAATTAGGGACTTGAAAGATATTTAAACTTATTATAAAAAGAAAATTTCTTGAAGCAAATAAAAGAGAATCCCAACAACGCAAAATATGCTATTTTAAGTTCTAAAAAAAGGGGTATATTTCAAAAATTACATATCTACTTAATTCTTATTAGCAAAAGGTTTAGTTATTTTTCAATCAAATTTTGCCATAACTAATTAAATAACTTGACATGATTTTAGAAAAATGAATAAATAACAAGTAAATTATCCAAAGTAATCCTAATCTTTTTGAAAAAAAATCCATTTTTTCATCTAAAATATGCATATAATACCTTAAATGTGATAAGAAGAAATAGCTTGTGAAAATTCTTTAAAGAATGAAAATGTAGGAAATTAAATAAATGACTTTAATAATAGTGAAGGCAAAAGTGTGTAGAAAATAATTTTATTTATAGTTAGAAAAATGCGTCGGACAAAATAACTAATGGTTAAATATCAATCAAGTTGACCAAAAATATTTAAAAGATATGCAACCTAACTAATATAATTGTAAAAAATAAATTACTAAGTAAAACCTTCTTTTGGATTAAAATTATAAATCTACACTTAAAAATAGGGACTTAAAAGATATTTAAATTTATTATAAAAAGAAAATTTCTTGAAGCAAATAAAAGAGAATCCCAACAACGCAAAATATGCTATTTTAAGTTCTAAACAAAGGGGTATATTTCAAAAATTATATATCTACTTAATTCTTATGAGGAAAAGGTTTAGTTATTTTTCAATCAAATTTTTTCATAACTAATTAAATAACTTGACATGGATTTAGAAAAATGAATAAATAACAAGTAAATTATCCAAAGTAATCCTAATCTTTTTGAAAAAAATCCATTTTTTCATCTAAAATATGCATATAATACCTTAAATGTGATAAGAAAAAATAACTTGTGAAAATTCTTTAAAGAATGAAAATGTAGGAAAATTAAATAAATAATTTTAATAATAGTGAAGGCAAAAGTGTGTAGAAAATAATTTTATTTATAGTTAGAAAAATGCGTCGGACAAAATAACTAATGGTTAAATATCAATTAAGTTGACCAAAAATATTTAAAAGATATGCAACGTAACTAATATAATTGTAAAAAATAAATTACTAAGTAAAACCTTCTTTTGGATTAAAATTATAAATCTACACTTAAAAATAGGGACTTGAAAGATAAAAATTTCTTGAAGCAAATAAAAGAGAATCCCAACAACGCAAAATATGCTATTTTAAGTTCTAAAAAAAGGGGTATATTTCAAAAATTATATATCTACTTAATTCTTATGAGGAAAAGGTTTAGTTATTTTTCAATCAAATTTTGTCATAACTAATTAAATAACTTGACATGGATTTAGAAAAATGAATAAATAACAAGTAAATTATCCAACGTAATCCTAATCTTTTTGAAAAAAAATCCATTTTTTCATCTAAAATATGCATATAATACCTTAAATTTGATAAGAAGAAATAACTTGTGAAAAATCTTTAAAGAATGAAAATGTAGGAAAATTAAATAAATGATTTTAATAATAGTGAAGGCAAAAGTGTGTAGAAAATAATTCTATTTATAGTTAGAAAAATGCGTCGGACAAAATAACTAATGGTTAAATATCAATTAAGTTGACCAAAAATATTTAAAAGATATGCAACCTAACTAATATAATTGTAAAAAATAAATTACTAAGTAAAACCTTCTTTTGGATTAAAATTATAAATCTACACTTAAAAATAGGGACTTGAAAGATATTTAAACTTATTATAAAAAGAAAATTTCTTGAAGCAAATAAAAGAGAATCCCAACAACGCAAAATATGCTATTTTAAGTTTTAAAAAAAAGGGGTATATTTAAAAAATTATATATCTTTCTAATGTCTTAATGAGGAAAAGGTTTAGTTTATTTGTTTCTAACTCAAATTTGGGGGTCCATAACTAATTAAATATCGTTGACATGGATTTAGAAAAATGATAAATACCAGTAAATTATCCAACGTAAATCCTAATTTTTTGAAAATGTCGAAATCCATTTTTTCATCTAAAATATGCATATAATACCTTAAATTTGATAAGAAGAAATAACTTGTGAAAAATCTTTAAAGAATGAAAATGTAGGAAAATTAAATAAATGATTTTAATAATAGTGAAGGCAAAAGTGTGTAGAAAATAATTTTATTTATAGTTAGAAAAATGGGTCGGACAAAATAACTAATGGTTAAATATCAATTAAGTTGACCAAAAATATTTAAAAGATATGCAACCTAACTAATATAATTGTAAAAAATAAATTACTAAGTAAAACCTTCTTTTGGATTAAAATTATAAATCTACACTTAAAAATAGGGACTTGAAAGATATTTAAACTTATTATAAAAAGAATATTTCTTGAAGCAAATAAAAGAGAATCCCAACAACGCAAAATATGCTATTTTAAGTTCTAAACAAAGGGGTATATTTCAAAAATTATATATCTACTTAATTCTTATGAGGAAAAGGTTTAGTTATTTTTCAATCAAATTTTTTAATAACTAATTAAATAACTTGACATGGATTTAGAAAAATGAATAAATAACAAGTAAATTATCCAACGTAATCCTAATCTTTTTGAAAAAAATCCATTTTTTCATCTAAAATATGCATATAATACCTTAAATTTGATAAGAAGAAATAACTTGTGAAAAATCTTTAAAGAATGAAAATGTAGGAAAATTAAATAAATGATTTTAATAATAGTGAAGGCAAAAGTGTGTAGAAAATAATTTTATTTATAGTTAGAAAAATGCGTCGGACAAAATAACTAATGGTTAAATATCAATTAGGTTGACCAAAAATATTTAAAAGATATGCAACCTAACTAATATAATTGTAAAAAATAAATTACTAAGTAAAACCTTCTTTTGGATTAAAATTATAAATCTACACTTAAAAATAGGGACTTAAAAGATATTTAAATTTATTATAAAAAGAAAATTTCTTGAAGCAAATAAAAGAGAATCCCAACAACGCAAAATATGCTATTTTAAGTTCTAAAAAAAAGGGGTATATTTCAAAAATTATATATCTACTTAATTCTTATGAGGAAAAGGTTTAGTTATTTTTCAATCAAATTTTGCCATAACTAATTAAATAACTTGTCATGGTTTTAGAAAAATGAATAAATATCAAGTAAATTATCCAAAGTAATCCTAATCTTTTTGAAAAAAAATCTATTTTTTCATCTAAAATATGCATATAATACCTTAAATGTGATAAGAAGAAATAACTTGTGAAAATTCTTTAAAGAATGAAAATGTAGGAAGATTAAATAAATGATTTTAATAATAGTGAAGGCAAAAGTGTGTAGAAAATAATTTTATTTATAGTTAGAAAAATGCGTCGGACAAAATAACTAATGGTTAAATATCAATTAAGTTGACCAAAAATATTTAAAAGATATGCAACCTAACTAATATAATTGTAAAAAATAAATTACTAAGTAAAACCTTCTTTTGGATTAAAATTATAAATCTACACTTAAAAATAGGGGCTTGAAAGATATTTAAACTTATTATAAAAAGAAAATTTCTTGAAGCGAATAAAAGAGAATCCCAACAACGCAAAATATGCTATTTTAAGTTCTAAAAAAAGGGGTATATTTCAAAAATTACATATCTACTTAATTCTTATGAGGAAAAGGTTTAGTTATTTTTCAATCAAATTTTGCCATAACTAATTAAATAACTTGACTTGATTTTAGAAAAATGAATAAATAACAAGTAAATTATCCAAAGTAATCCTAATCTTTTTGAAAAAAAAAACCATTTTTTCATCTAAAATATGCATATAATACCTTGAATGTGATAAGAAAAAAAAACTTGTGAAAATTCTTTAAAGAATGAAAATGTAGGAAAATTAAATAAATAATTTTAATAATAGTGAAGGCAAAAGTGTGTAGAAAATAATTTTATTTATAGTTAGAAAAATGCGTCGGACAAAATAACTAATGGTTAAATATCAATTAAGTTGACCAAAAATATTTAAAAGATATGCAACCTAACTAATATAATTGTAAAAAATAAATTACTAAGTAAAACCTTCTTTTGGATTAAAATTATAAATCTACACTTAAAAATAGGGACTTGAAAGATATTTAAACTTATTATAAAAAGAAAATTTCTTGAAACAAATAAAAGAGAATCCCAACAACACAAAATATACTATTTTAAGTTCTAAAAAAAGGGGTATATTTCAAAAATTATATATCTACTTAATTCTTATGAGGAAAAGGTTTAGTTATTTTTCAATCAAATTTTGTCATAACTAATTAAATAACTTGACATGGATTTAGAAAAATGAATAAATAACAAGTAAATTATCCAACGTAATCCTAATCTTTTTGAAAAAAAATCCAATTTTTCATCTAAAATATGCATATAATACCTTAAATGTGATAAGAAGAAATAACTTGTGAAAATTCTTTAAAGAATGAAAATGTAGGAAAATTAAATAAATAATTTTAATAATAGTGAAGGCAAAAGTTTGTAGAAAATAATTTTATTTATAGTTAGAAAAATGCGTCGGACAAAATAACTAATGGTTAAATATCAATTAAGTTGACAAAAAATATTTAAAAGATATGCAACCTAACTAATATAATTGTAAAAAATAAATTACTAAGTAAAACCTTCTTTTGGATTAAAATTATAAATCTACACTTAAAAATAGGGACTCGAAAGATAAAAATTTCTTGAAGCAAATAAAAGAGAATCCCAACAACGCAAAATATGCTATTTTAAGTTTTAAAAAAAGGGGTATATTTCAAAAATTATATATCTACTTAATTCTTATGAGAAAAAGGTTTAGTTATTTTTCAATCAAATTTTGCCATAACTAATTAAATAACTTGACATGGATTTAGAAAAATGAATAAATAACAAGTAAATTATCCAACGTAATCCTAATCTTTTTGAAAAAAAATCCATTTTTTCATTTAAATATGCATATAATATCTTAAATTTGATAAGAAGAAATAACTTGTGAAAAATCTTTAAAGAATGAAAATGTAGGAAAATTAAATAAATGATTTTAATAATAGTGAAGGCAAAAGTGTGTAGAAAATAATTTTATTTATAGTTAGAAAAATGCGTCGGACAAAATAATTAATGGTTAAATATCAATTAAGTTGACCAAAAATATTTAAAAGATATGCAACCTAACTAATATAATTGTAAAAAATAAATTACTAAGTAAAACCTTCTTTTGGATTAAAATTATAAATCTACACTTAAAAATAGGGACTTGAAAGATATTTAAACTTATTATAAAAAGAAAATTTCTTGAAGCAAATAAAAGAGAATCCCAACAACGCAAAATATGCTATTTTAAGTTCTAAAAAAAGGGGTATATTTCAAAAATTATATATCTTCTTAATTCTTATGAGGAAAAGGTTTAGTTATTTTTCAATCAAGCAAATTTTGTCCTAACTATTAAATAATTTGACATGATTTAGAAAACATGAATAAATAACAAGTAAATTTATCCAACAGTAACTAATTTTTTGAAAAAAAAAATCCTTACCATTTTTTCATCTAAAATTGCATCATAATACCGTTAAATTTGATAAGAAGAAATACTGTGAAAATTCTTTAAAGAAGAAAATGTAGGAAATTAAATAATGATTTAATAATAGTGAAGTGGCAAAAGTGTGTTAGAAAAATAATTTTAATTTCTAGTAGAAAATGCGTGACAAAATGACTAATGTTAATTATCAATTAAGTTGACCAAAAATATTTAAAAGATATGCAACCTAACTAATATAATTGTAAAAAATAAATTACTAAGTAAAACCTTCTTTTGGATTAAAATTATAAATCTACACTTAAAAATAGGGACTTGAAAGATATTTAAACTTATTATAAAAAGAATATTTCTTGAAGCAAATAAAAGAGAATCCCAACAACGCAAAATATGCTATTTTAAGTTCTAAACAAAGGGGTATATTTCAAAAATTATATATCTACTTAATTCTTATGAGGAAAAGGTTTAGTTATTTTTCAATCAAATTTTTTAATAACTAATTAAATAACTTGACATGGATT
Source organism: Jaltomata sinuosa (assembly GCA_003996215.1). Classification (NCBI taxonomy): domain Eukaryota; kingdom Viridiplantae; phylum Streptophyta; class Magnoliopsida; order Solanales; family Solanaceae; genus Jaltomata; species Jaltomata sinuosa. The sequence continues at coordinate 224,276 of QJPP01007357.1, forward strand.
TAGAAAAATGAATAAATAACAAGTAAATTATCCAACGTAATCCTAATCTTTTTGAAAAAAATCCATTTTTTCATCTAAAATATGCATATAATACCTTAAATTTGATAAGAAGAAATAACTTGTGAAAAATCTTTAAAGAATGAAAATGTAGGAAAATTAAATAAATGATTTTAATAATAGTGAAGGCAAAAGTGTGTAGAAAATAATTTTATTTATAGTTAGAAAAATGCGTCGGACAAAATAACTAATGGTTAAATATCAATTAGGTTGACCAAAAATATTTAAAAGATATGCAACCTAACTAATATAATTGTAAAAAATAAATTACTAAGTAAAACCTTCTTTTGGATTAAAATTATAAATCTACACTTAAAAATAGGGACTTGAAAGATATTTAAACTTATTATAAAAAGAAAATTTCTTGAAGCAAATAAAAGAGAATCCCAACAACCCAAAATATAATATTTTAAGTTCTAAAAAAAGGGGTATATTTCAAAAATTACATATCTACTTAATTCTTATGAGGAAAAGGTTTAGTTATTTTTCAATCAAATTTTGCCATAACTAATTAAATAACTTGACTTGGTTTTAGAAAAATGAATAAATAACAAGTAAATTATCCAAAGTAATCCTAATCTTTTTGAAAAAAAAACCATTTTTTCATCTAAAATATGCATATAATACCTTGAATGTGATAAGAAAAAATAACTTGTGAAAATTCTTTAAAGAATGAAAATGTAAGAAAATTAAATAAATAATTTTAATAATAGTGAAGGCAAAAGTGTGTAGAAAATAATTTTATTTATAGTTAGAAAAATGCATCGGACAAAATAACTAATGGTTAAATATCAATTAAGTTGATCAAAAATATTTAAAAGATATGCAACGTAACTAATATAATTGTAAAAAATAAATTACTAAGTAAAACCTTCTTTTGGATTAAAATTATAAATCTACACTTAAAAATAGGGACTTGAAAGATATTTAAACTTATTATAAAAAGAAAATTTCTTGAAGCAAATAAAAGAGAATCCCAACAACCCAAAATATGCTATTTTAAGTTCTAAAAAAAGGGGTATATTTCAAAAATTACATATCTACTTAATTCTTATGATGAAAAGGTTTAGTTATTTTTCAATCAAATTTTGCCATAACTAATTAAATAACTTGACTTGATTTTAGAAAAATGAATAAATAACAAGTAAATTATCAAAAGTAATCCTAATCTTTTTGAAAAAAAAACCATTTTTTCATCTAAAATATGCATATAATACCTTGAATGTGATAAGAAAAAATAACTTGTGAAAATTCTTTAAAGAATGAAAATGTAAGAAAATTAAATAAATAATTTTAATAATAGTGAAGGCAAAAGTGTGTAGAAAATAATTTTATTTATAGTTAGAAAAATGCATCGGACAAAATAACTAATGGTTAAATATCAATTAAGTTGATCAAAAATATTTAAAAGATATGCAACGTAACTAATATAATTGTAAAAAATAAATTACTAAGTAAAACCTTCTTTTGGATTAAAATTATAAATCTACACTTAAAAATAGGGACTTGAAAGATATTTAAACTTATTATAAAAAGAAAATTTCTTGAAGCAAATAAAAGAGAATCCCAACAACCCAAAATATGCTATTTTAAGTTCTAAAAAAAGGGGTATATTTCAAAAATTACATATCTACTTAATTCTTATGATGAAAAGGTTTAGTTATTTTTCAATCAAATTTTGCCATAACTAATTAAATAACTTGACTTGATTTTAGAAAAATGAATAAATAACAAGTAAATTATCCAAAGTAATCCTAATCTTTTTGAAAAAAAAAACCATTTTTTCATCTAAAATATGCATATAATACCTTGAATGTGATAAGAAAAAAAAACTTGTGAAAATTCTTTAAAGAATGAAAATGTAGGAAAATTAAATAAATAATTTTAATAATAGTGAAGGCAAAAGTGTGTAGAAAATAATTTTATTTATAGTTAGAAAAATGCGTCGGACAAAATAACTAATGGTTAAATATCAATTAAGTTGACCAAAAATATTTAAAAGATATGCAACCTAACTAATATAATTGTAAAAAATAAATTACTAAGTAAAACCTTCTTTTGGATTAAAATTATAAATCTACACTTAAAAATAGGGACTTGAAAGATATTTAAACTTATTATAAAAAGAATATTTCTTGAAGCAAATAAAAGAGAATCCCAACAACGCAAAATATGCTATTTTAAGTTCTAAACAAAGGGGTATATTTCAAAAATTATATATCTACTTAATTCTTATGAGGAAAAGGTTTAGTTATTTTTCAATCAAATTTTTTAATAACTAATTAAATAACTTGACATGGATTTAGAAAAATGAATAAATAACAAGTAAATTATCCAACGTAATCCTAATCTTTTTGAAAAAAATCCATTTTTTCATCTAAAATATGCATATAATACCTTAAATTTGATAAGAAGAAATAACTTGTGAAAAATCTTTAAAGAATGAAAATGTAGGAAAATTAAATAAATGATTTTAATAATAGTGAAGGCAAAAGTGTGTAGAAAATAATTTTATTTATAGTTAGAAAAATGCGTCGGACAAAATAACTAATGGTTAAATATCAATTAGGTTGACCAAAAATATTTAAAAGATATGCAACCTAACTAATATAATTGTAAAAAATAAATTACTAAGTAAAACCTTCTTTTGGATTAAAATTATAAATCTACACTTAAAAATAGGGACTTGAAAGATATTTAAACTTATTATAAAAAGAAAATTTCTTGAAGCAAATAAAAGAGAATCCCAACAACACAAAATATGCTATTTTAAGTTCTAAAAAAAGGGGTATATTTCAAAAATTACATATCTACTTAATTCTTATGAGGAAAAGGTTTAGTTATTTTTCAATCAAATTTTGCATAACTAATTAAATAACTTGACTTGGTTTTAGAAAAATGAATAAATAACAAGTAAATTATCCAAAGTAATCCTAATCTTTTTGAAAAAAAATCCATTTTTTCATCTAAAATATGCATATAATACCTTAAATGTGATAAGAAGAAATAACTTGTGAAAATTCTTTAAAGAATGAAAATGTAGGAAAATTAAATAAATGATTTTAATAATAGTGAAGGCAAAAGTGTGTAGAAAATAATTTTATTTATAGTTAGAAAAATGCGTCGGACAAAATAACTAATGGTTAAATATCAATTAAGTTGACCAAAAATATTTAAAAGATATGCAACCTAACTAATATAATTGTAAAAAATAAATTACTAAGTAAAACCTTCTTTTGGATTAAAATTATAAATCTACACTTAAAAATAGGGACTTGAAAGATATTTAAACTTATTATAAAAAGAAAATTTCTTGAAGCAAATAAAAGAGAATCCCAACAACGCAAAATATGCTATTTTAAGTTCTAAAAAAAGGGGTATATTTCAAAAATTATATATCTACTTAATTCTTATGAGGAAAAGGTTTAGTTATTTTTCAATCAAATTTTGCCATAACTAATTAAATAACTTGACATGGTTTTAGAAAAATGAATAAATAACAAGTAAATTATCCAACGTAATCCTAATCTTTTTGAAAAAAAATCCATTTTTTCATCTAAAATATGCATATAATACCTTAAATTTGATAAGAAGAAATAACTTGTGAAAAATCTTTAAAGAATGAAAATGTAGGAAAATTAAATAAATGATTTTAATAATAGTGAAGGCAAAAGTGTGTAGAAAATAATTTTATTTATAGTTAGAAAAATGCGTCGGACAAAATAACTAATGGTTAAATATCAATTAAGTTGACCAAAAATATTTAAAAGATATGCAACCTAACTAATATAATTGTAAAAAATAAATTACTAAGTAAAACCTTCTTTTGGATTAAAATTATAAATCTACACTTAAAAATAGGGACTTGAAAGATAAAAATTTCTTGAAGCAAATAAAAGAGAATCCCAACAACGCAAAATATGCTATTTTAAGTTCTAAAAAAAGGGGTATATTTCAAAAATTACATATCTACTTAATTCTTATGAGGAAAAGGTTTAGTTATTTTTCAATCAAATTTTGCCATAACTAATTAAATAACTTGACATGGATTTAGAAAAATGAATAAATAACAAGTAAATTATCCAACGTAATCCTAATCTTTTTGAAAAAAAATCCATTTTTTCATCTAAAATATGCATATAATACCTTAAATTTGATAAGAAGAAATAACTTGTGAAAAATCTTTAAAAAATGAAAATGTAGGAAAACTAAATAAATGATTTTAATAATAGTGAAGGCAAAAGTGTGTAGAAAATAATTTTATTTATTGTTAGAAAAATGTGTCGGACAAAATAACTAATGGTTAAATATCAATTAAGTTGACCAAAAATATTTAAAAGATATGCAACCTAACTAATATAATTGTAAAAAAAAAATTACTAAGTAAAACCTTCTTTTGGATTAAAATTATAAATCTACACTTAAAAATAGGGACTTGAAAGATATTTAAACTTAATATAAAAAGAATATTATTTGAAGCAAATAAAAGAGAATCCCAACAACGCAAAATATGCTATTTTAAGTTCTAAAAAAAGGGGTATATTTCAAAAATTACATATCTACTTAATTCTTATGAGGAAAAGGTTTAGTTATTTTTCAATCAAATTTTGCCATAACTAATTAAATAACTTGACATGGTTTTAGAAAAATGAATAAATAACAAGTAAATTATCCAAAGTAATCCTAATCTTTTTGAAAAAAAATCCATTTTTTCATCTAAAATATGCATATAATACCTTAAATGTGATAAGAAAAAATAACCTGTGAAAATTCTTTAAAGAATGAAAATGTAGGAAAATTAAATAAATAATTTTAATAATAGTGAAAGCAAAAGTCTGTAGAAAATAATTTTATTTATAGTTAGAAAAATGCGCCGGACAAAATAACTAATGGTTAAATATCAATTAAGTTGACCAAAAATATTTAAAAGATATGCAATGTAACTTATATAATTGTAAAAAATAAATTACTAAGTAAAACCTTCTTTTGGATTAAAATTATAAATCTACACTTAAAAATAGGGACTTGAAAGATATTTAAACTTATTATAAAAGAAAATTTCTTGAAGCAAATAAAGGAGAATCCTAACAACGCAAAATATGCTATTTTAAGTTCTAAAAAAAGGGGTATATTTCAAAAATTACATATCTACTTAATTCTTATGAGGAAAAGGTTTAGTTATTTTTCAATCAAATTTTGCCATAACTAATTAAATAACTTGACTTGATTTTAGAAAAATGAATAAATAACAAGTAAATTATCCAAAGTAATCCTAATCTTTTTGAAAAAAAAAACCATTTTTTCATCTAAAATATGCATATAATACCTTAAATGTGATAAGAAAAAATAACTTGTGAAAATTCTTTAAAGAATGAAAATGTAGGAAAATTAAATAAATAATTTTAATAATAGTGAAGGCAAAAGTGTGTAGAAAATAATTTTATTTATAGTTAGAAAAATGCGTCGGACAAAATAACTAATGGTTAAATATCAATTAAGTTGACCAAAAATATTTAAAAGATATGCAACCTAACTAATATAATTGTAAAAAATAAATTACTAAGTAAAACCTTCTTTTGGATTAAAATTATAAATCTACACTTAAAAATAGGGACTTGAAAGATATTTAAACTTATTATAAAAAGAAAATTTCTTGAAACAAATAAAAGAGAATCCCAACAACGCAAAATATGCTATTTTAAGTTCTAAACAAAGGGGTATATTTCAAAAATTATATATCTACTTAATTCTTATGAGGAAAAGGTTTAGTTATTTTTCAATCAAATTTTTTCATAACTAATTAAATAACTTGACATGGATTTAGAAAAATGAATAAATAACAAGTAAATTATCCAAAGTAATCCTAATCTTTTTGAAAAAAATCCATTTTTTCATCTAAAATATGCATATAATACCTTAAATGTGATAAGAAAAAATAACTTGTGAAAATTCTTTAAAGAATGAAAATGTAGGAAAATTAAATAAATAATTTTAATAATAGTGAAGGCAAAAGTGTGTAGAAAATAATTTTATTTATAGTTAGAAAAATGCGTCGGACAAAATAACTAATGGTTAAATATCAATTAAGTTGACCAAAAATATTTAAAAGATATGCAACGTAACTAATATAATTGTAAAAAATAAATTACTAAGTAAAACCTTCTTTTGGATTAAAATTATAAATCTACACTTAAAAATAGGGACTTGAAAGATAAAAATTTCTTGAAGCAAATAAAAGAGAATCCCAACAACGCAAAATATGCTATTTTAAGTTCTAAAAAAAGGGGTATATTTCAAAAATTATATATCTACTTAATTCTTATGAGGAAAAGGTTTAGTTATTTTTCAATCAAATTTTGTCATAACTAATTAAATAACTTGACATGGATTTAGAAAAATGAATAAATAACAAGTAAATTATCCAACGTAATCCTAATCTTTTTGAAAAAAAATCCATTTTTTCATCTAAAATATGCATATAATACCTTAAATTTGATAAGAAGAAATAACTTGTGAAAAATCTTTAAAGAATGAAAATGTAGGAAAATTAAATAAATGATTTTAATAATAGTGAAGGCAAAAGTGTGTAGAAAATAATTCTATTTATAGTTAGAAAAATGCGTCGGACAAAATAACTAATGGTTAAATATCAATTAAGTTGACCAAAAATATTTAAAAGATATGCAACCTAACTAATATAATTGTAAAAAATAAATTACTAAGTAAAACCTTCTTTTGGATTAAAATTATAAATCTACACTTAAAAATAGGGACTTGAAAGATATTTAAACTTATTATAAAAAGAAAATTTCTTGAAGCAAATAAAAGAGAATCCCAACAACGCAAAATATGCTATTTTAAGTTTTAAAAAAAAGGGGTATATTTCTACCTTGAAATTTACATTTTTTAAGACTAAAAATCTGCACTTTTTAAACTTATTTGAAACCGCATTTTGCTCTAAGAAAATCTGCACTTTTACACCCAAGAAATCTTTGTTTTAAGCCTTTAAAACAACTATAATTTACCTATAAAAAATATGCATTTTTAACCTTTGTAAAGCTGTGTTTTTAACAGAAAAATCTGCACTTTTGAACTCATTTAAAGCTGCATTTTTTTTACCCTTAAAAAAAAAACTGCATTTTTTCACTAATAAAACAATCTCCGTTTTAAGTCCTTAAAAGAGCTGCGTTTTTCTTTTACTTAACTAAAATCTATTTGAAGAAGATACTTTTAGGAAGCAAAGTCATTTGACATAACAAAGGGATTCTCTCTTATTTATTTTTGCAGAGTAAAGAGTGAGGGAAATAAAAGTTATAACAAAGCTTGATTTCTAATACTTCAAAAATATCATAGATGCGCATAATGTATATATACGAAGTAAAAGAACTAACTACATGCTCCCATTATCATATATAGCTAACTACCCTTCCTAAGGTTCAAGTACTCTAGGCCTAAATCTTTATCGACGAAATCAAAAAGAAATTGAAATAAGAGTTAGAATAACTAATTAAGCATAACAAAATTCGTAATAGAATCAATAACAAATAGAGTAAAGAGAAAATGAAAGAAGTATCTCCCCGCTCTCATTTTTTGCTAAGGAGAGATGGATGAAGATAGATGTGATATTCCAAGTCCTTCTCTTCTCCCTCTATTCTTTGTTCGGACACAAAATGAGAAGACGAGAGATATGCTTGACGGGTGAAATGCAAGTGTACTCGTTCTACAATGACACGGAGTCTCATTTGAGACTCCTTGCAACTCCGGCAAACCATGTGAAATAAGAAAAAAGAAGCAAACATTAGAAAAGGGCATTTAATTTAAAGGAACACAAAAGAAGAAAAAAAAAATCACCACGAAAACATATAGGGTCCTGCTAGATCAAGATTCATGCCTCATTCTTACACGAAGATATACAGAAAGTATAATTAGTGCTCCAAGTTGTTTGGGCAAACTAATATTGTTTGGGAAATAAAGTCTTTTATTTTTTCATTTTAACTTTTAAATAAGTAACAACTTTACACCAAATCCGAGCATAAACACAACATCAAACAAAGTTCCCCGGCAGTACCCTTTTAAATAAAATGGAGTATTGAAGAAAAAGCAAAGAATACAAAGTTCTCAAATAAATCAAAACTGAACACTAGGGAAAAACAAAGGGTACAAAGTTCTTAAACAAATCTATACTACTGTAAAACTTAAAACACATTTTTTGTTAACTTAAATACTCAAGATGACTTTTAAATCATAGCTAAACACGTATTAATTCTTAAATTTATGAATCTGTAGTAATATTCATAAACATTTACCAATTTGTCTCAACAAAGTTCTATGGACATGAAGCTTGAACAAAAGATACTAACTAAAGAAAACAATGTATTAGCTGAGAGAAGATTTGTTCACTTTCATGTTAGTGTTCTATTTTCACTTAGGTGGCTAAAACAGGGGAATAACATCTCTAATCACATAACTTAAATAACATATACTGGTACATCCATTTTTTGCTTCCGAATAGTATACTACTGAAGAAATTAAAGGGAGTGCTATTATACAAAAAAAAAAGGTTAACAGATTGATTTTTTTAATAGAACGTCACTGGTTCCTTCACAAAAAAAATCCCAACGAAACCAAATTTTAAGAAAAAGTCGCTGAACATGAATTAAAGGCACCAAAAGACGTCTTCATATGATCAAAGGAGTGTAAGATTACAACATGCTTCCTACGCAAAGTCTCAGAGGCAGAGAAAGGAAAGAAAGTAATACTACAAAGGAAAGAACAAGGTTATGTTTTCACCTGTTTCGAAGCAGCGAACTCGGAGCGTCTTGACCAAGTATCTATGCTCGAAACTCAGACGGAACCAAACATAACTTCGCACAAGGAATCCAGAAAAAACCAAAGAAAGACGAAAAAAAGAGAGATGTTTATGGCTATGCAATGAGGGCTGCCAACTGATGCCTCAAACGTTGTCAAAGCTTGGTATTTATAGGAGTGAAGCTAGGGTTCATGGGGGGATTTTGGGCGGAATTTTGAATGCAATTTGAATTTGAACGTTGTAGGCTACACGTGATTTCACAGATTGATTCAGAAAAAGAGAGCAAACGAGATAAAACTTGCCTAAAACTCGCTTGAGAGAAAAGTAACCAAGCAAAAGAGAATACCTCAAATGCTTGTTAAAGATTTTGAAGATATCTTGGTCAATTCCTCGAGATTTCTCAACGATCCTCCATAAATGAATGCTCGAAATGGCCTTAAAAGTCTTTGGCCACAAAGAAAGGAGGTTGTTGTCTTCCTCAAAGTGGAGAAGAAGCCAAAAATGACTTTCTGCCATCGCAGTTCAAAGAGAGAGAGACGACGAGGGAGAGAGAGAGTATTAGCAATAGCGGCTGTTTTGAAAAGAGGATGAAAACCTAGAATATTTTAGGGATTCAAGGTTATTATGGGTATTTTAGATGGGCTAAATGAGGGTACATTTGGTAGTTCAAGAAAATGGAGTGTGAGTGGGCTTTGACCAGCCAATCCGAGGGCGCCACACGGGCAGGGGAGGTACTGAGCGTGTGCAAAACGTGTAAGGCGTGTGCTATAGATGTGGTTATGACGGCTGGGCGCTTACATGGTGCTTAGGTGGCGTCCATGTGGAAGAGAAGGGTGAAAGAGATGGGCTGCAGATTGGGCTTAATTGTTGGGCTAAAAATGGATGAATTTATGGATCAAAGTTTATAAAAATGGGCTGAGTAGAATACATTCTTCCTTGTATTTCTTTGGGCTTCATAAATCAAGATTAAAGACTCTAAATAACTTATGCATTAATACGTATTCAATTAAATAAATTATTTATGATTAAGAGATAATTATAAAAAGATTAGATAAAAATTAATATCGTAAGAATTATGAGATAATATTTATAAAGGAATAAAGAAGTATTTTACTCTATTAAATACAACAAAATGGCGCTTTTTGCTAAATTAAGATAACGAGCGTGCTGCTAGATTTATAAAATAATAACAATAATAAAGTAATAATAATAATAGTAGTAGAACTAGATTGATAATTTCACAAAAATAAGGACGATAGCATTACATAGATCTCTAATTATAATAAATAAAAACTTGTACGCATTCTTAAATTATCAAAATTATTTGAAGCATAAAGAATTAACCGGGAAGAAAGATGGGACAAAATTGGGTGTCAACACATGTTTCTCATGATTTTTAAGTTAGTGCATATCTCACATGCTCAGTACTTTCAAAGTACTGACCGCATACCTTCCTTGTGTTGCATCGTTTTATGATGTAGGTTTCAGTGCCAGCTCCAACAAACAATATTTATACTACCTTAAAAGCGGGAACTCAAAAAGTTCAAAGTGAAATTACTAAAATACCCCAACCTATTTAATTAGAAGGTGATTTTAAAACCCTATAGATGCCGTTGTAACCTCTGCCTGAACAGACACCTCCGATCAAAATCTGGACAGACGCCTTCAACAATCAGTCATCTTCTCTATTAGCAAAACAAGTATGTGATCTTACTTCTCCTTCCTCAATCTTTTTAACTTTTTACGTCAGTTATCTTCTTCAAACAGTTCATGCGAATATAAGTTTTTGGTATGATTTCCGGCATTATGATCACTATTATTCTTCCATCTACTTTAACAGTTAAAGCTCGGCCAAATCGTTCTCCCCGAGTTTGAATTGTAAGTTCCTGTCTATTTGACTAATATAATACTACAATTCATATATGTTCAAGCTTCGCACGCTCCTTCTCGGCTTTGTTTTCCCACTGACATAATATACATTATATGTGTTCTTTATTTGATATCTAAATATGTTGATACATTATAAAATTTAATTGAGATAAGCTCCCCGTAATCATTCTAATTTTTTCTTATAAAGAGTCAAACCGAGTGTGACTTTTAAAATTCTCTTATTTTCATATGCTTCTCTATGGCCTTTGTTCTACTCATTCTATTATTTACTACTCATATTGCTATTTTAATTTGTGCTTCTAACATCAGTGAGATCTGTACACCCCAGCAATAAGCCAAAAATATAAAATTTTGCTCCCTAATCACCTATATTTTGTCCCTTATGATGTTTCTTTCTGCAATTTCTGATTTGGATGGCTATCATGGTTAGTTCGAATCAAGTACATTTTTGAGTTTGTTCTTGCCGAAGAAAAAACAGGACTTTGGTCTCATACATCTTAGCGATGATTTTGATGGGACGGAAAATGAAGCTTTCATTACGGTTTTCTCATTATTGGAAGAAAATTTTCATGCTGAAGCAGAAGACGCACAATCCGATCACATCTCGCCGAAAAACAAACTCGACTAAACTATTTCCTACCTCATTGAACACCAAGTGAAAGATGATGAATTTCGAGCGAATCCTTATATTTATGAACAAGTTGTTGACCATAATTATTATTTGCTATGAACAGCTACAAGAACGAACAACTTGAGAAAGCGTCGTAGTTCGAGGCAAAACAGTAGGGAGTTGTTGATGGTCCTTCAAAAAAAAAGAACAATTTTAAAAACACAGAGAACGGTCTATTGGTGCCGAAACGTGTTAAACCTTTAAATGTTATGCAACATATTAAACCGTCAAATCATGAATGTGGTAAAGCCTTAATGTGTTACTATCATAGTTTTCCAATATATGTACATTGTAAATTACTTTTTTGTCACGTCCCAACCCGTCGTGAGTGGCACCCATCCAACCCCCGGATGAGCGAACCAATAGAGTTTCACCCTTGCCTAGACTAACAGCCTAAAACCAGCAAGCATCAAAGTAAACTAGCAATGAAAATAAGATCAAGTACTCAAAAACTTATCATAATTAATAATCTACGGAAAATCCCACCTAGGAACTGAACGTCATCGTACCAAACATCAATACCAAATCTAGAGTATGGGGATGCAATCCCAAACAAAATAAGAAATAGTTTTTAAGTCCGAACAAATGGACTAAAACTCTAATGATAATCCCAAGGTAGCTCGAATCGGCAGCTCACCCTTGAAGATCGGAAATGT
>QJPP01007358.1:0-270854 GCA_003996215.1 Jaltomata sinuosa
TTATTCCAGAGTCGTAGTGGTCTCAGACTTGAACTATGACTGCTTGAGGGAAATAAAATATCACTGCTTACACATAATAATCAAGGTATTAACATGAGCTTTATAGCCAGCACATTACGGCCTTGTGCTATCCCGGTTTTCATGAGTATTTTTGAGAATAAGCCTGATTCTCATAGGAAGCGGCCTACTTCCACACTCACATAGGTGAAATCTGTCGAGGGTGCTCCTGTAAGTTAACACCCCACTCATACGAGCTACAGAATTTCATTAAGAGTTTTTGAACTCAACCTTCACAAACTATTACAGGTAAATATGCACTCACATCATAGGGAGGGAAAAAGAAAGTGCATTTCACAAAAAATCATCATATGATTCGTTTTTCCCATTGAACCTGGTTATAGGATCTCTAGTCCCCAGGTTGGGTTTCCTCATATATGACTATGAATTTATTGGCTTCAATCCCATCCCCCTCGATATACTCCAGACCTTTTCTCTTGCTAAGGCCTTAGTTAGTGGATCTGCAAGATTATCACCAGATTTGACATAATCAATATTAATGGTACCATTTGTCAAATATGATCTTACATTACTGTGTTTTCTCCTTATAGGTCTGGATTTACCATTATAATAATGATTTTGAGCTCTACCAATTGCAGCGGTGTTATCACAATGAATTAAAATAGGAGAAATTGGTTTTTCAAAATAAGAAATTTGAAATAATAAATCTCTCAACCAATTTGCTTCCTCACTAGCTGAAGCTAAAGCAATTAGTTCAGCCTCCATGGTAGAGTTAGCAATAATAGTTTGCTTTTTTGATTTCCAACAAATAGCACCACCTCCCAAAGTAAATATAAAACCAGTAGTAGATAAAGAATCACCTGATAAGGTATTCCAATCCGCATCACAAAAGCCTTCAAGTACAGCAGGATATTTTTTATAGAACAAACCACAAGTTTTTGTTCCAATTAAATATCTCATAACTCTTGTTATAGCATGCCAATGTTCATTACTAGGCTTGCTAGTAAACCTGCTAAGTACTCATACTGCATATGCAATATCAGGCCTAGTGCAATCAGTCACATATCTCAAACTTCCAATTATGCTAGCATATTCCTTTTGATTTATTACATCATTTTCACTTTGAACAGGAAACAAGTGAACACTAGAATCAAAAGGAGTTACAACATGCTTGCAATCAAGGAAATTATATTTTTTCAAAACTTTTTCTACATAATGTGACTGGTCAAGGAAAATTCCATCACTTGTTCTAGTAATTTTTATTCCTAGAATAATATTTGCCTCACCAAGATCTTTCATATCAAAATGGCTTCTAAGAATATTTTTAGTCTCTCCAATAACATTCATGTTAGAGCCAAAGATCAATAAATCATCAACATATAGGCAAATAATAACATGTGAATTATTCCAAGACTTATGATATATGCACTTATCACACTCATTTGTTTTAAAGCCATTTTCAATCATGCAGGAATCAAATTTTTCATGCCATTGCTTTGGTGCCTGTTTCAAGCCATATAGGGATTTAGTAAGTTTACAAACTTTGCTTTCTTGGCCTGCTTCAATAAAACACTCGGGTTGTTCCATGTAAATTTTCTCATTAAGGTCTCCATTTAAAAAAGCAGTTTTTACATCCATTTGATGAATTTGTAAATCAAAAATTGCAGCAACAGCAATCAAAAGTCTAATGGATGTAATTCTAGTTACCGGAGAAAAAGTATCAAAAAATTCTAGGCCTTCTAGTTGCTTAAAACCTTTTGCAACTAGTCTAGCCTTATATTTATCAACAGATCCATCCGGTTTTAACTTTTTTCTTAAGATCCATTTACACCCAATAGTTTTACAACCCGGTGGTAAATCAACTAACTTCCAAGTTTTATTGGATATTAGTGATTCCATTTCATCATTTATAGCCTCTTTCCAAAATATAGAATCATGTGAAGATAAAGCTTCTTTTAAAGTGAGAGGGTCATTTTCAATATTAAAAATATGAAAATCAGGACCAAAATCTTTTTCTATTCTAGCTCTTTTACTTCTTAATTCAAAATCATCACTTTCTTTGTTTTTCACAACAGAAGTAGAAGAACTAGGTAGTGACAAAATATTTTCTTCAATCCTTTGACCCCCACTATTTTTAGAATCAAAGGAAAATTTATTTTCATGAAAAATAGCATCACCTGATTCTATTATAATATTATCTTCAAGATTAAAAAATCTATAGGCTGTACTATTTGAAGCATAACCAAGAAAAGCACAAGTAGTAACTTTTTTACCCAACTTAGTAATTTTGGGATCCATTAGCCTTACAAAAGCTAAACAACCCCAAACTCTAAGATATCTCAAATTTGGCTTATGACCTTTTCACAATTCAAAAGGTGTTAATTTAGTCTTTTTATGAGGCACACGATTCAACACATAACAAGCAGTCAAAATAGCTTCACCCCAAAAATTTAAAGGTGCATTTGACTCAATAAGCATGGCATTAGTCAATTCAACCAAAGTTCTATTTTTCCTTTCTGCTACACCGTTAGATGAAGGAGAATAAGGAGGAGTAGTTTCATGAATTATTCCCAATAATCTAACAAAAGAATTAAACTCATTTGACTCATATTCACGGCCTCTATCACTTCTAATTCTTTTTATTTTTCTACCAAACTGATTTTCAACTTCATGGAGAAAAACTTTAAAATTTTCAAAAGCATCACTTTTATTTTTCATCAAGTAAACATATGTATACTTAGAAAAATCATCAATGAAAGTTATAAAATATCTATTTCCTCCACGAGTTAAAATTCCTCCAAGTTCACAAATATCAGTATGAACTAACTCTAATAAATCAGTTTTTCTTTCAACTTGAAAATGAGGCCTTTTAGTGATTTTGGCTTTAGCTTTACTACAAGCCTCACATTTTTCAAAATTCTTTTTAATCACTGGGATTAATCCTAAACTACTCATGATTCCCACATAACGATCATTTATATGACACAAACGAGTATGCCAAAAATTAGTAGAAGAAAGCATGTAAACAGAAGTAGAAGTTTTATTCATTTCAACATTCAACTTGAACATCCCATCACATGCATACCCCTTTCCCACAAAAATACCCTTTTTCACAATTACATATTGATCAGACTCAATAATCTGTTTGAAGCCTGCTTTATTAAGAAGAAAACTAGACATCAAATTTTTTCTCATGGAAGGGGTATAAAGTACATCTTTTAAAGTAAGTACCCTTCCAGAGGTAAAACACAATTCGACATCTCCCTTTCCAAGAATTTGAGTGGTATGAGAATCACCAAGCATGATGGTTTTGGGCTCTTCAAAAGGAGTATAAGTTTTAAACCAATCTTTGTCATAGCAGACATGACGGTTTGCACCAGAATCAGCCCACCATCCATCAACATTCTCCACCATGTTTATGTCTGTTATCACCGCCACAAATGGTTCTTCGATAACGTTTGCCTGAGGTGTAGGCCCACGTTTCCGAAATTTGCAAAATCGAGCAATATGCTCACTCTTGCCACAGACAAAGCATGGTCCCTTATCTTGAACATGTTGATTTTTTACTTGGTTATTTCCACCATTATTATTCTTGGGAGGTCTACCAATATTTTTCTTGAATTTATTCTTCTTAGGCTTCAAAGTAGTATTTTTGTTAGTATCCGGGGTAGCATTATTTGAAGTAATTAAATTTACCTTCGTTGTGATGTTGTTCTCTTCTATTTGCAAAAGTGCATCTTGACCCCTTGCTTCTTCTTCCATGCGGATTCGCATTATCAACGTCTCAAGAGAGGTTTCCTTTTGTTTGTGGCGCATAGTTTTTTGAAATTCCTTCCAAGAAGGTGGAAGTTTATCAACTATGCCACAAACAATAAGGTTATCTCCAATTTTGATCTCCTCGGACCTGAGCTCTCCAACAATCATTATAAAGTCCTGAACTTGGTCTACCACTGATTTGTTGTCCACCATTTGAAAACGAAAAAATCTACTAGCAGCATATTTTTTCGCTCCAGCTTCCTCGGTATCATACTTACTCTGCAATGCTTTCTAAATTTTCTTTGCACTAGAGTAAGTTCTATCATAATAATCATAAAAATTATCAGATAGACAATTTAGTAAAAAATACCGACACTTGTAGGAATCACCATCGTACTTTTCAACTTTCTCTTGAAGAGAAATAAGTTCCTCATCATTCATGGAAGAGTTATCTACTTTATTTGGATTTTTCTCAGTTAACACATAAGAAACATTGAGAAGACTTAAGTAGAAAAGTACTTTACCCTTCCACCTCTTAAAATGGGTACCGTTGAACCGGAATGGCTTGTTAAGATCTCCCATCTTGACATCCGCGGATTTTTCAATTGTAGCCATGGTGAATCTCCTTAAAATTGTTGGTGAAAATTACAATAACAATAGCAATTACAATTGAAAAAATTACAAAGAAAATAAATTATCTTCTTGGCTGAGGCGCGGATATCTCGCTCTCTTTAAGGAGATTCAAGCCCACTGCAGCAAATGTTTTCACCGGTCCAGCAGTAGTCTTCTTGACTTGTCCCCTCCAGGATACAACAGCCCACACACAAAGTATAACTCAACAAACTCTGGACAAGAGTTGAGTCCAAAGCTCCAACACAAGAACACCTTACTTCAACTAATAAAACTCTCTTTTTTACTAACTCTTTTACACTCTATATTTTCTTGTGCTTGAAAAAATGCAAGACTACCTCTATTTATAGGTGAGGTATTCATCCTAGAATTGAATAGGGAGAATAAATTGAGGTAGTAATGGGTAGGTAAATGACATATAGGTTATATAAGTTACAAGGAATAAATAAGTAGAATAATGGATGAACAATAACTTAGTGGTTATGGGAGTTATCAAAAAACCAAAGGTCAAATTCTACCATTAAACACAAGTGAGTAAAAGGGCATAAAAATGCCATTCAAGGCAATGGAAAAATGCAGCAATATTTTGGTCTCATCATGGCCACTAAATGCCAAATGATGTAAATGAGAAATGCAACATTTCAAATCCATAATGCATAATAATATTATATGATATTAATATTAAAATGCTATGCTAAAGACCCATCAAAAACCATTCATACATCATATATAAAGTCATTGATCCACAGTTGAATGCTTAGAGAATTAACACAACAGCAGCAGTGGCAAAACTAATTCCCCAATTTTCTTACGTTTATCATGATATTACCATGTTCCAATCAAATATCATAGAATCAAGACAAATAATCACTATTAATTATGTTTTTCATTCGTTCAAACAAATTCAGAAAAACTGGTCTAACGTCAACATAATTTGACATATGTAATTCAGGTTATCTATATAGATGTAAGCGTGGCTCGTGATGCCAATTGTTGGAAAATAGTACACGCAGCGAAAATATTCCAGGAACTTACTGCTTACATGAATAATAGACAACAAATACCAACACGTAGTAGAAATAAAGCGTGCTGAAAATTAACCAAGAATTACCTATTGAAGCGTGAGCAGATATCTTGAAGCAAGCCCGACTTTAGTTCTACGGTCTTCTCCAGTGATCCCAAATTCACAGCCGAACTCTCTCAATACTTGGGTGGGCAAGTATTGTGCAGAAAACTAAATTCACTTTTCCTAGGTTGGAAGAACCCTTGTTTATAGAGGAGCTTTCCCAGTTCAAAAAGGAGAGAAAAAACATGTTTTTTTTTCTTTTGGAACCAAAAAAATGCTCCAATCCCCTTTTCCCTTAGAAAATAGGATTCTGAGTTCTAGTTAAATATGGACACTATAGGGATCACATAATTAATTACTGAGGCTCCCTATTATGAAAATAATTTAAAATATTAATTTAAATTATTCTTACCATAATAAATTACAAATCATTCCACTAGAAATTCGTAATTGCACTCCTCTATTTATATTTCATAATTTCTCATTAAATACTTGTGTAATTCCCCATGTTAGGATTACAGATACTAATCAATAAATTAAACTACTGACGAATTTAATTAATGATTAATTTCCTTTAGAGCAATACTTAACTTATTTCATATGTCGGATTCATAAATCCACCGGCCGGGTTTACACATGAAAACTTATAAGCTTCTCATAAAAGGTGTATCATCAATCTCTATACCGAGACATGGATTCTATCAACTAACTTATTATTTCACCAATATATATTATTATCATCCAATCTATCAGGCATATTGACCCATCTCAGGATCTCGCCTTTTAATAAATCAAAACGATAATTAATATATACAGTTCATAATAGTTATATCAAGATTGAGAATATAAGTACATTTAATAGTTTAGAGAATATGTTTTTATTAGTCAATCTAAAACATCTATCTCTACTCGGTCCTGTTCAATCGTGATCTCAAATCGCATGTCCAAACACTGATTTGAAATCATGAATTCATATTGTATGTCCAAACGCATGCTTGGTGTTGATGGAAGTATAAAAGAGATTAAATGTTGGAGCAAGGAGAAGGCCAGTGCATGCGCCGCCACCACTGTTGCGTGCGATGGCCGCGTTGCCCAGTGCGACGCGACTGCTACAATGCTCAAAGTGGGCGTGATGCCCAACACGGCGCGGCCGTTGTGGCGCTCAAATATTTCTGCTGCTGTTTGAAAAGACACTTTTTGGGAATGGTTGGGTCTATCATCAATAGACTTCTAAAGTTACTATAAGTATCGTATCTCCTCCAAAATGAAAAATACAATACATGAACAACAATTTTCTTCTATTCTTTTCTAAATACTAATAACGAAACATGATTTTGTTCTTGTGGGATTTCAAATTAATTATTGAAACTTAAATTTTATAGACTTTGTAAATCCTGAAAGAACTCTGTCATAATCCCTACGGGTGAAAATCGTTTACACCCCGCAACTTTGCTTTAAAAATCAAACTCTCCCCTCAACTTTGAAAAATAATCATTCTCCCCCCCTTATCATATGCAATATCTATTTTATCCTTGACATTCATTCCTCCATTTATGTAAAAAAAAGTTATATTATATATAATATTTTTTTTAATCTAAGTATTTATAGTTTTTTATTTTAGTTCATTTTTAATATTATAAGTAGAATAATTATTTTATAAATTTATTGCAAAATTAAATATTATTTTTATACAATTATTATTCTAATATCACATGCATTAAATATATATGTATATATGTATATATGTATATATATATATACATATATAAATATATACATATATACATATATATTTATATATATATATATATATGAATTTGAACTTGAAATCTCAAGATGAAATTTGAAACTCTTAAATCACTATAATGACCGGGTCCATCGTTATGGGTAATTCAATCGTGCCAAGTTCTAGAGTTAGAAAACTCCGGATTTGAGAGTTTGAAATTCTAGGCTAGGCTAGCCTCGGTCGGTTTTGGAGCGAGGTAGAGTCTAGGGAAATCCGGGTAAGTATTAGGTTAGGTGTCTTGGTTTGAGCTAGTTTTTTATGTAGCCAAGACATAAAGGAGTCCGAGGGACTTTTCAGAATCGAATTCGGGTAAGTAGAACTCTCGAAATCGCGTTTGACGTGAAGGAGTTATTTCAGATCGTCGGGAGAAATAAGTGTGTTGTAAAATGGGCAAATTTTGGGGATTTCTGGATATTCTGACCGTGACATGCGCAACGGCTCCGCCGTAGCGACCTCCGCTATAGCGGTGGAAAATACCGCTATAGCGGTGGTCAAGGCGGTCAACGCCGCTTAAGACCGCTATACCGGATGTCGTCTGCTATAGCGGGACCGCTATAGCGGAGTGGGGACCTCTATAGCGGGCCGACGGGTTTTTAATGCAGAAACTTTCCCAAAACAGTTCAGTTTTCTACAATTCGTTTGGGAGAAGAACTAGGGCGATTTCAGACATTTTCCCTCTGGTCTTCATCATTTTTCTTCCCTAAGGTAAGGTGTATACTTTCCAAACTTTGTGGTAAAATTTCTAGGAGGAAACTTGGGGGAAGGTTGGAATAAATTAGGAAGGGTGGAATCCGGGGAAGAAAGGGGATTCTAAACATGAAAGTTCTTGGGTATTGTTAAAAGTGAAATATAATGATCATATGTTGTTAAATTCTCTATTTTTATCTGGAAAATGATAGAACTAGGGAAATTAACGATGGAGAAGCCAGGAAAAAGGGTGGAATAATCATGTGTGGCATGGGTTCTGGGATTTGGTGTAATCCGGATAATGTGCAGGCCTTGTTTGTTAATTTCATGTACTTGTATGTTATTTTAGACCAAGAATGAGAAAGGAATCCGAAACACGGAAAAGCTCGGGTTGAGTAGAGCTTGGATCATTTTGAGGTAGGTGATGGCTTACGAATTCCTGTGAATGTTGTATGTTTTGTACTCTTGTCTAAGTGTTCGTATGAATTGCATGACTTAGAGGAATTGTGTAGAATGTCTAAGGGTCATGTTTTACAGTCTGTGAAATGAATGGTGTGTTGCTTGTTGGTTTACAAGTTGTTTGTTCATTATTGACTGTGGATTGTTGACATTCGGTTGGCTCGGGTACCACGCCTGATATGGTTATAACAAATGGTTGGCACGGGGTACCACGCTTGGTACGAATTACTAATGGTTGGCTCGGGTACCACGCCTGGTACAGATTTATTTTACTGCATCATGGCATTGATATTAGTACATTGCATTGACTGTTATTAGTTCCGTGAGTGGACCAGATGTTTTATTGAATTGTGATATTCATTGGTGGTCCTTGAGTGATCGGGAATCCTGTTATATTTGTTGAGTTGGTCTTGGATTAGGCCGGATTGTCTGTTTAACACTTAGGTGTTGTTTAGAAGGGATCCCAGGGTGGGTCCGGGCTAGGCAAAAAGGATGGTTTATTGAATTTTGTGGTTGTGGCTTAGAGTTATAAAAAGTGAAGTTCAGGTGGAAATAAGATAGGCAGAGACTTGTTGTCTAGGGAAGCCTATTGACTTGTTGCACATTTTTCGTACTTGTTCTTGATTTACTGTACTGAATTATACACTATTTATTTGGAACTGGCTGATGTTCCTACCAGTACACAGTGGTGGTGTACTGATACTGTACTTGCTTTTCTTTCTTGTGAGTACATGCAATCTTCCAGCGGCTGAGACGCAACCTCATCTGTAGTACCAGCGATTCCAGTCTTCAAGGGTGAGCCACTTCGATCGAGCTGCCTTGAAACTATCATTAGAGTTGTAGCCCATTTATTTTGGGCTTAGACTATTTCTGTTATTTTGGGGTTGCATCCCCGTGCCCTCGATATTGGTAGATGTTTGGTACTACGACTTTCAGATTCTAGGGGTTAATTTCCGCAGGTTTATATCAATGAAGTTGTTTTATTATTATTGAATTGTTAGTTTTATTGTATGCACTGGTTTTAAGCTGCTAGAACAATTAAGTTCGGGGAAGTGATGGTTTGCTCACCCAGGGGCTGGGTGAGTGCCACTCACGGTGGTATGAGCCCTAGGTTTGTTGATCTCTTCGTACCAAACAGGTCTAGTAGAGTCTTGCGAAATGATGCGGAGACGTCCGTACTTCTCCTCGAGAGGCTATAGGACTTTAGAAAAAGTATCTCTTCCTTCTTTCCTTCGTGCTATAAATTGATTCCAATTGGTATATGGTGATACAAATTGGTATCTAACCTCATTCGCTCTTCTGTCCGCAGATGGTTACTATAAGGAACAACGGAGCGAGGCCAGCAGTCCCGGCAGCTCGTGGCAGTGGAAGGCAAAGGGGTAGAGGACGAGGTAGAGCCGCACCCGCCAGGGGTGGAGCTCAAGCGGATGCTGGAGAGTGTGAAGCAACCCCTCTCCCACCTCAGGAATATGTTGCTGAAGATGTGGAAGTTGTCGTGGAGGACGAAGGGGCGCAGGCGGAGGCGGCACCGGTCGGGGGTGCAGACCTTCCTCCTATGACACCAGAAGCCTTTCAGCAGGCTTGTAATATTTTGAGTGGATTGGTTGGTACTGGAGCCATACCTGCGGCTTTTTCAAACCAGGCTTTGGATCCTCAGTCAGCGGCTACTACAACACCTAGGATGTATGCAACTTCAGGCACGAATGATTTCTTCAGGCCAATGCTAGGCCCAGTATGACAGGAAATGAGCATGAGATGCTGACCAAGTTTCTCAAGCTGAAACCTCCTACTTTTCAGGGTACTGATAGGGATTGCTTATGAGTTTATCTTGGATTTTTATGAGAGGTTGCACAAGTTGGGTATTGTACGTCAACATGGGGTTGAGTTTGTTACATTTCAGTTGCAGGGTGATGCCAAGCAGTGGTGGAGGTCTCATGTGGAGTGTCGGTCTTTTGTCCTACCTCCACTGACTTGAGAGCAGTTCCACGCTTTGTTCTTAGAGAAGTACGTACCCCGTACTTTGAGGGACCGGAAGAAAGATGAGTTCTTGAACTTGGAGCAGGGTAGCATGTCAGTCTCTACTTACGAGGCTAAATTCCATGCCTTATCACATTTTGCCACACAACTGTTGGGTTCTGAGGAGGAACGGGTCTGGTTGTTTGTGAAAGGATTGAATACCGAGCTACAGGTACTGTCAGTGCATATGACTTCTTCAGGGAAGGGCTTTAATGATGTGGTGGATTATGTGAAGCAACTTAAGGGAGTCAGGCAGATGGAGCAGGCTAAGGCATTAGCCAAGAAGCCCCGGAATGAGGGAAATTTTGGTGGCTCACATTCCAGGGGTCTTTTTAGCCTCTTTTTCTTTCTCATTGATATGCCCTTTTTAGCCTCTTTTTCTTTCTCATTGATATGCCCTTTTTATCCTCTTTTTCTTTCTTTTTTTTCTTTTTTGCTCAAGCCGGGGGTCTATCGGAAACAGCCTCTCTACCTCACCTCTGAGGTAGTGGTATGGTCTGCGTACACTCTACCCTCCCCAGACCCCACGCTGTGGGAATACACTGGGTATGTTGTTGTTGTTGTTGTTGTACATTCCAGGGGTCATAATCAGCAGGTATACTCAGCCCGTCCTATTCAGTAAGCTCTGCCAGCTGCTACGGGTGGTCGTCAGGGAGCTCATAATCAGTCTTCAGCTCCTAGAGGCCAGGGAGCGTCTTATACGTCAGCTAGCAGGCCTACACTTGATCGTGGTTGCTTCCATTGTGGTGATCTGGGCTACTTTAAGAGGGAGTGCCCACTCAGGCAGACAGGTAATCAGGGCCACCAACAGCCTAGAGCGGTGGTCCTGGCAGGTAGAGGCAGTAATGCTTGAGATCGTCCACAGGGTGGGCGAGGAAACTTTCAAGGAGGCAGGGCGACAGAGGGAACGACGGTACGGGCAGGGGTGCAGTGCAGCCGGCCCGAAAAATTGCCTGGATTGATGATCGGGCTCATTGCTATGCTTTTCCAGGGAGGACTGAGGTGGAAAAATCATATGCGGTGATCACAGGTACCATTCTTGTCTGCGATAAAATGTCTTCGGTATTATTTGACCCAGGTTTGACATATTCTTATATATCTGTGAGTTTTACGTTGGGTCTGGAATTGATTTGTGATATCCTTGATTTCCCTATTCATGTTTCTACTCCGGTTGGAGAGTTTGTGATTGTGACTCATGTTTATCATGACTGTTCTGTTGTGTTTGTGGGGTTACATACTTGGGTAGACTTGGTAATCCTGGATATGGCTGATTTTGACATTATCTTGGGCATGACCTGACTGTCCCCTTATCATGCTGTGTTGAACTGTAATACCAAGACTATGGCTCTAGAGATTCCGAGTAAGGATAGAATAGAGTGCGAGGGTGTGTACAGGCCTAAGCCAGTTAAGGTCATATCGTTCGTTCGGGCTAGGAAGCTAGTGGGGAGGGGGTGTCTAGCCTTCTTGGCTCATCTCTGGGACGATAGTGTAGAGTCTCCATCTATTGAGTCAGTTCGGGTGGTTTCTGAGTTTCTAGAGGTGTTTCCAGCGAATTTTCCTGGTATGCCTCCGGACAGGGATATAGACTTTTGTATTGATTTGGAGCCAGACACTCGTCCCATTTCTATTCCTCCATATCGTATGGCTCCGGCAGAGTTGAGGGAACTTAAGACTCAGCTACAGGAACTCCTAGATAAGGGATTTGTCCATCCCAGTGCTTCGCCTTGGGGTGCTCCAATTTTATTTGTAAAGAAGAAGGATGGTAGTATGCGGATGTGCATAGATTATAGGCAGTTGAACAAGGTGACCATCCGGAATAAGTACCCTCTACCCCGTATAGATGATTTATTTGACCAAATTCAGGGTGCATCGGTGTTTTCAAATATCGACTTGAGGTCGGGGTACCATCAGTTAAAGATTAGGCCTGAGGACATTCCTAAGACTGCTTTTCAGACCCGGTATGGGCATTACGAATTCCTAGTAATGTCATTTGATTTGGCCAATGCACCGGCAGTGTCACGACCCAACTACCGGACCTTGCAGGCACCTACTCTAATCCACCTAGATAGGAGAACCCTTACCACCCGAACCAACATGCAATGCAGAAAAGAAAATAAACCATTAAATAAGTCCCTTAAATACATGCGAAATCCTTCTTACAAATAGTTAGAAAAATAAACGACTTAAAGAATTTGTGGAAAACATTTACAATATGAAACAACCTCCCCAGAATCTAGTCTAAGCCGGTACAAGATCTTCTACAAGATGAGTATATGACATAATATGACACAACTTCCACCATAGAAGGAAAGTAGGAGCTGCTGGAAGATCACCGCAATCCTGAACCTGTGAAACATCACCAATTCTGCAACCAGACTATACCCAAAAAGGTATAGCAAGAGTAGAATCAGTACAAACACACATCATCGGTTGACCCGAATTCACTCCTACCATCATATAAAAATCAAGATAAAATGCACAAGGTAAATGCTTCACCCCTTTCAACATCACTTTTATCAATCCCCCCTTTCGAAAACGACTATCCTAACTTTTAGACTTACCAAGTCACCTTGTCACCTAGACTTCCCAGGTCTCACTTGATCCTTACCAATAACAATGTCCATACCTGGACTACCGTTCCCTTACCCAAGTCAATCGCCTTGACTAGATATTCAGACTTAACCCGGCTAACTGCCTAACCAAATCACTTATACCCGTAGTATTACTTACCAGTGTCCGGCCCTTCCCGGACCTCTAGGATAACTTTCCATCCTGGTTATAACAACCATCAACTACAACCCAAGACTTTTCGTCTTACTCCTAATTGACCAATCACATGAAAATCACCTAGCAACCATTGACACATTCAATGACAACAACATAGTTATATCTAAATCCCTTTCTAATCCCGAAACCCAGACCCTTCAACGATCCTCTAACCACACCTAAGTGTACATAGTTATATCTAAATCCCTTTCTAATCCCGAAACCTAGACCCTTCAACGATCCTCTAACCACACCTAAGTGTTCAACAGGCTACCGGTCTACACCAAGACCAACTAATAATTAACATAATAACCTGGCCTACACTAAGACCAACCGATAACATAATATAACTACCCGGCCTACACCAAGACCAAACCCATAACATAATATAACCACCCGACCTACACCAAGACCAAACCCACAATATAATATAACAACCCGGCCTATACCAAGACCAACTAATAATTAACATAATAACCTGACCTACACCAAGACCAACCGATAACATAATAGAACCACCCGGCCTACACCAAGACCAAACCCATAACATAATATAACCACCCGGCCTACACCAAGACCAAACCCACAATATAATATAACAACTCGGCCTATACCAAGACCAAACTAACAATATAATAACCCGACCTATACCAAGACCAAAATGATAACATAATATAACCGCCTGGCCTACACCAAGACCAAATATAATCAACATACCAACCCGGTCTACACCAAGACCAACTTAACCAAATATAACAGAATTCCCGGCCTCTCACAGACCATAAGCAATTATCATATTTCAATAAAATAGCCCGGTCCACTCACGGAACCAATAACAGTTAATGCAATACAACAATATCAATACAATGATGCAGTAAAATAACCCATACCAGGTGTGGTACCCAAGAAAATCATTAGTATATCTCGTACCAGGCGTGGTACCCGAGCCAACCGTTAGTATATCATACCAGGCATGGTACCCAAGACAATCATTTGTTATACCTGTACCAGGCGTGGTACCCGTGCCAACAGTTAGTATACCTATACCAGGCGTGGTACCTGAGCCAAACGAATGTCAACAATTCACAGTCAAATAATGAACACACAACTTGTAAACAACCAAGTAACAAACCGTTCAACTCACAGACTGTAAGACATGACCCTTAGACATTCTACACAATTTCATCTAAGCAATGCAATTCACACAAACACTTAGATAGGAGTACAAACATACAACATTCACAGGAATCGTGAGCCATCACCTACCCCATTCCGAGTATACTATGAATCGTCAAATCCCGTCCAAAGACTAACCCCGATTCGCCCTTTTAAACATGCAGTTAATTACATTTATTCCTGACACTCATCCTAGGACCAAATACAACCTGGGAAAAACCCTTCCCAGCCTTAGAACACAACCAAACAATTATCCTAATTATACCAATTAGTCCAGAACTTCCATTCCTTACACATTTGTTGATTACTAACCTTTTTCTGGTTCCCCGAACCTTTCGATATTCTAGTTCCCGCATTTTATTAGCAAAAACACACAATTTAAGCAATGCCTAGAATATCACCACACCCTATTCCCATTTTACTATTTCCAAAGAAATCCAACAATTCAACAACTTTCTCCAGACTCCGTGCCCGAAGGCCTAACCATGGATTCTCCCTTTCATTCTACACAATAATAGGAATTAAAAATGGTCAATCTACTCTTGGGAAGAAACCTAGCCTACCTGGATGCCGAGCAGCTGTTTCATGCCCTTTTTGGCTCCGTGAAGGCATTCCCTGATAATTTTGCAGGCCCGAATCCGTGGTTTTGCGTCCCTTTTACAAGAATTCCTCCTCACCATGGCTCCCAAGCCTTGGAGCAGCCTATGAGGATTCTTGAAGTAACCCTCGTCTATTTTTGGGGCTGAATGGGAGAGAATGAAATTAAAATCCCATTTTCTTGGTTTTCTAATCCCGTCGCTCCGCTATAGCGGTCCCTGTTCTTCTATAGCGATCCAGCTATAGCGGACTGATAACGCCCAAACTACACCTCAAATTAACGAAGCGTAAGCGGTTGTAGTCAAATATAGAACCCAACAAAGGTTGGGGTCGAATCCCACAGAGAATATGGTGAAGATTAAGCCTTTAGTGAAGTATGTGACAAGTCGTCAATAGTTTCCGATAAATAGGGGGGGTTTTGTGATCAATATTTGTAAACAAAACAAACACTTAACGTATGAAGGATAATCAATAGGAGAGAGAGAACTAGGGAAGTGTTTACCATGGCGTTAGTAACAAAGTCGATTCTAGGCTTAACGGGGTTCTTTCTATATGCGTGTCACGATGCGATTGAATTAATGGTATCGTCTAAACGTTTCTCAACCAAATAGACAACTTTACTTTTCAATTCTCTCGAACTTGAAAAGGTGTGCTTTTAGATTTCAATCCTAAACATCAAGTAAATTAATCTAGTTACAGCATTAATCATAAGACGAGAGTTGGTAGTCTCGAATCCTCGTCGTTAATCAAGTTTCCCGGTTTTAATCTCTTTACTCAAGCAAATTAAACCTAGGCATGTTCTAATGTTTGCAACCACTAGAAAACATTACATAACGAATGATTAACAATGTGACAACATACATATTTAACCCGTCGCTACCCGGAATCTATATTGCTACTTTTGCCATGGCTCCCACAACCCTAGTTGTGAGAGTTTTAGTTAATCATGCTTGAAGAAGAAGAGAAGAAAGCCATAATCATAATAAAGGGAAAAGATCCTTACAATATAATGAAAACAATCTTCAAGTAGTCCAAGAACAAGAAACCAAGAACTCAAGAACAAATCAAGAACAAGATTGAGGAGGAAGAAAACGTGTATTGCGTGTTTTCCTCTCTCAAATCTCGACTTTAAACTCCTAAAATTATTGGGTAATGTATGTAAAAAGCTTCACACATAAAATAAACCTAACATAGGGTATTTATAGAAGTCTAGGAAATAAATCCCAAAAATGCTCGGATTCCGCGTAACTGACTGCCTAAGTGTGACGGCTTGGGGTGACGGACCGTCACCACCTTGACGGGCCATCACGGTGGCCGTCACCACTAGGCAGTGGTGCTGCCTCAGGGTGACGGTTTGGGTGACGGACCGTCACTAGCTTGACGGCCCGTCACGGTGGCCGTCGCCACTAGGCAGTGTGTTGCCTTAAGTTGACGGCTGCCTTGACGGCTCGTCACTAGCTTGACGGTCCGTCACTCGGACCGTCACTCTTATCCAGAATGTCTTTTTGCTCGTATTTCCTTCCGTTTCCATGTTTGTCTCCCTTCCCTACAAATATAACATAAAACCATCAAAAACGACAACGGTTGCTTGAAAACGTACGATTGTTCTTAGTTAAAAGGAGTCGAAAGTGCCGTAAATTGGCGGCACATCAACACCCTCAACTTAAAACGTTCGCTTGTCCTCAAGCAACATAACATAAAAGAAAAACAACACGACGACTCAACTAAGAAAACAAACTCGTGTCTCTAGCAACTCATGGTCATTCAACATCTTATTCAATTTTAATTCAAGCTACCTCGTAGCACACAAATGTATGAAACACTAACTTGCATGGATCCAAACATGTCATTCCGATATGATAGAATATTATGCATACACATGCGCAGCTATCCTAACAATCAATAGACAATACAGACATCTTGGTGCCCTCACCACAAAGAAATCCCACACACAAGATTTGGGACTAGGTAGGCGCTCACACTCACAAACGATTTCAAATAATGCATATGCGATACCATAGGCTTGCCCTTACTATTCTATTTCAGTTTTTCAGAAAGCCGCTCAGGATCACTACAGGACTTGTTTAGGCTTGTAATGAGGCTTCAGGTGCAGGTAGGATACATTTAGGGGTTAGTGACTAAGCCCTCCTTGGAACCACCGACGTTTTATTACCACATAACTTTTTTGTTCATCCTTATTCACCTTTTTATTTCCTTTTCTCTAGCTACAAGGTGCGGACTCTTTATCTTGACAATTCTTTTTATTACTTTTTCGCTCTTTTTCATCTCTTTTTATTTTTCTTTTCTTTTCTTAGGCACACACCCGAATTTTCATTCTATTCCCAACCAATCTTCTTCATCCTCTTTTTCTTATCATTCACCTCTGTAGTAGCCACCTTCAACTTGGGCTGATTGCCTGCGTTGAGGTGCACAATGTCCATGGAAGGACCAGGGCCAAAACAGGGTTTACCTCTATAGTAGCCACCCTCAACCTAGGTTGATTGCCTGCGTTGAGGTGCACGATGTCCAAGGAAGGACCAGGGCCAAAATAGGGATTCAAAGTTAAATAGGAACGGTGACAGGTTATTGAAAGAATAAGGTCAATTATGGCTCGAACAGGGATCAAGGGATTATTTATATTTAGACGGTCTTTTAGGTTAAGTGGACTGCACACAAAAAGGGCCTGTGATCCTTTCCTAAGCAACCAAACTTCGAACTTAACAAAATAGACCGGGCAAGTTCTAGATGCATGCACAGAGTAAGAATTTATAACAATAATCTCACAAGCTCTTGGCACCAAGAAACTATATCGCTACCAACTATCAAACAACCGCTCGGCTTAAGCATACCCATTCTAATCATAATCACACAATGACATTCGAGGATCCAGACAGTCAATCGTTTCAACATAAGTACAAAACCAGAAAAATTTAAAGGGGCCTCATTTTTAAACAAGAAAAATGCCATGCTTGCTATAGACACTAAAAAAAATTTAAAAAATAACAACCTAAACATGCCGGTTCTACTAGATAGCACACCGGAGGGAAAAGAACTCGGCAACAAAAACCCTTGGTGGTGACTCACAGGTTTCCCCACACCCTCAACTTAGACTCATGCATTGTCCCCAATGCATACATATGAAAACTAAAAACTGTGAGAATAAAGGAATACCTGTGAAGTCGATATGACTCAGATTCTGACATGATGTTGGAGACCGCCAGGGTCTCCAAAACAAGAGAACTCGATGGAGTGTGGCGTTCCAGCTTCCTCTTTGGGCTCCATCGCTAGTCGCGACAACTTCTTCGCTCTTTCTTTGCAGATTCTCTTGCGGTGTTTTCGTTTTCTTGATCTTTCACCGCTTTCCTTTACCTGCTTCTCCTCTTGCGATCGCGACCTTACTCTCATAACAGCTCAGGTTTCTAGACAACCCTTCTCCTCAAGATACACATCCGCAGGGACTTCCTCAATAGCCTTGATGACCGCGACCACCCTCATGTCACTTGGTTGCTTCATCAATTTGGACACATCGAACTTGACCACTTCATTGTTCAATCGGAAGGTCAGTTCGTTTCTCTCCATGTCGACCAGTGCTCTTGCTGTGGCTAACAATGGTCATCCCAAGATTATGGGAACTTCAAAATCTACTTCGCAATCCAAGATCACAAAGTCAGCTGGGAATATAAGCTTACCGATCTTTACTAGCACATCAGACAATATTCCCACAGGTCGCTTTACTGAGCGGTCAGCCATCATTACTCTCATGGATGTTGGTTTAGGAGCTCCCAAACCCAATTGTTTGTAGACCGCTAGCGGCATCAAGTTGATGCTAGCCCCAATATCACATAATGCTCTTCCGAAGTTGAGCTTTCCGATAGTACAGGGAACAGTGAAAGCACCTGGATCTTCCTTCTTTTCGACTATCGACCTTGAAGAAATAGCGCTGCAGTGGTGGAGGTTGTCTTCCGGTTCAAAACTTACCGACCTCTTCTTTGTAATCAAGTCCTTCATGAACTTGGCATAACCGGGCATTTGTTCCAGCGCTTCCACCAATGGTATGTTTATTGAAATCTGCTTCAGCATGGTCATGAAGTTTTGGAACTTACCGTCATCAGCTTTCTTCTTCAAACGCTGTGGGAAAGGAGGTGGTGGTCGAAGGCATCATAGTTGGAAGCTTTTCAGCTTCCTTGCTTTTCTCCGCGGGCTTTGGAGTTTCCTCCTCTACCGCCTCTTCATCATCCGCAACATCACCTTGAGTCTGAATTACCGAATATGATTCCGGTAACTTTTTCCCACTTCTTGTTGTGATCGCCATACAGCTCGCGTCATTCCTCGGATTAATAGTATCGCTCGGCAAGGTACCTGTCTTCCTTGGGTTTAGAGATGCCGAGATGTGACCCACTTGCTGCTCTAATTGCTTGATCGCGGTGGAATATGACTCCACTACCTGATTCAATGTTGATAACTCAGTTCACATTGCCTTTACCCCAGAGTCAGTCGATTCCACCTTCAGCAGCATCTTCGCCATCATGTTCTCAAGTTTGGACGTCTCTGCCTCGTTGCCAACTTTGTCCCGATTACCAGGTGGTATATACAACCCACCTCTATCGGTGTTATTCCTCCAGTTTCCTTGGTCGCGATCTTTGTAGTCGCCTTTCTCATAGTGGTTGTCTCTCTGATAGTTCCGACCTTGGTTTCCCTGGCCATTGGCCTGAAAACCCCCCAAATAGTTGGCCTCCTCATTCGATTCAACCTCGGCTGCTCTACCTTGCGATCCCACAGCTTTTACCTTCTCCATACCTCCTGAGAACAAGTGCTTTGTCAGTAGGTCCAACTCCGTTTTCAGATGTGCCATGTCTTGGTCGCGCTCCTCCTCTTTTCTGCGCTGCTCAGCTGGCATACCAACTGCATAAGTGCTGGCTGCTACCTCTGTATCCCGTGTATGCCAGGCCCTGTTGGTTTTGGTGAGCTTGTCCAACGTAGTTGTGGCCTCAACAAAAGTGAGACCCATGAATGCACCACCTGCTGCATTGTCTAACATCGGCTTGGTAGCCGAATTTAATGCCCGGTAGAACGTCTGCATCAAAAATTTTTCGGTCAACTGATGGTTCGGGCATTGCGTTATCTTCTTTTTGAATCGCAACCAAGTCTCGTGCAATGCTTCGTGGGGCTGCTGCCTGAAGTTGCTAATCTCGTCCCTCAACTGTATCATCCGAGAGGGAGGAAAGAACCTTTCTAGGAAAGCTCCTCTCAACTCTCCCCAAGTTGCGATAGAGTCGGGGGTCAACTCTGTCAACCACAACGCTGCCTCATCAGACAGAGACAACGGAAACAACCTGAGCCGGATAGATGTCTGACTCACGCCCGGCAGTTCAAATGACTTGCAGATGCCCACAAAATTCATCAGATGCTGGTTTGGATCATCCCCAGCGGCACCTCGGAACACTCCTCTCAAGTTCAACAGCTGGATCATCGTGCTAGTGATGTTGAACTTGGCTCCGGGCGCTAGCGGTGGAAGAACAATTGCGCCCGTAGCACCAACTCCATCTAAGTCGAGATCCTCATTATTCCGTGCGACGTCATCCTGCAGCCCACCAGCATTCAAATTTTGTTGGGCCTGCAGTTCTGCAGCGATCCTTGCTGCCTCTAGTTGTGCGGCCATATTCCGCCTTAACGTTCTAGCAAGCTCGGGGTCGTAAGGTAATGTTGATTCACCCGAGCGCCGGGTACTTGGCATGCACAACTCTGTACCCTGTCAAAAAACAAAAACAACAAATAAACGTAAAAGCAGGAAAGTATGACTAAGAGTCAAATAAACACACCAGACTTAATTAACAACCGTATTCCCTGGCAACGGCGCCACTTTTTGATAACGCCCAAACTACACCTCAAATTAACGAAGCGTAAGCGGTCGTAGTCAAATATAGAACCCAACAAAGGTTGGGGTCGAATCCCACAGAGAATATGGTGAAGATTAAGCCTTTAGTGAAGTATGTGACTAGTCGTCAATAGTTTCCGATAAATAGGGGGGTTTTGTGATCAATATTTGTAAACAAAACAAACACTTAACGTATGAATGATAATCAATAGGAGAGAGAGAACTAGGGAAGTGTTTACCATGGCGTTAGTAACAAAGTTGATTCTAGGCTTAACGGGGTTCTTTCTATATGCGTGTCACGATGCGATTGAATTAATGGTATCGTCTAAACGTTTCTCAACCAAATAGACAAATTTACTTTTCAATTCTCTCGAACTTGAAAAGGTGTGCTTTTAGATTTCAATCCTAAACATCAAGTAGATTAATCTAGTTACAGCATTAATCATAAGACGAGAGTTAGTAGTCTCAAATCCTCGTCGTTAATCAAGTTTCCCGGTTTTAATCTCTTTACTCAAGCAAATTAAACCTAGGCATGTTCTAATGTTTGCAACCACTAGAAAACGTTACATAACGAATGATTAACAACGTGACAACATACATATTTAACCCGTCGCTACCCGGAATCTATATTGCTACTTTTGCCATGGCTCCCACAACCCTAGTTATGAGAGTTTTAGTTAATCATGCTTGAAGAAGAAGAGAAGAAAGTCATAATCATAATAAAGGGAAAAGATCCTTACAATATAATGAAAACAATCTTCAAGTAGTCCAAGAACAAGAAACCAAGAACTCAAGAACAAATCAAGAACAAGATTGAGGAGGAAGAAAACGTGTATTGCGTGTTTTCCTCTCTCAAATCTCGACTTTAAACTCCTAAAATTATTGGGTAATGTATGTAAAAAGCTTCACACATAAAATAAACCTAACATAGGGTATTTATAGAAGTCTAGGAAACAAATCCCAAAAACGCTCGGATTCCGCGTAACCGACTGCCTAAGTGTGACGGCTTGGGGTGACGGACCGTCACCACCTTGACGGGCCGTCACGGTGGCCGTCACCACTAGGCAGTGGTGCTGCCTCAGGGTGACGGTTTGGGTGATGGACCGTCACTAGCTTGACGGCCCGTCACGGTGGCCGTCGCCACTAGGCAGTGTGTTGCCTTAAGTTGACGGCTGCCTTGACGGCTCGTCACTAGCTTGACGGTCCGTCCCTCGGACCGTCACTCTTATCCAGAATGTCTTTTTGCTCGTATTTCCTTCCGTTTCCATGTTTGTCTCCCTTTCCTACAAATATAACATAAAACCATCAAAAACGACAACGGTTGCTTGAAAACGTACGATTGTTCTTAGTTAAAAGGAGTCAAAAGTGCCGTAAATTGGCGGCACATCACGGACAACTCCGCTATAGCGGTCTTAAGTGGTGTTGACCGCCTTGACCACCGCTATAGCGGAGGCCGCTACCGCAGAAGGTTGCGCTTGCCACAGACAGAATGTCTGAAAATCTCCTAGTTTTGGTCATTTTACAACACGCTTATTTTACCAATGTTTTGGAATAACCCCTTCACGTCAACCTCGATTCTGGGAGTTCTACTTACTCGAATTCGATTCCGAAAAGTCCCCCAGACTCCTCTATGTTTTAGCTACAAGGAAAAGTAGATCAAAATAATACATTTAACCCAATCCTTATCCGGATTGTCCTAGACCATACTTCACTCCAAAACTGGCCGAGACTAGCCTAGTCCAGAATTTTTAACTCCCAAACCCGAAATTTTTCTAACCTAAAATTTGGCACGAATGGTTTACCCATAACGACGAACTCGGACGTTACAGGCAGTATTTATGAGTTTGATGAATGAGGTATTTAAGTCATATTTAAATTCCTTCGTGATTGTATTTATCGATGATATTTTGATCTACTCCAAGAGTAGGGAGGAGCATACTAATCATCTTCGTATTGTGTTGGACATCTTGAAATGCCAGAAGCTTTATGCGAAGTTCTCCAAGTGTGAATTTTAGTTGACTTCAGTTACATTCTTGGGGCATGTAGTGTCAGAAAAGGGGGTGATGGTAGATCCCCAGAAAATTAAAGCAGTCAAGAGTTGGGTCCGGCCTATCTCTGTGACTGAGGTGAGGAGTTTTGTTGGACTCACAGAGTACTATCAGAGGTTTGTTAAGGATTTTGCGTCTATTGCTACTCACCTGACCAGGCTGACACAGAAAGATGTACCATTCGTGTGGTCCGACAAGTTCGAGGAGAGCTTCCAAAGGCTCAAGACACTTTTGACCATGGCTCCTATATTGTCCTTACCGGTTGAAGGTAAAGACTATATTATTTACTGTGATGCTTCACATTCTAGTTTGGGTGCTGTGTTGATGCAGGATAGGAATATTATAGCCTACGCATCCAGACAGTTGAAGGTGCAGGAGAGGAACTACCCGACTCACGACCTAGAGTTGGCAGCGATGGTTTTTGCACTAAAGATTTAGAGACACTACCTTTATGGTGTCAAGTGCAAGGTATTCACAAATCATCGTAGTCTACAGCATGTATTCACGCAAAAGGATTTGAATTTAAGGCAGAGAAGGTAGATGGAGCTATTGAAGGACTATGATGTGACCATTCAGTACCATTCAGGTAAGGCTAATGTGGTGGCAGACGCATTGAGCCAGAAAACAGTTAGCATGGGTAGCTTGGCTTATTTGGGGGTGTCCAAATGACCACTAGCAAAGTGAATTCGGGCTTTAGAGGCCAAGTTTATACACTTGGGTGTTTCAGAACAGGGTGGCTTATTGGCCAGCATTGAAGTCAAAGCCATCTTCATAGAGAAAATAAAGGCCAAACAATTTCAAGATCCGAAACTGAGTAAGCTTCAAGGTAAAGTAATATTCGGGGAATACAGGGATGTCACGTTAGACTCTGGTGGAGTATTAAATTTCAGAGGAAGGATTTGTGTTCCTCGGGTTGATGATATAATTCAGAAAATCTTGGTGGAAGCCTATGGTTTGCGGTACTCAATTCATTCAGGTGTGACCAAAATGTACAGGAACTTAAGGCAGTGTTACTGGTGGCCCGGAATGAAAAGGGACATAGTAAACTTTGTGTCCAAGTGTCAGAATTGCCAGCAGGTAAAGTATGAGAACCAGAGGCCTGCATGACTACTTCAGAGGATGCCCATCCCAGAGTGGAAGTGGGAAAGGATAGCCATGAACTTCGTGGTGGGTCTTCCCAAGACATTGGGGAAGTATGACTCAATTTGGGTCATTGTTGATAGACTGACCAA
Source organism: Jaltomata sinuosa (assembly GCA_003996215.1). Taxonomy (NCBI): domain Eukaryota; kingdom Viridiplantae; phylum Streptophyta; class Magnoliopsida; order Solanales; family Solanaceae; genus Jaltomata; species Jaltomata sinuosa. The sequence continues at coordinate 24,113 of QJPP01007358.1, forward strand.
GTCTGCCCATTTTATTCTGGTCAGGGTAGATTACAATTCACAATAATTGGCCAAGATCTACGTGAAGGAGGTTGTGAGATTACATGGGGTACCATTGTCCATCATTTCAGATAGGGGTACGCAGTTCACCTCTAAATTTTGGGGCAAGCTACATGAAGAGTTGGGTACACAACTCACTTTTAGCACAACCTTCCATCCTCAGACTGATGGTCAGTCGGAGAGGACGATCCAGGTATTGGAGGACATGCTGAGAGCATGTGTGATGGACTTCGGGGGTCATTGGGACCAGTTTCTACCATTGTGCGAGTTCTCATACAACAATAGCTATCACTCCAGCATTGACATGGCACCTTTCGAAGCATTGTATGAGAAGAGCTGCAGATCACCGGTTGGGTGGTTTGAGGAAGGCGATGTACAGCCTTTGGGAGTGGAGTTGGTAAAGGAAGCACAGGAAAAGGTAAGGGGCATTCAGGCCAAGTTGCTGGCTGCCCAAAGCAGGTAGAAGGAGTATGCAGATCACAAGGTCCGGGATATGGAATTTCAAGTTGGTGAACATGTATTGTTAAATGTGTCACCTATGAAGGGAGTCATGTAGTTTGGTAAGAATGGCAAGCATAGCCCTCGGTTCATCGGTCCGTTTGAGGTTCTTGAGATTATGGGGCCAGTGGTTTACAAGTTAGCACTGCTGCCCAGTTTATGGGGCGTCTATCCGGTATTCCATGTATCTATGCTTAAGCGATACCATCGGGATGTGGATTACATCATCAAGTGGGACGAGGTACTTTTTGACAAGGATCTTCGTTATGAAGAGGAACCAGACTTGATTCTTGCTCGGGATTTCCAGCGGTTGAGGACAAAGGTGATTGACATGATAAAAGTTCAGTGAAAGCATCTTCTGGTTGATGAATCCACTTGGGAAACCGAGAAAGACATGCGGGACAAGTACCTCAGTTGTTTGAGGATTCAGGTACTACACTTTCTTCCTTTATTTATGTTAATTCAGGTTTGATCGTTCGAGGATGAACGATGGGAAAATTAGTATTTGTTGTAACGACTGGGTCCTTCTTTATGGGTAGTTCAATCGTGCCAAGTTCTAGAGTTAGAAAACTCTGAGTTTGGGAGTTTGAAGTTCTGGGCTAGGCTAGCCTCGACCGATTTTAGAGCGAGGTGGAGTCTAGGGAAATTCGGGTAAGAATTAGGTTAGGTGTCTTAGTTTGAGCTAGTTTTCCATGTAGCCAAGACATAAAGGAGTTTGGTAGACTTTTCGGAATCGAATTCGGGTAAGTAGAACTCTCAAAATTGCGTTTGACGTAAAGGGGTTGTTTCAAATCATCGGGGGAAACAAGTGTGTTGTAAAATGGGAAAATTTTAGGGATTTCCAAACATTCTGTCCGTGACGAGCGCAATGGCTCCGCCGTAGCAAACTCCGCTATAGCGGTGGAAAATACCGCTATAGCGGTGGTCAAGGCGGTCAACACCACTTAAGACCGCTATAGCGGAAGCCGTCCGCTATAATGGAGTGGGGACCGCTATAGCGGGTCGACAGGTTTTTAATGCAGAAACTTCCCCAAAACAGTTTAGTTTTCTACAATTTATTTGGGAGAAGAACAAGGGCGATTTCAGGCATTTTCCCTCCGTTCTTCATCGTTTTTCTTCCCTAAGGTAAGGTTTCTACTCCCCAAACTTTGTACTACTTTTTCTATGCGGTAGAATTACTAGAAGAGAACTTGGAGGAAGGTTGGAATAACCTAGGAAGGGTGGAATCCGGGGAAAAAAGGGGATTCTAAACATAAAAGTTCTTGGGTATTGTTAAAAGTGAAATATAATGATCATATGTTGTTAACTTCTCTATTTTTATCCATGAAATGATAGAACTAGGTAAATTAACGATGGGGAAGCCAGGGAAAATGGTGGAATGATCATGTGTGGCCTGAGGTTCTGGGATTTGGTGTAATTCGGGTAATGTGCAGGCCTTGTTTGTTAATTTCATGTACTTGTATGTTATTTTAGACCAAGAATAAGAAAGGAATTCGGAACACGGAAAAGCTCGGGTTGAGTAGAGCTTGGATCATTTCAAGGTAGGTGATGGCTTACGAATTCCTGTGAATGTTGTATGTTTTGTACTCTTGTCTAAGTGTTCGTATGAATTGCATGACTTAGAGAAATTGTGTAGAATGTCTAAGGGTTCTATTTTACATGTGAAATGAATGGTGTGTTGCTTGTTGGTTTACAAGTTATTTGTTCATTATTGACTGTGGATTGTTGACATTCGGTTAGCTCGGGTACCACGCCTGGTACGGGTATAACAAATGGTTGGCACGGATACCATGCCAGGTACGAATTACTAATGGCTGGCTCGGGTATCATGCCTCGTACGAGTTTATTTTACTGCATCATGGCATTGATATTGTTGCATTGCATTGACTGTTATTGATTCCGTGAGTGGACTGGGTATTTTATTGAATTGTGATATTCATTGGTGGTCCTTGAGTGACCGGGAATCTTGTTATATTTGTTGAGTTGGTCTTGGATTAGGCCGGGTTGTCTGTTTAACACTTAGGTGTTGTTTAGAAGGAATCCCAGGGTGGGTCCGGCTAGGTAAAAAGGATGGTTTATTGAATTCTGTGGTTTTGGCTTAGAGTTATAAAAGGTGGAGTTCAGGTGGAAACAAGCTAGACAGAGACTTGTAGTCTAGGGAAGCCTATTGACTTGTTGCATGTTTTCCGTACTTGTACTTGATTTGTTGTACTGAATTATACACTGTTTATTTGGAAATGACTGATGTTCCTACCAGACACAGTGATGGTGTACTGATACTGCACTTGCTTTTCTTTCTTGTGTGTACTGGCAATCTTTCAGCGGCTGAGACGTGACCTCATCTGTAGTACCAACGATTCCAGTCTTCAAGGGTGAGCCGCTTCGATCGAGCTGCCTTGAAACTATCATTAGAGTTGTAGCCCATTTGTTTCAGACTTAGACTATTTATGTTATTTTGGAGTTGCATCTCCGTGCTCTAGATATTGGTAGATGTTTGGTACTGCGACTTTCAAATTCTAAGGGGGTAATTTCCGCAGGTTTATATTAATGAAGTTGTTTTATTATTATTGAATTGCTAGTTTACTTTTATTCACTGGTTTTGAGCTGCTAGAACGATTAAGTTCGAGGAAGTGATGGTTTGCTCACCAGGGGGTTGGGTGAGTGCCACTCACGGCGGTTTGGGTCGTGACAATCACTGAGCCAACCTTTAGTCCTGTATCAATGAGTTCAAAATCTATATATACACACTAAAATTTAAAAAAAAACTTTTTATATACAATATAATTTTTTATCGAGGGAATTCGGGTGAACACCATCGCCCCTCTTAGAGACTCCCCTGCATATTTCCTTTAACTTTCACTTATCTCTTATTTTCTAATGTCTATATAGATAAACGAATTTTGATTGTCATTAATGAAATATTTTCTAATATAATTTAAAATTTATTTATAATATAAATAATATTTTTAAAGATTTTTTAAAAATAAAATATACTTTTATTTTTATTAATTTTTTTATTACATGCATCAAAATATATTTATAAAGTTATTACATTATATTTTTTATTATTATTAATAATTTTATTTTATTTTATTTTATTATAGAACGACATTAGCTTTTATACTCAATCAATTTTTTTCCTTTTTTTTCAGCAAAAATAATATTTTTATAGACAATTTGTTACGTAGATTAAAAAATAAAAATATCATAATTTTAAAGAAATAAAAAAGGAAAAATAGATAATGATTGATAATGTAATGGTAGAATAGACATTTGGAAAAATAAATTAGAAAAAAGGGCGGTGAATGATTATTTTTCAAAATTGAAGAGGAAATTTGATTTTTAAAGCAAAATTGAGGGGTGTAAATGATTTTCACCCTAATTCCTACCACCATTAATAGGAAACCTATATATTGTTCTCCACTATAGTTGATCGAACAATTAGTATTAATTTTACAAATGACTCTTGAAAGGGGAAAAACGAAAATGTGTGAAGTTTGTCATGGAAAAACATAATATTCTAACAAGTGAGTACACGACAAATAGATAACAAAAAAATTTAGAATATTATATTGCCAAAAAGAATCTTGAAAATTGTAGTTCACAAAATTTGCAGTTTCTTCGAATCTTCTTTAACACTTATCTTCTCCTCCTTGCTTAAAGGACTTTTAAATCATGTTCATACTCAAAGAGAGGAACAAATTTCAAATATATGAAGTAAAATATATAGCAACAGACTAGAACGCGTGCATCTCACGTGATTTGCTATGTAGGATGCGTGTATCTACTTGTTCAATTTTATGATAGTTTAAATGCCTATTTGGGCACACTCAAAATTAAATAACATAAATGCCAACTGATATCAAGTTAAAGACCATGTTTATGTATTATGCCTTTAATATTTGTACACATTAAATAAATTGTTTGAGAAAAATTATTGAATCTGATTGGCTGAATTTATATCCGGGCTTCTAGCTCTGGCCCTGACAACTCCACCAACTTAATTAAACCCTTTGACACTTTGCAAAAGAACAACAAATGAGACACATTCATTCACTTAAAAGAATTACTTTAGCTGCAGGTAAATTCAGACTTGGGTAATGACATCATGTTAACGCAATATATGCATTAATTTAATCAGAAGTAACAAAAAAAATATTAACTCTTTTTAAGATTTCGAGCCTTATGCCAATATTGGAATAACTACATAATGTAGAAGACAAAATTTACTCCAGAATCCATAACCCTAAATCACCCATAAGTCAAAATGCTTAAGAGACAAATAGGAAATAGACAATATTAGGTTAAGAAGGATTTTGAATTTCAAAACTAAGGCATTGTGGGAGAAAAATGAGCTGACATGAATGCAATAATGAGTAAATTAAGTGGCAAATAATCATGTAAGTTTTGTAAACTCAATAGATCATGGAAAAATGAAGCCACCAAGTGTAATGTCCTTTTGCTTTTGGTTGGATATGATATGAAGTTTTCGAAGCACAATTTCTTAGTGGCTATTTGGTCCTATATTCTTGGAAGTTCTTTCACATTTTGATGCCCTTTTCGTTTAAAATTTTCAGTTCATGATATTTATGAGTTTAAGTTATGTACATGTTTTCACTGTAAGAAATATTTATAACATCCGATCATTTTTACATATAGTAGGTATTCTGTCTTATTTCAAAATTATAATTCCACATTTTAAGGAGGACTAACGATGCATATAACTTAAATCGATTTAACTTATATACATAAATAGGGTATATGTAAGCAGGTCAGCTAAACTATATCTTATAGTAGTCGACAGAAAAAGTGAGATTGGTAACATGAAGTATAAGATAAATTATTGATACAAAAAGTAAAAGTGACCTAATAATATAAAAATTCTAATATTATTTGTGTATATTATATATTTAAACTCATATTAATTTTGTAGCTTTTGAGGGCATAGACTTGTGCTGAATCTGTGGGTGTGGCTGGGGATTCCTATGAAAAGGTTAATTAAAATAGTAATAATTTGCTTGTCTTTTATTTTAAGGAATTAGGCATAAGACATAGGCATATCGACATTTTACCATAGAAAATGTGTCCGTTGCATGTTGGAGTGTTCTCCTCTGAGCTCATTTACTCTGCTCTACATCTAGTTGTAACTAAGTTTTAAGTAAAATATGGTGAGCAAACTGAAAAAAAGTGGAAGTATTTATCAAAAGATGGAAAATGAAAAAAGAAAGAAAAGAGATGAAAACCACACTAGATTTGATTATTCAGTTTCTACTTTCTAATCGAAAAAACTTGAGTACGTAGGCCAAACTTTACTACCACACCAATTAGTTTGTAGGCATTTAACGTTTGTAGTTGCATTGTTTTGAGTTTGACACTTAAGTGAACACAGTAGATTGCGTTACCATCGAGGATTGTGGTGAGATAAATAGAATTTTTTTATTCTTATGTGACACGAATTCTGTTTAATGGGTCCAGTAGATTTCGAATACCAAATAATTATAAAAAATATCTAATTTGTGTGAACATCAATTTAATATTACCTGCAGCCTATATTTTTTCTTTTTTTCTTTTAATGTTTTCACACATCTTTCAATAATAAATAAAAGGTACTTAGTTGATAAATTTAATAATAAGAATATTTGTCCAAGCCATCCTTTATCTCTCACTGAATATTTTAATTAAAACTCCATTTAACTGAATAATAAATGATAAATTTAGAAAAATGTAACAAACGATTAATTTCTTATATTTGTAGAAGGTCAAATATTTTAGACAAATTTATTTTGATATTACTAAAATTTTGAACCTTAAATTAGTGACAGAGCTACTCTTGTCTAAGGAGTGTCAGTTGACATTCCTTCGTTGAAAAGTTACATTGTATAGATAAAAAAAAAACATGTTAATATATTGGATCTCTTTGAATTCTTTATATACATATTTTTTTAGTGAAAATTTTGACTTCGCCACTGTCTTAAACAATCTCTAATTAATTTTACTGTTTGATAGATGAAGGCATATTAGTATCTTGACTTTTGGTGTACGTTTGAAATGAAGACAACTAGCTCAGAAAACATCAAAGGGGAGTAGTAATATTTTGTGGATGTCTGACTCCCAAAAATGCCTATTCAATCACAAGCTACAAAGTTTGATCAGATTAGTATTCTGCAAGTGATAAACCAATACTTTGAGATTAATGTGAATATGATGGAACCAAAATAAAGAAGCGTGATGTGATAGATATGATTCTTCTATTCTTAATCGATTATTTTAAATTCGAATTTTATACGGAGATATTCCTGGCAGGATGCACTTTCCTCATTTAATGAGCCCTCTAAATTAGTTGATCTAGTAAATTTTAGATACTTTCTTATCTATATCTATATCTATATTATTATAAAAGTATGAATATAAATGTTGGTTGACCAAAATAGTTTTAAAATATTGAACGACTTTTATACCCTTAAGTATTTATATAATCAAAGAATATAATTATAAATCACCTTTAGAGACTTCTACCTAAAAAACATGAAAATCTTAATTCTACGTGTTGTAGGTAAGTTTAATTAGGAATTATAAATTTTGGTAACTTTTCTACATAAACTTTAGGAGACTTCAATTCAAAGAAACATGAAAACCTTCTACGTAATCTTGTTGGATAAAATAGTACATTCACAATTTTACCTATAATGTGCATGACTAGGATTTAAGTTTAAGATTTTTTCTAATTACTAAGTTAATTTTAACTGGACTACGTAATAGAGAATAATATTATAATTTATAGGAGTAGAACTATTTCTAGAGCCATGGTTCATTAAAGAGTTTATTCAATTCAATTTGATAGATTGCACTAGATTTAGAGCAAAAAGAAAATAATTAAAAGATAGTCAATTGTCAAAGCTCCCAAGTTGGTTGCCACACTTTTGCCTCCGTAAAAGATTTTACTTTTTGAAAAATTTATTATCCTATGATGGCGTGATTTTTATATCAGTAAATCAAAAATTATAAAGTTGAGGGGCAAAATCTTGACCCTCTATTCTAGATTGCAGCCAATGACTACTCGCAAAAAATAAAGCACGGACAAAAATTATAATTTTTTTGCACAAATATACAAATTCAATATATTTTGTATCATTTTTTTACTTCAAGGAATTCAATTTTATTGATTTGTAGGTAGGGATGGCAATGGGGCTGGGCGGATGCGATGCGGGGCGGGGCGGGGTGGGTCTTGCTTTGTGCGGGTGCGGGGCGGGCGGGTTGAAACTTCTTTTAAAGAATTAAGTGCGAGTGTGGGGTGGATTGCGGGTTTGAAATAGCGGAACTTCAGTTAATTGCATTTCAATTTTCTCCCAAGATCGCATGGCTGCATTTTGATGTATATATAATCCAAAAACTTAATTATGATAACTACTAACTGCTCAATTTTTTTTTTGTGTCGTTGTTCCAATGTTTTTTTCTTTTCTTTTGGTGTCATCTCCTAAAAAATGTGATCAGTCCAAGTTATGAATGTTGCTAGATTAGTTTGCATATAGGAAGTGTGTACACTAAAAAGTCTCATTATTTCTTCCAATTATTTTTGTTTGCATATTATTTGGCTTTACATAGAGAGGCAACAGTTATGTACTCTAAATAGTGTATTTTAACAAGACAAATCGTGGGCCTTAATAACAAAGTAAAAAGAAGAAAAAATAATTTACTATCAAATTAATACTAAATTAATAGTACTTAGCGAAAAAAATTAAAAAAGAATGTTATGAACTTTATTTTTAGTAACAAATTTTAAAAACTTAAAAGAAATTATGCGAAGCGAGTTTATGCGGAACAAGTCTGTGTAGGGCGGGGCGGGACGAATTTGAAAATAAAATTTTTTGCTATACGGGACGGAGCGGGACGCGTTAGAGTCTTCGCGAGTTTATGCGAATTTGCCCCTGCAACCGTCCCACCTCGCCTCATTGCCATCCCTATTAGTAGGATGAATCTTACTCATGAGTCTGATGTAACATCTTAATTGATGATGTATTATGCATATCTATCATACTTATTTAGTTAGTGTTATCATATATGTAGTATAACGTAACGTCAATCGTTTGATTTGCTTTGTGAGGATTAAATATTTGCGTTTAATGGTTGCATTTTCACTTATTTTGGTGCAAAATTAGGGGTGTCAATGGTACTGTTCGAGTGGTTATTTTATAAAATTTATATCATATCAATTTTTCGGTTATTTTATTTCATATAGCCAAAATTAGACTTTTCAAAATCGTCTCATCACCTCGGTTTTTCTTTGGTATCGGTACGATTCGGTTAATTTTTGGTATTTTATTTTAAAAAAATATAAAAGTTAGAACACTCTATCATGTATACTAGTATATGACTTTGGCAAAAACTCTTTAGGCATTTTTATTGTTTAAAAGGTGATAAAAAATAAGAATAAAAATTCATCCATTATTTTATAATAGTATAAAATAATATGAAGTATAGATAAAAAATATAATGTAGATTACACGAGCGGGGATAAATCAATGAAGATGAAACTCAAGAATTGAGTCGTACTTGAATTAATTATCGAATAAGGGAAATTTAAATCATAAGAGAGGAAAACTATCTAATAACATGTAGTTTGTTACCCAAGATCATTGGAATACCTTGTAGCTTACTAGTTACTACTCGAGAATCAAAATCCTAGAACAAATTTAGTTTCGATCGGGCAGTATAGTAAGTTTCAATATTAGGACTTTGAGTGTTAATTATATTGCCGCTTTCCATCACCCAGGGTCCTAAGCAAAATTTTTAATATTTTATTATTTCTAAACTTAATATATAAAATATATTTACGAATGTATTATTCGGTACGATTCGATATTTTTCAGTTAATTTTTATAAAATAAAAAACCTATCCAATTATTCGGTACGGTTATAAACTTATATAAAAATCGTCGATTTTATTAAACAAAACTTAAAAATTAATTTGGTACGATTCAATTCGATCGGTTACGTCGATTTTTTAAAAGCCATTCACACCCTATGCAAAATGCATAGAACTCTTCATCCTTCTCGTGTATGTATACATAATAATTTTAAAGATCAGAACTTTCTATAATTAAGTTGTTGGTTTAATAAACAAATTTACTTTAGATTACTACTAATTATAATTAATTATGATACTTCACAAATCATATTGTACTTACTAATAATTGATATGGTATTATCGTAGAAACTAGTATATATAAAAAATTAAAGTTTTACTTGAACATATTACACATCATCAAAACCTAAATGCCAATGAGAACGTTTTCCTGAAATCTAGAAACCGCTTATCTTCTTGTTGCTTATGTCATGTTAGTTTTTTTCTTTTTTAATAACCTTTTTTGGTTCATGAATTACTTTCAAATATAGAAATGGATAGCTCAAGTTGTGCAGAACTGAAATCCTTATCAAAGAAATTCCTCGATTCTTCCATGTCCTTATTCACAGACTTGTCCTTCAAAAAATATTTGTAATAATTTTGTTATTATTATTATTATTAGAGTGAAGTATTAAAAACAAACTTAAACTATCTTTTTTTATTGAATTTTATACTTAAATTATTGGAAGTTTGAGTTTCGCATCTAAACTATCACTCAGTAATTTGAGAAACACACCTTAACTAATATGTGATGGTGTGTGTACTACACTCTCTATTTTATTAAAAAAAAATATTCTGCCACGTGGCACTCCGCGTGAAAATATTTTTCACCTTGGCAAATATTAAGTAAATTATTAGTATTAAATTAAAAATTAAATATTTATCGTGTTGAGAAATGATGAAGAAGAAGGGGAGAAATTAGGGTAAAATCAATTGAAAAATAAAAAAATGACGTGTCAGCTAAAAAAAATAAAAAGTTTGCCACATCATCAGAATATTTAATGGTCAGACGCGTCTAAATGTGTTTGTATACAAACACTAAGTCCAGTCAATGTTGAGATGTGTTTCTCAAACTAATGAGTGATAGTTTATGTATGAAACTCACACTTCCAATAATTTAGGTATGAAATTAGGTGTGTTTTTGACATTATTATTATTATTATTATTATTATGGGTGAAAATCGTTTACACTCCCGAACTTTGCTTTAAAAATCAAACACCCCCCTCAACTTTGAACAATAATCATTCTCCCCCCTTTATCCTAATTGAATTTTTTAAATGCCTATTTTGCCCTTGTATTATCAAGCTTTATATCTTCTTTTTAAAAAAAGATTGTAATCACAATTTTTATTTTCTAAAATCTATATAACATATGTTGTATAATATATATATATATATATATATATATATATATATATATATATATATATAATTTCTTTAGATGAAAAAGAAAAGTGAAAAATAATAATTGAATATGTAAGTTAATGACATTTCATAATGAAATAAATGAGCAAAATAAAATAAAATATTAATAATAATCAAAACTCTAATATCTAATTATACAAGTAAAAATAACAGGTAATTATAACTTTATAAATATATTTCAATGCATATATATAAAATTAAATGATTGTTGTTTATAAATTTTAAATTATAATTTAGAAAATATTTTATTATTGACAACCAAAACTCATTTATCTATGTAGACATTAGAGAATAACAGAGAGAGAACGAAAAAAACATACATCTATATACATAATTACATATAGACATACATGCCCGTTTGGCCATAAGAATTTTTCACTATTTTTCAAAAAATTATTTCACTTTAAATTATTCAAAAAAAATATTGTTTGGCCATAAAATTTTCAAATACAACTTGAAGTTGTATTTGAAAAAGTGAAAACACTTGAATACTTGTTTTCACTTTTTAGTTGTATTTAACACTTTGAATTCTAAAAAGTCTTTCAAAAAAGGTATGACCAAACACAACTCCAACTCCAAATTTTTTAAATAAAGTGAATTTTTTTTCATGACCAAACGCCCACTTAATGCATATAATATAAAAATATCAATCATAAAAGATAGCATTAGATTTTGTGATTAGTTTGTAAAATAATTATTTTATTAATAATGTAAATGAATTTAACTAAAACTGGTAAATACCTAGGTTAAGAAAAAATAAATATATAATATAAAAAGACATTATATAAATAAAAAATTAAAAATATTAAGGGTAAAATAGACATTGCATAGGATAAAAAGGGGAGAACGATTATTGTTCAAAGTTGAGGGGGTGTTTGATTTTTAAAGCAAAGTTAAGGGGTGTAAACGATTTTCACTCTTATTATTATCATTGTTATTGTTGTTATTATTATTATTATTATTATTATTATTATTATTATTATTATTATTATTAAAAATGTGAACTTAAATGATATTTGAGATTCAAGAGTTTGTTGAGTTCCATCTTATGAGAATAAAAAATAAATAATCGAAGCTTGAAAATGCGAGAGAAAATGGAATTTTATATTTTCATATTTTGTTTGGATAAACAACATAACGTTGATCCTTTCATTTAATTTATATTCCCACTAACTCATGATTGTCACGTGTGGAGAGAATCATCAAGCAATATTTGCTCGTCCTAGTTTATGTGATATTTTTATATCTTAGAAAGTCAAACAAGTATTTATTTGACCGGGATATTTTCATAGCCTTTTAATAATTTATTTGAATTGTTAATTATTGTGACTTATGGTATTGTTTACTTAATTCTCAAATATATGAATTTTATGTCAAAAAACTTAAACAAATTTGTCTCAACTAACCGTCAAAATTAGCAATTTTGGGTCTTAAAATTTAAACGATGTCACATAAAATAGGATAGAGAGAATAATAATCTTTAAAATGTTCGACCTAATTCCATCTATTAAATTTCAAGTGACCAAGTGGTTCCACTATATTGTCCAGTACGTAGTATTTAATCATGTACGCGACCAAAGTTTGAACAAATGATGGCAGTAATTTGACCAAAATATTATCTTAAGTCCTCAAGTTTTGCATGGCCATTCGTTTGAAATATCAGCCACTTTGAATGGTCAAATTTTTTTTTTCTAAATTTCGATATATATTATTATATATATATATATATATATATATATAGACTATATAATATATATATTTATATATATATATTTAAAAGAAAATCTTTGAGATTGGAGTACTTAGGTAATAATTAGGTAAAACAAAATATTTGAAACTTATATATACAAGTTGAAGATATAATACCTTTTCACCCAATTAAACTCGTTAATGAATTCCTTTTAAAATTAATTTACTGTTCAGTGGAATTTAGCTTACTTACTACTATTATATAGATAAAGTTAAGTAGCCTACTTGACAATTGACATTAATATTCTGAATCCCCTGCTTTATTTGTTCCTTATTTGAAAATAAAATAAAATACAAGACTATTCAAAAGAAAAAAAGGGGGGAATTATCATATGTATAAGTGAGGTGGAATGATTCATCCTACTGCTCCCATGTGACTCACAAGAATTTACAATTCACAAGTTTGAATATCTATGGACTACAAATTCCACCTTCTAGACTTCCATTTCTAATTAACTTATTAACAAAAACTTAAATTACCCCGACTAAATCAAATATACACAATTCTATCCTCTCCTCTCCTCTCCTCGATCAAACTTGCATTAATCGGGCACTATGAACTGAGAGTCTTTCTTTGCCTATCATATGTATTAGGCTTTGTCTCGAATCAAGGAAGAATTTTGGCAGATGCGTGTAAGAAGACCGGTGACTACTTAAACTAAAAGACTAAGACTACAAGACAAGTCAAAAGTGACTTCATTTTCATTCCCTCGATATGGCTAGGTGTGAAGCAACTTCACAATCCTATGAATTCTCTAAAATCAAATTACACAAAAAACTAAAATAGGCTGATTGTTCAAATAGAGGCAAATATTGGTGTGCGAACAAAGTTTCATATTGATAGATAAAAAGAAAAAGAAGCTACTTATAAGGTGTTGAATACTCTTAATGGTGTGAAGCCTTTTGTAGAAAAACGTAATTCAAAACGGACAATATCACATCGTATTAAGAGTATTCCTAAACTATTTTAGCCCAACAACAAACTCCAATCGAAAGCGACCACGCGTATGCTATAAAAACGTATAAATATTGTTTTCTTATATTTTTTTCCTCACTCCCATCGTATGAATCTTCATAATTTAATATTCAATATATTAAACTATACTACTAGTATAATTTTCTACATGCTATAAATATGCATGCAGGTCAGGACAGTTTTTTTGAATTATTAGACCATGGAGAATCATATCGTACACAAATTCTCTCGTTTGTTCCCTTCCTCTTTCACTTCTTGTCAGTTCCGAAATACACCCGATGTTGTTGAAAACTCATTCATAATCTCCAAAAACTCCAAATTTCTCCATAATAATAATGTTGTTGGAGCTTCTTCAAGAACCCATTCTTCAATCAGAACTCAAGAATCCAAAACAAACAAAAATACTTTGAAAGGCTATAAAACCACCCATAGACCCAATAAAGAGTCAAATTTCATGAAAAGTTCTTCATCAAATAGTGGGTGGTTCAGTAGTGAAGGAGAAAATGGTGAAACAGAGGATGCATTTTTCAGCTTGTCTTCTGGTTATTTTTCTGAGTCTTTTCGCCGGAAACCAGTTGAAATTTGTCGGAAAAAATACAATCAGAAGAGTTCTGAAATGGGTCGTTGTTCCTCTGAATTGTCGGTGAACTCTGTTTGGACAGCGCTGAGCGAAAAGAAGACAAATGGACGAGTTGGGTTAAATTTAGACGAGTCAAAATGGGTTAAATCAATAAATGGGTTTGATTTTGCCACCTCAAAAACAGAGCAAAACAGAGGAAAAATCAGCAAGACTGCCCGGAAAACAGCTGAAACTTGTCGGAAAAAATACAATGACAAGAGTTCTGAAATGAGTCGCTGTTCTTCCGAATTGTCAGTGAATTCGATTTCAACAGCACTGAGCGAAAAGAGGACAAATGGGCGTGTGGAGTCAAATTTAAACGAGTCAAAATGGGTTACATCAATAAACAGGCTTGATTTTGCCACCTCAAAAACAGAACAAAACAGAGCAAAATTCAGCAAAACTTCCCGAAAAACAGCTGAAAAGCAGACGAGATCCGGCGGAAGAACTCGCCGGAAAATCATCCCCGTGGAGAAGTTTGATTATTACAATGAGTTTACTAGAGATACCCGCCGGAAAACCACCAAATGTCGCCGGAAAATCAAGAAGTTGAGTTCAATTAGTTCTGATGAAATGGGTAAGTTTACAATTGTAGTTGATGGAAGAATTGAAGAGAGCATTGCAGTAGAGAAGAGCACAAGTGATCCATACAATGATTTCAGAACATCAATGGTGGAGATGATAGTAGAAAAACAAATCTTTGGAATTAAGGATCTTCAAAGGCTTTTGCATTGTTTTTTATCATTAAATTCACCTTCTTTCCACGAGATTATTTTTGAGGTTTTCTCAGAGATTTGTGAAACCTTATTTCACTAACTGGTAGGAGTAGTACTTTAATTCAAGTTAGATTTAGTTTGAATAAATATTTCTAGGATTTTGATAACTTGGTGTAAGAACAAATATGCTGCTGTACTACGACAAATTACCAAATGCTATGTGTCCATCTTCTTCTTTTGTTCAGTCTATATGTCGATTTCATGCTTCTGTGAAAATGATTAAATTTCGTGTGCTTGCATAAGTTATGGGAATTGTTTTTTAATTATTTTATACTCCATTTGTTCAATTTGTTTGTCCTAATTTTTTCTAGTCTGTTTAAAAAGAGTGTTTCTTTTAATAATTCTTTAATTTTAACTTTTCATATGACATGCTTAAAATCACATATTAAAAACATTTTGATAGATCCTACATATCTTTAATTTAAGATCGCAAGATTAATTTTTTTTTTAATTTTCTTAAATTCCAAACCATGTCACAATCAGACAAATAAATTAAAACGGGAGGAAAGATAGAATTTAAATAAGGAGTACAAGATAGAATGTGAAATAACAGCACAAGTAGTAGTAATTTATTTAATTTATGACTATCTTATGATACATTCAGGATTTTCACTGAGACGGTTTAAAAAATAAAAAAAATATAGTACTTAGGATTTTAAATTAAAATCTCAAAGTGAATTTTGAACCCCCTAAATCATTGCGTCAACCTCTAGTCTTGTGTTTAAGAAATTCAATGTAATTTTTTATCAAGAGGGTTCGGGTGAATACCCCCTTAGATCCGCCCCTTACTATCTAACACTTATTAAATATGTATTGCTCCTTCTCTCTAGAATTCAAGATTGATGAAAACTTGCGTTCTTTTTTCTCTCTCCATGTTTTGTCCTATTTAAGAACTTGAGGTTTACGTGGAGGTGTCTGCCGGCTACTGCATTGTAACGACGGGGTCTGTCGTTACGGATAAATTTTTCGTGCCAAGTTTCAGGTTAGAAAATTTTCGAGTTTGGAAGTTGGAAATTCTGGGCTAGGTTAGTCTCGGACGGTTTCTGAGCAAGGTATGGTCTAGGACAATCCGGGTAAGGATTGGATAATGTGTCTTGTAGTGAGCTAGTTTTTTGTTAACCTAGACATAGAGGAGTCCGGGAGACTATTCGGAAGTGAATTCGGGTGAGTAGAACTCCCGTTATCGAGGTTGATGTGAAAGGGTTGTTCTGGAACGTCGGAAATTTAAAGTGTGTTGTAAAATAGGCACTTTTGGGGGATTTTACGACTTTTTGTCCCGTGTCAACCGTTGTAACACCCCAGAATCCGATTCAGTTTATAAAGTTAAAGACTCTGAAAATTTTGAAACTTTCAGGAATCACGAGTCAAGTCCACGAGCCGTGGATAGAACCACTAGTCGTGGAAGTGACTCGTGAAACCAGTTCTACAAGACCCTCCTCTAGTCTGAGAACCATGACCGGAGTTCACGAGTCGTGGTTGACTTCATGGGTCGTAGAACCCATTCGTGGAACTCAGACTGAAGGTAGCCTTTTTCTTTGAGAATCACAACAGGTTCTACGGATCATGGAAGCTTCCACGTATCGTGGAACCCGTCCGTGGAAATCAGATCTGTAGCTTGAATTTTGGCTTAGAAACCACAACTCCAATCCACGAGCCGTGGTTACTTCTACGGTCTGTGGAAAGGACCCGTGGAACCTGAAGCCGAGTTTTTAATCAACTATTTTTCAATTAAATCCCAGGGGTATTTCTATAATTACCCACCTTTTTAACTCCGAAGTGAGGTTGTTTTGATCATTTTTAGTAGGATTTTATTCCCTAATAGCCTAAACTCTTATCATTCTAAGCTATTCTATTCCAAAAGAAGAAAGAACTCCTTCAAGCTCCAAGTCTCAAGCTCCAAGTTCAAGCATTCATTTCTTTTCATCTTAGATCAAGCTAGCTTCAATAAGATATGTGGGTATTCAATAAGGGATTCCCTTCACCCTTATTCCCCAAACCCATGATCTTTACTTTGATTTATGAATTCATGAAATTAGGGTTCTTACCCAAATTGGGAAAAACTTATGGGTTCAATTTTAAAGCTTCAATTCATGGTTTCTCATTACTTATCTATGATTTATTTGAGGTTCCTTAAGTAATTTCAAAAGCCCATGCATTAAAGATGATTTCTAGCATGATTCCATTGAATTACATGATTTCAAGTGAAAATTGGCATGTTTAGATAAAATGGCCTTATGTATTTATAAAAGTGCATGCCTAATTCTTCAAGTTATGAATTTAGAAAGAAAAATATATTTTGAATTAAGGCTATGCTAAGTTTTAAGAATTTTGAAGTATGAATTGCATGACATTAGATATGTCCCTATATTTTATGAAGAGGTTGGGCATCTATATATGTCTATCTAAGCTATGTGAATTGCATGGTATTAGATATACCTTTATGCTTTACAAACAGATTTGGCATTAAATATGTCACAAGTATAAATTGAGCTATAAATATATTTTGGGAGTAGTATTGAGCACCGAGTTGGATTGAGTTTAGCGTACCCCTTTGCATATCCCAGAACTACGTGTCACTATAGATTCTTTAAGTCCCCTCAGTGGGCATCAGACATCATGATCACACTAGTTATGTCTTTATACCCTGGCAAGGTATATTGGAACCTCTCGATGGGATGGATACATCGGATTCCATGTAGCTCACATAGTCTATGTCGTTTAGAGAACCTCCCACAGAAATAGTTTCATGTTTTTAAATGAATTTGGCTCTTGCTCAGTTTCAGACTTACTACTTATGATTATGTTTTCAACTTATGATATTACATTGAGTCATTTACATTACAGTTTTATGGTTATAACATCAAATCAGTTTTATAGCATATCTAGCATGTTTACTTCAGATTTTGCATATCTCGCATACTCAGTACATCCTATAGTACTGACGCATATCTTGCGCTGTATCCTCTTGATTATGCAGATTCAGGTTCGGGTACTCAGATTCGTGGTTAGAGATTAACTAGTGTCCCAGCTTTGAGTGGTGAGTCCTCATACTTCGAGGACTAGTATCATTTGTCTATCTTTATGGTTTCTGCTTAGTATTTGGAGTTAGCTGGGGTCTTGTCCCAACAACTCAGTATTCAGTTTAGAGGCTTTCAGACACAATAGAGATTCTGTATTTGGGTTTCAGATTCTGTTCTGTTATGTTTGAGCTATTGATGACTCAGTATATTTATCTCTTCAATTTGATGCTTCCGTTAAGTTTATCTATGTTTGTTTAAGTCATGCTTTAGCCAAGGGTTAACTTAGGGAACTTATGGTCCCGGGTCCCGTGTTACGCCTAGGGGTAGACTCGGGGTATGACAAACTTGGTATCAGAGCATCAGGTTCAAGAGTCCTAGGGTGTCTGAAAGCCGCATCGATTAGAGTCTCTTTCATGTGTGTGAAGCGCACCACACTTATGAGAGAGAAGCTATGAGGTGTCTTAGGAAGAACTTCACTTCTTTCATTATCAATATCGTGTGATAGAGTTTAACTCTATTACCCTCTAATCCATTCTTTATGCATTTTAGATTATGCCTTCTCGCCGTGCCATGCCTCACCGAGCCGCTCAAAATGTTGACCCTCCAATTCCAGACCCCGAGGTCACAAATGCGGAGTTCAGAACTTCCATTCATATGCTAGCTTAGACTATGGCCGCTCAGGACAATCAACAGGCTCCTATCCCCATACACCCTCAAGGTGAATTAGCGATCCGAGTTTGAGTTTTCATTCGCATGAACCCACCTGAGTTCTGGGGTTTGAAAGTTGGTGAGGATCCACAAAAGTTCTTGGATGAGGTAAAGAAGATCTTTGGTGTGATTCAAGTGGGTGGTGTTGATGGTATTGAGCTAGCTTCCTATCAACTCAAGGACGTGGCTCATATTTGGTTCACTCAATAGAAAGATGCTAGGGCTAGGGATGTGGTCCCTATGACTTGGGAATGTTTAGAGAAGGCTTTTCTTGACCGGTTCTTCCCGAGGGAGTTGAGGCAAGCTAAGGTCGAAGAGTTTGTGAATTTAAGGCAAGGTTCTATGTCGGTTCAGGAGTACAGATTGAAGTTCACCCATCTTTCTAGGTATGATCCTTCCATGATGGCTGACCAGTGGAATGAGATGAGTAAGTATGTTTATGGAGTGTCGAATTTGGTAAGGATGAAGTGTAGGTTCGCGATGCTTTTGAGTGACATGGATATTTATCGACTTATGACTCATGCCCATCAGATTGAGGGAGATAAGTTGAGAAAGATGGCAAGGGAGAACAAGAGGGTTAGATTTGAGAGTTAAGGTTTTGGCCATCAGAGGTTCGGAGGTGGACATCGCTCTTCATTTTAGAAGAAATCATCAGGGTCTATTCATTCTTCGGCTAGTACTCCTACCCAGGCCCTCATGCCTTATCATGATCAGACTGGTAGAGATTCTGCTTCCTATTCGCAGGGAAGTGTTGCAAAAGGGACTCCTCACCTTTCTTACAACAAGTGTGGTAGAAGTCACCCTAGTGAATGTCTAACTGGTAGAGATGGGTGCTTTGGGTGTGGACAGGTTGGACATAGGATTAAAGATTGCCCTTCATCTAGGAAGGTTTAGGGAGGTGGTAGGACTCAGTCTGCTCCAGCAGCCCAGGAGGTCGACCGACTCAACAGGTCACTACTTCTAGTTTTGGTGGTCAGCGCCAAAACTACCTTTATACCATGTTCTCATGCCAGAACCAGGAGATTCATCAGACGTTATTACTAGTATGTTGAGAGTCTTTTCTCTCGATGTGTATGCTTTATTATATCTGGGTGCCTCCTTTTCTTTTGTGGCCCCTTATGTTGCTTACAAGTTCGAGATTAGTCCTGATCAGCTCTTAGAACCCTTTTGTGTTTCTACTCTTGTTGGTGAGTCAGTCTTACCTAAAAGAATCTACCGAAATTGCCCTATCTCAGTCCTTCATAGAGTCACTTCAGCGAATCTAGTAGAGTTGGAGATGACTGATTTTGATGTTATTATTGGTATAGATTGGTTATATGCATGTTATGCCTCGGTCGATCTCGAGTCATTAGTTTCAAGTTTCTGAATGAACCTGTCTTAGAGTGGCAAGGTAGTCCTCCATCCTCGAAGGGTCAATTCATATCTTATCTCAAGGCTAGGAAGATGATTTCTAAGGGTTATGTCTATCAGATAGTTTGGGTTATGAAGATGATTTCTAAGGGTTATATCTATCAGATAGTTCGGGTTATAGACACGGAGTCCAAAACCCCATCTCTCCAGTCAGTTCCTATTGTAATTGAGTTTCCAAAAGTATTTCCCAAAGATTTGCTCAGAGTCCCTCTCGAGCAAAAGATTGACTTTGGAATAGATCTTCTTCCAGATACGCATCATACCTCTATTCCTCCTTATAGGATGGCTCTCACGGAGCTTAAGGAATTGAAAGAACAGTTGAAAAACCTTCTTGATAAGGATTTTATCTGACCTAACTCTCCATGGGGTGCTCCAGTCTTATTCGTGCAAAAGAAATATGGTTCCCTTAGAAAGTGTATCCACTATCGTCAGTTGAACAAGGTTACAATCAAGAATAAGTATCCCATTCCTAGAATTGATAATTTGTTCGATCAGCTTCAAGGTGCTAGTTTCTTTTCTAAAATTGACCTTAGATCCGGTTATCATCAATTTCGTTTTCGAGAGTGTGACATTCTGAAGACAGCCTTCAGAACTTGGTATGGTCATTGTGAATTTGTGGTTATGTCTTTTGGACTAACGAATGCTCCTGCAGTCTTTATGGATTTGATGAACCGTGTGTTCAAGAAGTATTTGGATATATTTGTGATTGTGTTCATTGATGATATCCTTATATACTCTCGTAGTAAGGAGGAGCATGCAGACCATTTGAGAGTGGTGTTGCAAACTCTCAAGGACCGACAGTTATTTGCTAAGTTTAGCAAGTGTGAGTTTAGGATGCAGTCTGTTGCTTTTCTGGGTCATATTGTGACTAGAGATGGTATTTGAGTTGATTCTCAAAAGATCGAGGCAGTAAAGGACTGGCCTAGACCCACTTCCTCGTCTGATATTAAGAGTTTTTTGAATTTGGCTAGTTACTACAGGAGATTTGTGGAAGGATTTTCTTCCATTGCTGCCCCATTGACTCGATTGACTCTGAAGAAGTTAAATTTCAGTGGTCTGATCTATATGAGAAGAACTTTAAGGAATTGAAGACTAGATTGACCACAACTCTAGTGTTGTCTCTGCCCGAGGGCCTGCATGATTTTGTTGTGTATTGTGATGCTTCTAGGATTGGTTTGAGTTGTGTGTTGATGCAGCATGGTAAGGTGATTGCTTATGCTTCAAGGCATCTTAAGATTCATGAGAAGAACTACCCTACTCATGATCTTGAGTTAGCGGCCGTGGTTTTTTCTTTGAAGATTTGGAGACACTACTTATATGGTGTTCATATGGATGTCTTCACCGATCATAAGAGTCTTCAGTATGTGTTCACTCAAAAGGAATTGAATCTTCGTCAAAGGACATATCTTGAGCTTCTTAAGGATTATGATATGAGTGTGCTTTACCATCCGGGTAAGGCCAATATCGTGTGCTCCAAGTTTTCTATTCACCCAGGTGCCACGAAGATGTACCGTGACCTACGAGAAGTCTATTGGTGGAATTGCATGAAGAGGGACATAGCAGGTTTTGTAGGTAAGTGTCCCAACTGTCAACAAGTGAAGGTAGAGCATCAGCGATCGGGTGGTATGACTTAGGATAATGACCTTCCTATTTGGAAGTAGGAAGCGATCAATATGGACTTCATTACTAGTTTGCCTCGTACTCGTAGGAAACATGATTCTATTTGGGTGATTGTCGACAGGATGACAAAATTTACCCACTTCTTGGCTGTTAAGACTATAGATTCAACAGAGGATTATGCCAGGCGCTACATTCGGGATATAGTCTGATTGCATGGTGTTCCATTGTCTATCATTGTAATGACCTGTTCCATCGTTACTGAAAATATCCGCGATTAAGGCAGGTGCCTCTCATTCGTAATAAGAGTTAGGATTAATTCTTTAGTATGAGAGTACATTTGGTATGTAGTAAGGTCATACAATACTCCTAGCACAAAGTTAAGTTGAAAGCTTCCTTACCGATTTAGTTCCGAGCTAAGTTCAAACTAGGGTCAACTTCAAACGTGCATTGCTCCTAGAATATAATGATTTAGGTGTCCCAATACTAACAAAATTAAATATCTCTGAGTCCTCTTTCCAATGCCACCGACCGTTTGTTAATCTGCTCTTCGAGTAAAAAGTAATGACTATTTTACTGAAGACTGTCCATGCTGAAAAGTTGAGTCCGCCGTAGCGGGATTTAGGTCGCTATAGCAGTACCACCATAGCGGTTGGCCGTCCTCTATAGTAGAATAACGGAACCAGAAAGCCCAGAAATGGGTTTTATAATTCCATTCTCTCTTCTTTAGTCAAAAACAGACGAGTGTTGCTCTAAAAACCATCCTAGGCTGCTCCAAAGCTTGGGAGCCATGAAGAGGAGGGATTCCGGCTAAAGGGACGTGAAAACCATGGATTCAGGCCTGTAGAATTGACAGGGAATGCTTTCACGGAGCCAAAAAGGGCATGGAACAACTTCTCTTCATCCAGGTAGGCTAGGTTTCTTCCAAAGAGTAGATTGACCGCTTTCATTTTCTTATTATTGTGTAGAATGAAAGGGAGAATCCATGGTTAGGCCTTCGAGCACGGAGTCTGGAGGAAATTGTTGATTTGTTGGATTAGTTAGAAATGGTAGAATTGGGATAGTGTGTTGTGATATTCTAGGCATTGCTTAATTTGTGTTATTTTGCTAACAAATGCGAGAACTAGAATATCAGAAGGTTCGGGGAACTGGAAAAGGGTTAGTAATTAACTAATATGCAAGGAACGGAAGTTTCAGAAACTAATTGGTATAATTAGGATATTCGTTGGCTGTGTTCTAAGGCTAGGAAAGGTTTTTCCAGGTTGTATTTGGTTCTAGAAAGAAGGTCAAGAATAAATGTAATTAATTTCATATTTAAAGGGGTAAACCAAGGTTAGTCTTTGGACGAGATTTGACGATTCATAGTGTACCTGGAATGGGGTAGGTGATGTGTTGATTTCCGTATGCATTATATGTTTTGTTTACTTCCGTCTAAGTATTGTATGTGTTGCATGCTTAGGGAATGACTAGGAATGTCTAAGAGTCAGGTTTTCAGTTTTGTGAAATGAACTTGGTGTATTTGCTTGCTGGTTTACAAGTGTTGTTTGTTCATTGTTTGTGACTGTTGGATTTCTGTGTGATATTCAATTGGCTTAGGTACCACGCCTGGTACAGAAATTACTAACGGTTGGCTCGGGTACCACGCCTGGTATGGAAATTACTAACGCTTGGCTCGGGTACCACGCCTGGTACGGGTTTACTTATTGCATTATATTGTGTAACTAATTTGGTTCTATGAGTGGACCGGGCTGTGTTTATAAATTGTGATATTGCATTTTGGTCTTGGTGTAAGTCGGGTTATTATATTGTGAGTTTGGTCTTGGTGTAGGCCGGGTTGTTATATTATATTATGAGTTTGGTCTTAGTGTAGGCTGGGTTGTTACATTATATTGTGAGTTTGGTCTTGGTGTAGGCCGGGTTGTTATATTATATTATTAGTTGGTCTTGGTGTAGACCGGGTTATTATGTTGGTTATTAGTTTGATCTTGGTGTAGACTGGATTATTATATTAATTATTAGTTGATCTTGGTGTAGACCAGGTTATTATGTTGGTTATTAGTTTGGTCTTGGTGTAGACTGGTTATTATGTTAATTATTAGTTGGTCTGGGTGTAGGCCGGGTTATTATGTTGATTATTAGTTGGTCTTGGTGTAGACTGGGTTTGTCATATTAACACCTAAATATAGGGGGATCCGGGCGGGTCCGAACTATTTAAAAAAGGTTATGTGCTCATAAATTGATGTCATTAAGTGTACTAATGGCGGTCATGAATTAGCATGGTTAATAAGCTAAAGGTGGGTCTTGGTGTCGACCAGTGTAGTCTGTTGAACACTTAGGTGTGGATGGAGGATCTTTGGAGGGTACGGGTTATGTGATCTAAGAAAGGATTTACGTGTAGCTCCATGGTGGTCATTGAAGGTGTCAATGGTTATTGGTGAATTGCATGTGGTTGGTAAATATAGAGGAAGACTGAGAGTCTGGGTGTGGTTATTGGTTAATATAACCAGGTGGAAAGCTGTCCTAGAGGTCCTGGAAAGTCTGTACAATAGTACGTAATACTTTGGGTATAAGTGGTTTGGTTGGGCTGTTAGCCAGATTTTTTATATGGATATTTGGTCAAGGTAGTTGACTGGGGTAAAGGATAAAGGTGACTTGGGAAGTCTAAGTGTCAAGTTGACTTGGGAAGTCTGTGTGACAAGGCAATTTTTAGAAGTCTAGTTTTGAGTGAGACTTGAGAAGTCCTAGATGTCAGGGTCAAGACTAGGGTGGTGGAGTTGGCAGCGAAAGGTTAGGAAAGTCAATTTCGAAAGAGAGGATTGATAAAAGCAATGTTGATAGGGGTGAAGTATTTGCCTTGTGCATTTTATCTTGATTTTTATATGATGGTAGGAGTAAATTTGGGTCAGCCGATGATGCCTACCAGACGTGTGTTTGTACTGATTCTACTCTTGCTATACCTTTTTGGGTATAGTCTGGTTGCAGGGTTGGTTATGTTTCACAGGTTCAGGATTGCGGTGATCTTCCAGCAACTCCTATTTCCTTCTATGGTGGGAGTTGTGTCCATCTTATTTTATAAGCTCATCTTGTAGAAGCTCTTGTACCGGCTTAGACTAGATTCTGGGGAGGTTGTTTATATTATTAGTAAATTTCCGCAAGTTCTAAAGGTTGTGTAATTTTGAAGTTTGTTGTATAAAGATTTTCCAAATATTTTGTAAAAGGATTTCTCATGTATTTAGGGAATTATTTAATGGTTTATTTTCCTTTCCGCATTGCCTGTTGGTTCAGGTGGTAAGGGTTCTCCTATCTAGATGGATTAGAGTAGGTGCCCGCACAGCCTGATAGTTGAGTCGTGACAAATGGTTTCAAAGCCCAGGTTACCGGTCTCCTAGTACAAGAGCAAAATGTCGAATAGAGTCCCGCAGATTGGTGTGTTGACGTCCACATCTATTCCTAGGGATGCTATCAAACATTCTAGGAAACACTTCTCTTCTTTCATTCCTTTTCGTGCAGTTTTGTTACTTGCTTGTATGGGTTGAGTCCAATTGGTATCTCTCGATACCAATTGGTATCTCAACAAGGTGAAGGATGTCATTGGGCTCCGGGTACGACAAACAAGCAGAAGGATTGGAACCGGGAAGGTTCCAATTGGTATCTGGCCTGAGAGGCTGTGGTAAGGCATGGGTGATTGGCTAAGGGTCATCCATGGGACGAATATAGAGTAATTGTTGTGGTGTGATTTTTGTGTAGCTTGAAACTGAAGTGTTTGTGTATTACAATGCTGTCATGGTTTACTAATTCGTATATGATTGTTGCCTGGTTATGAAATTATGAGTCTTAAGGAAATGGTAATTGATTCTTGGTATGATTGAGTATGATTAAGTACTGAGTGTGCTTGGAGTTAGAATTATATGTAAAGTTTTCAAGGAAAGGGCTCATCATTGGTTAAGATGGTGAGGGAAAAATGATTATGACTGTAGGAAAACTTCGGTTTTAGGACAGTCGGGACTTGGTTAGGAACCAAGGGAACTAGGGGATTATTCGTGCTTGATAGCAGAAGTGTATTGTTAAGAATAATTGCCTGCATAATCCTCTTGTTGACTCTTTCGGTCATTTTCGCGTATACACTTTTCTTGTCTGTTAGAGCTCTCCTGTAGTAGCCCCGAGTTGTTTATGACTTGCTGGGACCGATGGTTCGGTGCCCTGGCCGTTCGATTGATCTTTATGATCAATTCCCTGTCTTAGAAGTTGAGTATCAAAATCGTGCGTATTTGAAAATATTATTTTTTTATTTAAAATTTGAATATGGTAAAAAGCTATATTTTTATTGCCTTCCTAAAATATTTTAAAGGTGTATGAAAGATACTTTTGTTATGATATGATTGTGTACGTATTTATTTTATAAGGTTTTTATACATTATAATATTTTAACGGAGATAGTAAATTTAGTTATGTTGAAAATTATTATTATAATATAGTAGGTTTTATTGAAAATAATTTTCTATTAATTATGATGTATTCAAAAAGTTATATATATATTACCATGAATATATGTAATACCTGAATATATATGTAACGGGATAAGAATATTTTAATATGGTCACCTCCACTCCACGTGGAAGTGGAGGAATGTGTACAACAATTTTCAAAATCAAGGTGCGGCTGCCACTTATTGATACATTAATTAGTAATTATCTAATAGACTTGAATGAATATATAATTTCTTTTGCCAAAAACCACCTCTTAATGAGATATTCATCACTTCTCCACCGTTTGAAGATGTTATGAGTGCTGCATATGTGTATAATAATTTTCTGGTGGGTGGGTTAGCATCTTATCCCATGATTTACATAATTTTGTGTTTAATCATTGTCAATAAGGTTGGAGAATGGAATTACAAGAATTTTATATATGATTTCCATGAAAAATGTTTCCTTTTAGAGTGGTTGTTTATAACAACCAATCAGTCAATGGGGTTTTTTTTTACCTACAAATTTGGATCAACTACGTGAGTGTGAGCACGAGATTGAACTTGTTGGGAGTACTGTTTTGTCGTGCACAAGAGCATGGCGAAGATGGTTAATTGGAAAACAAAAGATATATTTTTAATACTTTCTTTTGATCACTGAAGGAAATCGATTATCTACGTCAAGTTATTCAAGCCTGAGTTTGAGTTTGATTTTGTTTTGGAGCTTTTTCAGAGAGGTCGAGCTTGTCATCGGATGACAGGTAGGTTATGGTTTATTTTCCCTAGACTCCGCATATATAGGATAAAATTATATTAATGGGCATCCTTGGGTTGGATTTATTAGGTCGGTACCACAGACCTTGACCGCTTTATTCATGCCCGCCTACTTTTGTTCCTCCGATGCTTGTAGTACTTGCCGATACGTTTTATTTACCCTTGTGGTCCTGTGAGGCCTTGTTGACTCTGGAACATAGAAGGTGGGATATTGGGAATGTCCGCGAGTCCCGGGCATAGAATTATCCTTCTAGGCTGGTTATGCTTGTTGAGTAGCTGTGGGCCTGTGCAGGGTCGATAGGTTGATTGTGAGCTACTGGGCAGCTATTGTGTGTGATCATACCATTTCCATGCATATAAAGAGGTTTTATCCATGTTTTACTATGGTTTTGGCTTCGGGCCTACTGGCACTATTTTCTAAACCTTGCATGGCCCCGGGGGGCCATTTTTGATGGAAATAAATTGAAAATGGTTTGATTTAACTCGTGAATATTCTTGGATAAAAGAAGGTAAAATTATGATTTAAATCACCAGTTTTACGATTAACGCTAGACTCGGCAGGGCCGGGGTGCTAGTTGAGTTTTCTTGCTACTTGAGATAATTTTAGCCTCGGTCGGACCGAGCACCTGAGATGACTTTCTACTGTTTAGATCCGGTTATGCCCGGGCACCCTTGGAGGGGTTTTTAAGATATTTTCCTACTACTTTAGTCCTGGACAGGGTCTGGGCATGCATATTCGAGACTGGGTCTCTATCTTGAAACCGGACTTGCCTCCGGATGACATGTTTTGATACTGAGTTTTAGTATGGGGTCGGGGACCTCCATGGACCTTGCCATCCAGGCCTGGGGCTTCGGGTTGCGTGTGCCGAAGGAAGGGTATACGGCGGAGTAGATGTATACGGGCAGTGTCCTTCCATGGAACCTACCTGCTGGGCCGGATCGGCACCGGAGGAGGTACATACAGAGATACCATTTCACTTGAGATCTTCATGCATCATATCATTCATTGTTTGAGGCTCCACCCTTGTTTGTTGTTTGTTGATTGTACGCTCTCGTAGTATGGGATGCCGGAGGATTTGTTTTCACTTGCTTGTGTTCCTCGGTTGTATGGGCGGCTGGGGGACTGTAGGTAGACTCTTGCTATTTACTTACAGAATTGTTCCCTGTTATGGTTAAGTATGAAATTGGTTACTGCTAGGCTGTTAGTTTCCGGATTTGAGATTGATATGATTAGCTGAGTTTGATTCCTGTCTCTGAGCATGCCTATCATTACTCTTTCCCTCTTCTTACACTTGAGGTTACCGATATACCTTCCCTTTCGTAAACTTATTATGTATACACTGTTATTACAAGGACCCCAGGTGCGTTGTTTCTTACTTTCACCTGTGCCTATGGTGTATATATTCTGCTTGCTGGCCTCACATGTGGTTCTGTTGACTTCCCTCTAGGCTAGTTCTTGTGTTCCTTTTGTTGATTTCCGTGACTACTTACTTCTATTCTGTCTGTTACTATGCTTTTATCTTATATGTGCCCAGTCGGCCTATGATACCTACTGGGTACCTTATGCTTCGCATTTGGTGCTCAACCTACCCCATGCATCTTTTGGTGCAGATTATAGCGTGGGCCATCGCTGTTAGATCGCTGTGATTCTTGCTTGGGGATCTGTTGGGGACTACTTCAGACTGAGGGTGAGCTCTTGGCGATCGGAGCTTAGCTTTAGTTTATCTTTTGCTTTATGTACTCTATTACCATTCGGAGACATCTGTATACGTTGTTCTGGATCATTTGTATTCCTTATATGTAGTTCTGGCTCTATACTATGATACCAGGTCTTGGGGTTGGCTTAGTTTCCGCATATGTATATATATATTCCTGTTATCTATTCTCTTTATCTTGTTCCCTTAATTTTGCTTAATAAGCTTTTCTT
Organism: Jaltomata sinuosa; assembly: GCA_003996215.1. NCBI lineage: Eukaryota > Viridiplantae > Streptophyta > Magnoliopsida > Solanales > Solanaceae > Jaltomata > Jaltomata sinuosa. Next base: position 53,018 of record QJPP01007358.1, read on the forward strand.
CCACTTATTTGTTAGATAGTGGCCCATTACTAACTGTTCTGGGCTATGGGGATTGGTTTGCCTACCAGGGGGTTGTAGGTGCCATCATAACCGAGAAATTGGATCGTTTCAGTCTGTGTAGTACCGGGAATGGTCTTGAGGGTTGTTTAAGACCATGGCGGGATTAACGGGATTAAACAATATTAACAGGGAAGGGGAATGAGAGATTTTTTTTAGAGAATGGTAAATTTTCTGGGCTACTACTTTTGGGGGTTGCCATAGCAGTGTCCAAGTCTCTATATCGGGATGGGCAGGGCATAATCCCTTTCCTATTTTTCCCTTGTTCTGTCTTTCATTCCCGGGTCTTTTTGAATCGCTATTTGAGCTGCAAGCTACTGCAGGAATTATTTAGCATCCATGCGCAATAAGAGGATAGGGTAGATATGATAGCCCAGGGTATTGGTGAAATTTTGATTTACCACTGGTGGGAATAGTCACCTATGTAGAATTTGACAAAATGACCCATAATTGACTGAGTAGTGTTGGACATTGCTCATAGGCTTATGTCATGAGGGTGATTTGGCTGGTTTATTATTGATGATCCTTAGTGGTAGGGTCAGTTGAGGGAGTAGGGTTATTTAATAGAGTCTTGAACATTGTTATCCCTCTAGTCGGTTATGATAATACCGGTATTACTACTCATTAAGTGGTGAGGGTGTGCTCACCATAGCATTGGTTAGGGTGTAAGTGCCTGGGTAGAAATTTCCCCTAAGACGAGAGTTGACGAAAACCTCAAGCTAGAATGAGTTCCAATGAAATTTTTGCTGTTGCATGGTTTAGAGATACGTGGTGTCTCGGGGCCTAGTATTGAAAGGGTAAGATGATACTATGATATGTGAGGGGCTTAGTACCCAAAGGAAGCTTCCGGGATGGAGTTTGAGTTAGAAAACTTCTGGTTGAGGAGTTCGAAATCTCGGGCTAGGCTAGTCTCGGATGAATTCTGAGCAAGGTAAGGTCTAGGGAAATTTGGGTGCAGATTGGGTATTATATCTTGGGTCAAGCTAGTGTTTCTGTTAGCCAAGACCTTAAGGAGTCTGAAGGACTTTTTGGAATCAAATTTGGGTAAGTAGAACTCTCGGTATGTGGGTTTACGTGAAGGGGTTATTCCGAAATATCAAGAAATTAAGTGTGTTGTAAAATGGGCACTTTTGAGGAACTTTATGACATTCTGTCTATAGCGGTTGACACATCGCTATTGTGATCTCCACTATAGCGGAGAAATTACCGCTATAGCGGAAGTCAATGACGGTCAACACCATGGCGTGGGAATTAAGTTTTGATCCATAGTGTTTGAAATTGTTTTGCTCCCGTATTTCAACGAGGCCCAATATTTCTTGGGCACTCGAGGAGGAGTAATCTAACTAGTCTCGTATAGCTCGAAGGAAGAAATTCCTTTATAGGGCAGAATCGAATTAAATTTCGGTTGAACTGGGGTACACCCCAGGGGATTTGAGAGTTTGGTGGTTCACGTAGGCTATTTATACGCTTTCATAGTAGAGCATTAAGTTTCTAAGGGCTGGTTCATTCTTTTTCTTCTGCCTTAGAGATCGTTTGGGGACGAACGATGGGTGAATTGGTATCTGTTGTAATGACCTGTTCCGTCGTTACTAAAAATATCTGCGATCAAGATAGGTGCCTCTCGTTTGTAATAAGAGTTAGGATTAATTCTTTAGTATGATAGTACATTTGGTATGTACTATGGTCATACAATACTCCTAGAATAAAGTTAAGTTGAAAGCTTCCTTACCGATTTAGTTTCGAGCTAAGTTCAAACTAGGATCACTTGAAAGGTGCATTTCTCCTAGAATATAATGATTTAGGGGTCCCAATACCCATAAAATTAAAGATCTCTGAGTCCTCTTTCCAACTCCACCGAACGTTCATTAATCCGGTTCCCGAGTAAAAAGTTATAACTATTTTACTGAAGACTGTTCGTGCTGAAAAGTTGAGTCTGCCGTAGCAGGATTTAGGTCGCTATAGAGGTACCGCCATAGTGGTTGGCCATCCGCTATAGCAGAATGACGGAACCATAAAGCCCAAAAATGGGTTTTATAATTCCATTCTCCCTTCATTAGTTAAAAGCAGACGAGGGTTGCTCCAACAACCCTCCTAGGCTGCTCTAAAGCTTGGGAGCCATGGGGAGGAGGGATTCGGCTAAAGGGATGCAAAAACCACGGATTTAGGCCTGTAGAATCGACAGGGAACGCCTTCATGGAGCCAGAAAGGGCATGGTACAACTTCTCGGCATCCAGGTAGGCTAGGTTTCTTCCAATGAGTAGATTGACCGCTTTCATTTTCTTATTATTGTGTAGAATGAAAGGGAGAATCCATGGTTAGGCCTTCGAGCACGGAGTCTGGAGGAAATTGTTGATTTGTTGGATTAGTTGGAAATGGTAGAATTGGGATAGTGTGTTGTGATATTCTAGGCATTGCTTAATTTGTGTGATTTTGCTAACAATGCGGGAACTAGAATATCAGAAGGTTCGAGGAACCAGAAAAGGGTTAGTAATTAACTAATGTGCAAGGAACGGAAGTTTTGGAAACTAATTAGTATAATTAGGATATTCATTGGCTATGTTCTAAGGCTGGGAAAGGTTTTCCCAGGTTGTATTTGATCCTAGAAAGAGGGTCAGGAATAAATGTAATTAATTTCATGTTTAAAGAGGCGAACTGGGATTAGTCTTCGGACGGGATTTGACGGTTCATAGTGTACCTGGAATGGGGTAGGTGATGTGTTGATTTTCGTATGCATTATATGTTTTGTGTACTTCAGTCTAAGTATCGTATGTGTTGCATGCTTAGGGAATGACTAGGAATGTCTAAGAGTCAGGTTATCAGTCTTGTGAAATGAACTTGGTGTATTTGCTTGCTGGTTTACAAGTGTTGTTTGTTCATTATTTTTGACTGTTGTATTTCTGTGTGATATTCAGTTGGCTTGGGTACCATGCCTGGTATGGAAATTACTAACGGTTGGCTCGGGTACCACGCCTGGTACAAAAATTACTAACGGTTGGCTCGGGTACCACGCCTGGTACGAGTATAACAAATAGTTGGCTCGGGTACCACGCCTGGTACGAGTATAACAAATAGTTGGCTCGGGTACCACGCCTGGTATGGGATACTAACTGGTTGGCTCGGGTACCACGCCTGGTACGGGTTTACTTGTTGCATTGCATTGTATAACTGATTTGGTTCCATGAGTGGACCGGGCTGTGTTTATAAATTGTGATATTGCATTTTGGTCTTGGTGTAAGCCGGGTTATTATATTGTGAGTTTGGTCTTGGTGTAGGCTGGGTTATTATATTATATTATGAGTTTGGTCTTCGTGTAGGCTGGGTTGTTACATTATATTATGAGTTTGGTCTTGGTGTAGGCCGGGTTATTATATTATGTTATTAGTTGGTCTTGGTGTAGATCGGGTTATTATATTGGTTATTAGTTTGGTCTTGGTGTAGACCGGGTTATTATTTTATTTATTAGTTGATCTTGGTGTAGACCGAGTTATTATATTGGTTATTAGTTTGGTTTTGGTGTAGACCAGATTATTATATTAATTATTAGTTGGTTTGGGTGTAGGCCAGGTTATTATATTGATTATTAGTTGGTCTTGGTGTAGACCGAGTTTGTCATGTTAACACATAGATGTGTTAGGGGGATCCGGGTGGGTTCAGACTATTTAAATGAGGTTATGTGCTCATAAATTGATGTCATTAAGTGTACTAATGGCGGTCATGAATTATCGTGGTTAATAAGCTAAGGATGAGTCTTGGTGTAGACCGGGGTAGTCTGTTGAACATAAGTGTTGATGGAGGATCCTTGGAGGGTCCGGGTTATGTGATCTAAGAAGGGATTTAGGTGTATCTCTATTGTGGTCATTGAAGGTATCAATGGTTGTTGGTGAATTGCATGTGGTTGGTAAATATAAAGGAAGACTGAGAGTCTGGGTGTGGTTATTGGTTAATATAACCAGGTGGTAAAGCTGTCCTAGAGGTCCTGGAAAGTCCGGACAATAGTAGGTAATACTTTGGGTATAAGTGGTTTGGTTGGGCAGTTGGCCAGATTTAGTCTGGATATTTGGTCAAGGTAGTTGACTGGGGTAAAGGTTAAAGGTGACTTGGGAAGTCTAGGTGTCAAGATGACTTGGGAAGTCTGGGTGACAAGGTGATTTTGAGAAGTCTAGTTGTGAGTGAGACTTAGGAAGTCCTAGATGTCAGGGTCAAGACTAGGGTGGTGGAGTTGGCAGCGAAAGGTTAGGAAGGTCAGTTCTGAAAGAGGGGATTGATAAAAGCAATGTTGAAAGGGGTGAAGCATTTACCTTGTGTATTTTATCTTGATATTTGTATGATGGTAGGAGTGAATTCGGGTCAGCCGATTATGCCTACCAGTACGTGTATTTGTACTAATTCTACTCTTGCTATAGCTTTTTAGGTATAGTCTTGTTGTAGGGTTGGTGATGTTTCACAGGTTCAGGATTGCGGTGATCTTCCAGCAGCTCCTATTTCCTTCTATGGTGGGAGTTATGTCCATCTTATGTTATAAGCTCATCTTGTAGAAGCTCTTGTATCGGCTTAGACTAGGTTTTGGGGAGGTTGTTTATATTGTTAGTAAATTTCCGTAAGTTCTAAAGGTTGTGTAATTTCGAAGGTTGTTGTAAAAAGATTTTCCAAATAATTTGTAAAAGAATTTCTCATGTATTAAGGGACTTATTTAATGGTTTATTTTACCTTCCGCATTACCTGTTGGTTCGGGTGGTAAGGGTTCTCCTATCTAGGTGGATTAGAGTAGGTGCCCACACGACCTGGTATTTGGGTAGTGACATTCATTTCAGATAGGGGTACTCAGTTTACATCCCAGTTTTGGAGGCTGTTTCAGAAAGGTCTTGGTACTCAGATTAAGCTTAACACAACTTTTCACCCACAAATAGATGGCGAGGCAGAGCATTCTATTCAGACCTTGGAAGATATGTTGAGAGCTTGTGTGATTGATTTCAAAGGTAATTGGGATGATCACTTACCTCTTATCGAGTTTTCCTACAACAATAACTTTCATTCTAGCATCCAGATGGCTTCTTATGAGGCACTTTATGGGCGCAGTGTAGATCTCTTATTGGTTGGTATGAGGTAGGTAAGGCGGCTTTGATTGGTCTAGATTTGATTCATGAGACTATAGAGAAGGTTCAGATTATTAGGGAGAGGTTGAAGACCGCTCAGAGTCGACAGAAATCATATGCAGATGTAAGGAGAAGAGAGTTGGAGTTTGAGGTTGATGATTGGTAATTCTGAAAGTGTCACCCATGAAGGGTGTGATGAGATTTGGCAAGAAAGGTAAACTTAGTCCTCGCTATGTAGGTCCTTATCGAATTCTGAGGAGAGTTGGTTGTGTTGCTTATGAGTTGGATTTGCCATTAGATTTAGTAGCAGTTCATCTGGTTTTCCATGTTTCTTTGTTGAAGAAGTGTGTTGGTGATCCGACCTTGATTGTTCCCTTGGAGGATGCGAATGTGAAGGATACCCTTTCTTACGAGCAAGTTCCCATGGAGATTCATGATCGTCAAATTCGGAGGTTGAGAAACAAAGAAGTCACTTCGGTAAAGGTTCTTTGGAGAAATCAGCTAGTTGAGGGGGCTACTTGGGAAGCAGAAGCAGCCATGAAAGCCAAGTACCCTCATCTCTTTCCTTCCGAATCAGTTTCAGCTTGAGGTATTAGTTTCCTCCTTAGTATGTACCTCCGGTTCTAGTCCATCAATTTCTCTCATGATCCTAGCATGCATTCATATTTTTTGAAGTTAGTTCAATCATGTTAAGTTGAAAAGCTCAGTTTTCATGTTTATCCTTGAGTTTTCCTGTTTTGTTATTTGATTGGGCTGTTTTCTCTCCAGTTTTCCTTGCTTAGTCTTCATTCGAGGATGAATGATCCCAAGGGGGAGATATTGCAACATCCCAAAATTTGATTCAACTTTTAAAATTAGAGACTCTAAATTTTTTGAAACTTCCAAGAATCACGAGTCAAGTCCATGAGCCGTGGATAGAACCACTAGTCATGGAAGTGACTCGTGAAACCAATTCTGCAAGCCCCTCCTCTAGTCTGAGAACCACGATTGGAGTCCACGAGTCGTGGTTGACTTTACGGGTCGTAGAACCCATTCGTGGAACTCAGACTGAGGGTAGCCTTTTTCTTTGAGAACCATGAACAGGTTCTACGGATTGTGGAAGCTTTCACGGATCGTGGAACCCATCCGTGAAAATCAGAACTGCAGCTTGAATTTTGGCTCAGAAACCACGACTCTAATCCACGAGCCATGGTTACTTCTACGGTCCGTGGAAAGGGCTTGTGGAATCTGAAGCCGAGTTTTTAATTAGCTTTTCTCCAATTAAATTCCTGGGGTATTTGTATAATTACCCACCCTTTTAACTCCTAAGTGAGGTCGTTTTGACCATTTTTAGTAGGGTTTTATTCCCTAATAGCCTAAACTCTTCTTATTCTAAGCAATTCTATTTCAAAAGAAAAAAGAACTCCTTCAAGCTCCAAGTCTCAAGCTTCAAGATCAAGCCTCAATTTCTTTTCATCTTAGATCAAGCTAGATTCAATAAGATATATGAGTATTCAATAAGGGATTCCCTTCACCCTTATGCCCAAAACCCATGATCTTTACTTTGATTTATGAATTCATGAAATTAGGGTTCTTACCCAAATTGGGGAAAATTTATGGGTTCAGTTTTAAAGCGTCAATTCATGGTTTCTCATTACTTATCTATGATTTATTTGAGGTTCCTTTATTGATTTCAAAAGCCCATGCATTAAAGATGATTTCTAGCACGATTCCATTGAATTGCATGATTTTAAGTGAAAATTGGCATGTTTAGATAACATGGCCTTATGTACTTATGAAAGTGCATGCCTAATTCTCTAAGTTATGAATTTAGAAAAAAAATATGTTTTGAATTAAGGCTATGCTTAGTTTTAAGGATTTTGAAGCATGAATTGCATGGCATTAGATATGTACCTAAGTTTTATGAAGAGGTTGGACATCTGGATATGTCTACCTAAGCTATGTGAATTGCATCGTATTATATTTACCCTTATGCTTTTCAAACAGATTTGGCATTAGATATGTCACAAGTATAAATTGAGCTATAAGTATGTTTTAGCAGTAGTATTGAGCACCGAGTTAGATTAGGTTTAGCATACCCCTTTGTATATCCAAGAAATACGTACCACCACAGGTTCTTTAAGTCCCCTAAGTGGGAATCAGACACTGTGATCACACTAGTTATGCCTTTATACCCTGGCAAGGTATATTGGGTCCTCTCGATGGGGCAGATACATTAGATTTCATGTAGCTCACATGGTCTATGTCGGTTAGAGAATCTCCCACAAAATAGTTTCATGTTTTTAAAATGTATTTGACTCTTTCTCAGATTTCAGACTTACTACTTATGATTATGTTTTCAGCTTGTGATATTACATTGAGTCATTTACATTACAGTTTTATGGTTATCACATCAAATCAATTTTATAGCATATCTAGCATGTTTACTTCAGATTTTGCATATATCGCATACTCAGTCTTACGCTGTGTCCTCTTGATGATGCAGATTCAGGTTCGAGTCCTCAGATTCATGGCTAGAGATTAGCCAATGTCCCAGCTTTGAGTGGTGAATCCTCTTACTTCGAGGACTAGTATCAGTTGTCTATCTTTATGGTTCCTGTTTAGTTTTTGGAGTTAGTTGGGGTCTTTTCCCAGCAACTCATTATTCAGTTTAGAGGCTTTCAGACACAATAGAGATTCTGTATTTGGGTTTCAAATTCTGTTATGTTATGTTTGAGCTGTTGATGACTCAGTCTATTTATCTCTTCAGTTTGATACTTCCGTTAAGTTTATCTATGTTTGTTTAAGTCATGCTTTAGCCAAGGGTTAACTTGGGAAACTTGTGGTCTTGGGTCCCGTGTTATGCCTAGGAGTAGCCTCAGGGTATGAAAATTGCCATAACGGTTGACACAGAGCGGTAGCGACCACCGCTATAGCGGAATGATTTTCGCTATAGCGAAAGTCAACTTTGGTCAGCACCATCATAGCGGGGTCTGTTCCACTATAGCAGTGGCGCTGTAGCAGTGTACAGACCACTTTAGTGGACTGAATTGGGATTTAATGTAAAAACTTTCCCAAAATGTTCATTTTTTCCTCAAGAGCATTTTGGAGAATTGAAAGGGAGATTTGGGTGATTTTAACTCCGTTCTTCATTATTTTTGTCCCAAAGGTAAAGATTCCACTCCCCTAATTTAATACTATCTTTCCTACATTGTAGAAATGCTAGTTGTGAACTTGGGAAAAGGTTTGGCTTGACCTAGGAATGGTAGAATTCGAGGAAAAAAGGGATTTCAGGGCGTAGAAGTTCTTGGGTCTTTAATATTATTGTTGGGGTATGATTAATTAGCCATAATTCTCTAAATATATCCGTAAAATGATAGACTTAGGTGAATTAATAGTGAGAAAGCCCAAAAATGGGTGGAATGATCATAGTATGGTCTAGAGATTGGGATTTTGCATAATCCAGGTAATTAGTAGGCCATGTGGACTGATTTTAGTATCTTGTAATTATTTTTAGACCAAGAACAAACACATGCTTTGGAACACGAGAAGGCTCTGATCTAGTAGAACTTTTGTATAATTCGAGGTAGGTGATGGTTATTATTTCCTAATATGCAATATGTGTTCATGTACTATCGGTTAGTATTGTGTGAGTTTACATGCTTAGGGAATGAGTTAATGAATATCTACTTATGATACGATATTGCCCGATACCATTCATGATAGACCTATCCTTCGAGGTCAACCCAAGAGGAACCAAGCTATACAAGCCATGATGGCACAAAGAGGAGCTTGGGAGGACCTCATTGAGCGTCATTTGGAAGCACTGGCCCATCCTGTGCTCCCATCGTCCCATCTCCAGAAGACCCCTCAGAGTGTCCCAGAAATGATGAGTCCAAGAACGGTCTGTCCTTCTGGTCGTCCCATTTCATGGTTTAAGTATGATTCTCTTGTTTGTTTTAAAAGCCCAAGCATGAAAGTTGATTTTAGCATGAAACTATGAAATTGCATGTTTTCAAAAGAAACTTGACATGATTAGATATCATGGCCTTTATGTATTTATGAAATTGCATGCCTAATTCTTCAAGTATGAATTTAGAAAGAAAAGCATGTTTTTGAACTATATACTAAGCTTATGAACTATGATATGAAAGTTGCATGATACCCGATGTGTTTTCATGCTTTATATATAAGATTTGGCATGAGAGTATGCCCTTATGAATGAGATTTGGCATGAGAGTATGCCTCATGATTATGAGCTATATGTATGCAGATTTTGGGAGTAGTATTTATCACCGAGAGGACGGGGTGAGAGTACCCTTAGTACTATAAACTTCGTTGCCAGCATAGGTCATGATATGATATGATATGTGCCTTAAAGGCTTATGAGAGTGGATCCACGTCTTTATGTATGGTGTCCTTGCCTTAGCGGGGCATAGGATAGCTTTGCCAACTAGGGTTACATAGTTGGGTATGGTGACTTGTTCCTTGGCAGGGTTCAAAGTCATCTTTGCTAACTGGAGTTATATAGTTAGATTCCATGTAGCTCACGTGGTCTCATGTCGGTTATAAGAAACTCCCGTATGTTATGTTTTCAAGTTTTCTAAGTTTTATGAACCTTCTTATGAAACATCATCTTGAAGTTGGATTTTGCCTTATGATTTAGCTTTTCATGTTGATATCTTTTCATGATACTCTACTACGTATGAATTATGTTTAAGTACCCTTTCAAAGCATGTTCTCCTTACTTATGCATCGCTCACATACTTAGTACATTCCATAGTACTAACGCATATTGCGCTGCATCTTTTATGATGCAGACTCAGGTACCCTTTCTCAGCTTCGTGGCTAGAGTCTCAGGCCACTTCCTTAGTCAGCTGTGGTGAGTCCTCATGGTTCGAGGACTAGTTATGCTTTTCCTTATGTTAGCTTTACTTTTATACTCCGAGTTAGCTAGGGTCTTGTCCTAGCAACTCTTATGTTATGACTAGAGGCTTTCAGACATAGTTTGTATTCGAGTTCCCTTTTTGGATATTGTATGTTATGTGACTCTTAGACCCTTATTGATGTTTCCTTATTGGATTTCCGTATTATGCTTCCTCTTATATTTTGTTATGCTTGAGAATGCTATGGCCATGGGTTAGCTTGGGATCCTTGTGGTCCCGAGTCCCGTGTTACATCTAGGGGGTAACCTCGGGAGTGACATCCTATTTCTCATCTATCTTTAATTTCCGCATATATGATAAGATCCTTATTGGTTGGCCCAATTGGTATCTTATCAACTTATCCGGTTATCAATCTTGTGAAATGAACTTGTTTTGTTGCTTGTTGGTTTACAAGTATGCTTTTGTTTATTGTTTGTTAATTGATTGGATTTTGTGTGACATTCAGTTGGCTCGGGTACCATGCCTAGTACATGATACTTATTGGTTAACTTGGGTACCACGCCTGGTACATGATACTTATTGATTGACTCGGGTACCATGCCTTGTACATGATACTTATTTGTTGGCTCGGGTACCATGCCTGGTACAAAATTCATGATGGTTGGCTCTGGTATCACGCTTGGTATGGGTTTGATTTACTTGCATTGATTGTATTCTTTTGATGGTTACATGAGTGGATCGGGTTATATTCTTGAAATGTGATTATTACATATAGTCTATTAGTGGCCGGATGATTATATTTAAATGTGAGGTTGGTCTTAGTGTAGACCGAGATTGCATATTGAACACATAGGTAGTGTCCTAGGGATCCTTGGTTGGTTTGGGTTGTGTAAAATATGTTTATTGTCACTAGGTATTGTCAGTAGTTGTTAATTGGTTACATATGGCTGATAAGTTAAGGAAGAGACTTGTAGTCTAATTAAATTGTTGACTTGTTACATGTTTACTTTGCTTTACTCAGCTTTGATTTACTGTTCATATCTTATATATTGGAGTTGACTGATGATCCTACCAGTACACGATGGTTGTGTACTGATTCTGCACTTGCCTTTCTTTTTGTGAGTACCGGTCATCTTCTGGTGGTTAACACGCGAGCTCACTTGTAGATTCAACAAATTCAGGATTCAAGGATGAGCCGTTCTTTTGGTCTATCTTATTTTCGTCCATGAGTAGTTATAGCCCATTTGTTTCAGTCTTAAACTCTTATTTTGCTTTTGAGATTGCATCTCCATATTCTAAACGATTGGTAGAATATTTTGGTACGGTGACTTTCAGGTTCTAGAGAGGTTTTCCGCAGATTCTTACTTTGCTAGTGTTTTGAGATTATGAATAATAGTTTATTTTATGCAAACTGGTTTTGAGCTATTAGAATGGTTAAGTTTTGGATCGATATTGGTTCACTCATCCGGGGATGTTGGGTGGGTGCCACTTACCGTGAATTAAGTCGTGACATGCATGGGCCACACAATCCTCGCCTTCTGCCTGGTTCTTTATGAAAGTGGTTATGACATCTCAAATTTTTGAACTAAGATTTGAACCCTTCTATGTATGTAGATAGATTTAAACCCGATAAATTTTTATTGTACCTAGGTGTAAAGGTGAACTCTTAAGTATGGAAAGTGTATTGGATGTGAATTAAGATCATAAGAAACTTCTAGCATAAAGTTGATTTGAAGGCTTCCCTATCAATTAAGTTTTCGTATAAGTTATTACTAGAGTTAATTTCAAACTAATACTCCTCCTAGAATATGAAGAGTTACGTGGACTATTACCTGCTAAACTAAAGTTCTTTGAGTCTAATTTCCGATGCCACTGACCGCTTGTCAATCTGACTGCCAAGTAAAATATTATGTGCATTTTACCGAGGAGCAGTAGGTTGGGGCAATGGTCACTGCGCCTCCCCACTTTCTAAACTTCAGAGAAGTAAAAGTAGTAGGTTGGTGCTATGGTCGGGGCGGCGCCCCAAGCCTTTTCCAGCCAAAGTTTTGTTTCTTTTTCTTTTTCCCTCATTATTGGGGTATTTTCCTCTTATCCCTATTTTATAACCCTTATCCACGGCTTAAAATTCCTCCCTATGAGTAAAAACACTTAAAAATTAATTATACATTCTACTCCTTTCTTCCCAACTTAGAAAAGGGTTTCAAGAACACTCTAAGAACTCTGTCAAGGCATATTCAAGTTTTTTTTTCTAAATTACTTCATTCTTCCAAGGTATGTAAAGCTAATCTTCAGTGTGAGAACCCTGTCCTTTTTCACAAGCATGATTTCAGTATTTAGCTTCGTACATGAATTTAAGTTAAGGTTTTGAATAAAATCCTTAAAGTTTAGTTCTTTATCTCTAAATAAGAATCCTTAAATACTTCATGAAAATAGTAAAAACCTCATAGGTTGAATTAGTATCTTGACTTTTCATCCTATTTCATGTCCATGGAGCCTATTTGAAATCATATGAACTTGTCTCCAGATTATAAGGTCTATTTTATGATTTAGAGAAGTTATCTTATGTTTTCTTTGAAAACTTATTTGTGGTTTGAATTGATAGATTTTTTAAAGAGAAAATATTTTTATCTTAAAACCTCAGACTAGCATGTTGCATAATATTTTAAGTGAAGGCTCACCAACAGTACAATTTTATAAAATAATTTTGAGCAAAGGCTCACCCGCAATATATTTCATGATATGAATTTGAGAAAAAGCTTACCAACATGATTATTTGTTTACCTTAAAAAGGTTAAAGTATGAGCATATATATAGTTTTGGAAGAATTATTTATCATCGAGAATGGTATGAATCAAATAACAAATATCCTAAAAACTATATTTGCTGGCGTAGGATAGGATCATATCATTGGTTCGAGCTACTCTTCTTTAAGCCCCTAGTACAAGCTCAATATGGATCCATAATTCAATTATGTCATATGCTCCGGCAAGATCTAGGATAGTTCTCCTAACTGGGTCAGAGATTGGATATCATGAACTCACATGTATGTCGATTATAAGAAAATTTTCAATCAGAAAACTCAGTATTTTTATTTAAGTATAATTTATGACGCCAAGCTACAAATTTCTAAACATGTTTTATGATAGTTTGCATACAACTTATTTATTTTAGAATTTCAATTGCATTCAATATTCAGACATTCAAATTCTTTTATGATTTAGTTATTCAATCATTTAACTTAGTTCATGATCAGTAATATAGTTTTAACTCTTGACTCAAACAGTTAGAGATTTAGTTTTACCTTATGATTTAGCTATACAGTTCATGCTATGTTTTAGTTATAGAGTTTATATCATGAATTAGATATTCAACTTCCTTATGCTTCAGATAATCAATATGTTTATTATCGTACTATTCAGTTAATTCATGACCTTGATGTATATATCATACTCATATCCAGTTAATCAATTTATCAGATATTGTATTCTTTTACTTTAGGTTTATTATATACCATATATTTCATGTACTTACGTCATTTGGGGCTGCATTATTCTATGATGAAAATTTAGGTACTCATATTTGTGATCAGACACTTCAGTAGGCTCTATCTTCTAAGCTTTGGGTGAGCCCTCTTTATTTCCAGAGGGCTTAGTCTGTAGTCTAGTTCAACAATTTTTTTTGTTTACATAAAAGTAGATCGGTTAATCAACCTAGTTTAACAATATTTAGTTATGTTAATAGAGACTTCAGAGACAGTCAATTAATCAGTCAGTTCAATTGTGTCCAGTTTTCAGTTGACTTTATGTCTCAGTTTATAAAAGTATATTTTTATTTTGATTTTCTTTAAAAAGGCTTAAATCATATTACATGTTTATTTTTAGAGAGCTTCTACTTTTTCTGCAGTGTCAGTTCTAATAGTATGTCACACTAAGAGTACACTCAAAGCAACAATGGTATCGAGTGCTGACCATGACCAGGGTGTAATCTCGGGACAAGAAAAACTTGATATCAGAGCACACAGTTTGAGTATCCTAGGGAGTCTATGAAACCGTGTTAGTAGGATCACATTTATGATTGTGAGAGCTTCACTTCTTTAAGTGAGGGACTATGGATATTTAAGAAAAAAATTTCATTCTTTCACTCTTTAGATTAGAGCTGTTCAATAAGAATCTTATACAGATGTGTGCATTGCTCCAATTTCTTTGACTATGTCTTACCTTTGAGGTGATAGAAATAATAAAGCTCATATTTCTCTTGCAGTATTTCTCTCAAATAAAGCCACCAAAAAATTAATAGATTGCAAAAGGGCTTGGGAGGAGCCCATTTTAGTACATGTAAGTCTATTGATTCAAAAGAATGCACTCTTATTTATATGAATCGTGTGTTGAGCCTACAATATGATGTACTCTCAGACCCCCTTCTGAAACTTTGTTACATATGACACCTTTAAGTGAAAAAGTGTATATCCTAAGGTTTGGGTAGTGTTTCCACTCAAGAGATAGTGTGATTGGGAGTGTTGTAAGCCATAAGTAGAAAAATAATCTTAAATCCAAAAATATGAATTCAGAAGTTTAGTAGCCTAAAAGTGGGGATAGTGGTTAATTGAAGCATGTAGCTAGAGTCCTGTATTCACTAAGTAAGTAATGTGATGATATATCCTTAGGCATTGGCTAAGGTGTAATAGAATTTATGTATATTTCATAGTAGTATGTTGAGAAAGAGTTGTTAGTTAAGATGACTTAGAGTATGTCTGAACTAGAGAAGAAGTTTATGATGACATATCATTGTGTTAGTAAAGATCAAGTTTGGATGTCAACCAGAGGATATACTAGTTAGGAATTTACCGACTAGACTAGACTTAGTAGTTTTAAGGAGATAACCTTTCACAACCCATACCGCCATGAGTGACACCCATCCAACCACCCCCGAGTGATCGAACCATCAACGACCTCAAACTTAATCATTCTAACAACTCAAAACCAGAATGCAAGAAATAAACTAGCAATTCAAAATAGTCTAGATCTTTTATAATTAAACTGCGGAAAATCTCTCCCTAGAATTTGAAAGTCATTGTACCAAAACGCTACCAAAATCGAGAGTACGGGGTTGCAACACCAAAATAAGCAATAGTCTAAGACCGAAAAAAGTGGGCTACAACCAACAAGAAAGAAACCAAGGTGTAACACCCCAAAAATACTAAACTAATACCCGAACCTTTTTCCATGAGTGTAATGATCATTTTACTAGTGTGGTGAGTGCTTTGGATGCAAATCATGTTCATAAGAAACTCCTATTATCAAGTTAAGTTGCAAGCACCTCACCAAAGTAAGCTTTCATGTAAGGCTAAACTAGAGTCAACTTCAATCGATCATTCCTCCCAAAATATAAAGAGTTAGGTGGCCTAGTACCCACCAAATTAAAGGTTTTTGAGTCTTCTTTCCAACTCCACCGACCATGCATTAATTTGAGTCCAGAGTAGAAAGTTATGGGCAGTTTACCGCAGTGCTGCCAGTGATGACGGATGGGAAAGACGAACCGTCATTTTGACTCGTCGTTGCTGTACTAAACCTTAAAATTTTCATTCTCAAAACCACTAGTTGGTTCACGAACCATAGACCAAAACCACGGTCCATAAAGTGACCCGTGGTTTATCAAAATTCAGCTTTCCTTCCCCAAATTCCATGAGTGAGTCTACGACCCGTGTTTCATTCTACGAGTCCGTCCTGTTGAATCGTAATGACTTCTGCAACTTAATTCCTAGACATGAATGATGAATGATTTCTACGGTCCATAGTTCAAACTACGGATCGTCTGTGACTCGTAGAAGTTGGTTCTGAGGGCTGCATGATCCCAAGGAGCTACGGCTCAGGTGTACGACTCGTCATTTGGATGACGGGTCCGTCCTGTTGAGTTGTGGTTTTGCTTCTGCAGCCTGACTCTTGGGCCAGGAATGAAGGGTGGAAACCATGAGCCGTGGTTTGATCTATGACCCATGGAACCCATCCGTGGTTCCTGAAAGTTGACTTTTTCCAGCTTTTTCCAAGCTTAAAACCATGAGCCGTGGTTTTGCTTCTGCAGCCTGTACTTTTGTAATCACAGGGACATATCTGTGAATTGCACGGTATCAGATATACCCTTATGCTTTTCAAACATATTTGGAATCAGATATGTCCAAGTATTATATGAGCTATATGTATGTTTTGGGAGTAGTATTAGCACCGAGTTAGATAGGGTGAGAGTACCCAAAAAAGTCCCAGAACTGCATTCTCCCGTTGGTCTTAAGTCCCCTCTTTTGGGCATCAATTTTAGTGATCACGCCAAAGTAATGCCTTTATACCCTAGCAAGGTATATTGGGTCCTTTCGATGGGGCGGATACATCGGATTCCATGTAGCTCACATGGTCTATGTTGGTTAGAGAACCTCCCATAGAAATAGTTTATGCTTTAAAAAAGTATTGACTCTTTGCTTTCAGATTTCAGACTTACTACTTATGATTATGTTTTTAGGTTATGATATTGCATTGAGTCATTACATTACAGATTTTACTATTACCACATGATTTCAGCTTCAAGGATATTTAAGCATATTTTACCACAAGTTATGCAATATCTCAGTTTTAAACAGGCTTCCAAGTATATTTTTTTATCATGACCTACGCATATCCCACATACTTAGTACATTCCATAGTACTAACGCATATTGCGCTGCATCCTCTGATGATGCAGATTTAGGTGTCCCTTCACAGCTTCGTTGTTAGAGTTCCCGACCACTCACGCCCAACTTTGGTGAGTCCTCATAGTGCGAGGACTAGTTATGCTTTTCCTTATGTTAGCTTTACTTCTATACTCTGAGCTAGCTAGGGTCTTGTCCTAGCAACTCTTATGTTATGACTAGAGGCTTTCAGACATATTTTGTATTCGAGTTCCCCTTTTTGATATTGTATGTTATGTGGCCTTTAGACCTTTATTGATGTTTTCTTGATGGGATTTCCATATTATGCTTCTGCTTATCTTTTGTTATGCTTGAGAATGCTATGACGAAGGGTTAGCTTGGGATCCTTGTGGTCCCGAGTCCCGTGTTACGTCTAGGGGGTAACCTCGGGGAGTGACAAACTTGGTATCAGAGCCTCAGGTTCAAGAGTCCTTAGATGTCTAAAAGCCGCATCGAGTAGAATCTCTTTCATGGATGTGAAGCGCACCATACTTATGAGGGAGAGGCTATGAGATGTTTTAGGAAAAACTTTATTTCTTTATGTTCACTATCGTGTGATAGAGTTTGACTCTATTTACCCTTCTAATCTATTCCTTATGCATTCCAGATAATGTCTCCGGAAAGAAACCCCATGAGAAATACTAATCCAACCACTCCAGATCATGAGGTTACGAACGTAGAATTTCGTGAAGCCATATGTATGTTGGCTCAAGCCATGACAACTCAGTTGAATAAGAAAGAGAAACTAAAGAAGAGGAAGAGAAAGAACAAGAAGACCAGAACACGAAACTAATCATCTTCTCAACAGAGGTCATCCAGAACAACCCCATCTTCAGTTAGAACACCTACCCTTGACTCTCAGTCTTGTCACCATAGGGCTCTAAAGACCTTGAGGTACCCTCGTTGTAGTATTTGTGGTAAGTTTCATTTCGGTGAGTGCCTTGCGAGCAAGGAAGGGTGTTTTAGGTGTGGTCAGTTAGGCCATAGGATCTGGAAATTCCCCTCATCTAAGCAGAGAAACTGTGATGTTCAGCTCCAAAACCAATTCCTTTCATTGCCTATCCAGTCGGATCAGAGTATTCCTCTAGGAGTTGAATCAGGTATGCCACTAGATTTTCTTTCTTTATGCACCCATAGCTCCCGGACCCCTACTCTTGTTTGGTTATGAGTTGCCTTGACCTAGAACTAAGTGGGGATATGAGGGTTAAGGCCTAGACTTTTAGGAGAAAGAGAGTCTTAGACTATAGAAGGAAATGGGTATTCATACTAGATTCTGGAGTAGTGTATGTTCTGTTAGGGTAAAAAAATCATAGTTCCTTTGAGAGGTTGGTTAGAGGTCCATAGACTTAGGAGGGTAGCATGAACCTAAAGGGGAGATGGTGGAATGTAGAATCAGTCAGATATTAGAGGCTCAGGCAGCGATGCTTGCGGGTGTTAGAACAAAGTCAAGGGGGGAAGCAGAAGCTTATTTCCATCCTAGAGTCCTAAGTATACTTATGCCATTATGATACCTTTTGCATGCCTTATGTTTCAGCACCACGGTCCTATTTCAGATTCACGCTCATGTTCAGATTCTAGAATGGCAAGTGATTGCTTCAGACAATGATTCTACTCTTATTCTACGAGTCCATGAGTCTCATCTTTATGCCCCGAGGTCTGTTATTTATGTGAACTCATGTACCACAGTATGCTCAGTTATGTTTACTCAGTCAGTCATCAGAAATACCCTAATGGCTAATCAAATCATGTTACACCATGTATATGCTCAGACCTGATTCTTGAAATGATTCACGCTTATGATTTCCTTATTCTAAAGCCCTTTGATCTTTGCCTTTTATGACGAGGGGTGGTGATCCCCACTTATTCATGTCTTACATGACCAGTATGTGAAGTTCTCATGCCTATTGCGCTCAATTCCCCAAGCCCCACCTTGAGTGGCTTGATCACTCTAAGTGTAAGTCAAGATCAATCAATAGTCTTTCATTCGTGATGCTCATGCTCTCGCTCTTTTCTTTTGATGATTCTGGTTTATGTGGTTATAAGTGTTAGGGGAGAAGGCCTTGTAGTAGCCTAGCTGAGAGGTAGCAGATTTCTTTTCCTTGTTAGCGTACTTGTTCCACCTTGACTTCTAAGTGTGGGTGAATTATGAGGTAAGGATTATTCATGCGAAATAGTTAGATGAGGAAGTTTAGTATATTCCTCTGTATAAATGCTTGAATTTGCGATTCCTAGTTATGATAGGAAAGATGAGAGAAGTCTTAAATAGGGTAAGCTACGAAACCATAAGGTGACTATAGTTATAAGCTTGAATATCGTGATGGGATACATGTGGATATTTGTTTTACACAACTAGTGACCCTTGGGTTGGAGAGCCCTAGATTAGTTGGTTGTTGTGATAAGAAAGAATACCATTCTTAGGAGATAACTCTAGATGCAAGGGGTTAGTCGAGATAGGCTTAAACATGGAGAATCGGGTAGTTAGACTCAGACCTTAGTACCTTTATGTGCGTTGTTAAGGTTGTTAGTTACAAATGGTAGGAGTGGTATTCAGAAGAGAATAGTTTCCCCGTATATCTACTTCTCTCAGTTTGGTGTCCCTTTTGGTTAATTGCGATTTCTAGAGTATGTTCGTTCCTTATGAGTTTTAGCTGAGTTCCTACTCTCATCCCAGACCAGTTATCATGTTAGATATCCAGTTCCTGTCCTATTGGTCATTTTTACACTCTCGGCATGTATACGTGTCTCATGAAACTAGTTCAATTTTTATTTCAATCAGAAGTCAGTTACCACGATAGTACTTCAGCTTTGACAACTCAGTTGAAGGAGCTACTTGAGAAGAAGAATCATCCATGAAGGCCAGGTACCTTCACCCATTTCCTTCAGACCCGGTTTCAACTTGAGGTAGTAGTTCCATCCTTAGTATGTCCTTTAGAATCTATTCTGTCAGTTTCCCTCGCGATCCTCGCATGTATTTACATTTTCGAAGTTGATTAAGCCATGTTTTAAGTTCAAAAGTTCAGTTTCATGTTTATTCTCCAGTTTTCATGTTTCATTTTTGGTTGGGCTATTTTATCTCTAGAGTCCCCTTGCTTAGTCTTCATTCAAGGACGAATGATCCCAAGGGGGAGATAATGTAACACTCCAAAAATCCTAAACTAATACCCGAACCTTTTTCCATGAGTGTAATGATCATTTTCCTAGTGTGGTGAGTGCTTTGGATGCGAATCATGTTCATAAGAAACTCCTATTATCAAGTTAAGTTGCAAGCACCTCACCAAAGTAAGTTTTCATGTAAGGCTAAACTAGAGTCAACTTCAATCGGTCATTCCTCCCAAAATATAAAGAGTTAGGTGGACTAGTACCCACCAAATTAAAGGTTTTTGAGTCTTCTTTTAAACGCTACTGACCGTGCATTAATCTGAGTCCGAAGTAAAAGGTTATGGGCAGTTTACTGTAGTGCTTCCAGTGATGACGGATGGGAATGACGAACCGTCATTTTGAACGGTGGTCCGTACTTTGACTCGTCGTTGCCGTACTGAACCTTAAAATTTTCATTCTCAAAACCACTGGTTGGTTCATGAACCGTAGACTAAAACCACGGTCCGTAGAGTGACCCGTAGTTTGTCAAAATTTAGCTTTCCTTCCTCAAATTCCACGAGTGAGTCTACGACCCGTGTTTCATTCTATGATTCCATCCTGTTGACTCGTAGAATGACTTATGCAACTTAATTCCTAGATAGGAATGACGAATGATGTCTACGGTCTGTAGTTCAAACTACGGATCATCTGTGACTCGTAGAAGTTGGTTCTGAGGGCTGCATGATCCCCAGGAACTACGGCTCAGGTCTACGACTCATCATTTGGATGACGGGTCCATCCTGTTGAGTCGTGGTTTTTCTTCTGCAGCCTGACTCTTGGGCCAGGAATGACGGGTGGAAAGCTCGAGCCATGGTTTGATCTACGGCTCATGGAACCCATCCGTGGTTCCTGAAAGTTGACTTTTTCCATCTTTTTCCAAGCTTAAGTCCAGGGGTATTTTTTTAATTTCCCACTCTTTTAACTCCTATACTAAGTCATTTTAAGCTTATTTAGAAGGGTTTTATTCCCACTCGACCTAAGTTCTCTCCCATTCTTTCAATCAACTTCCAAGAGAAGAAAAAAAAGGAGTTCCATAATCTCAAGCTTCAAGTTAGGGTTTCAAGCTCCAAATCTCAAAACCCCAAGTTCAAGTCTCCTAATCTTTTCAATTCAAGTGGGTTAGCTTCAATCAAGGTATGTGGGTTTTTAACAATGGGTTCGTTTCACCCTTCTGCCCAAATTCTTTAACTCTTATCTTGAATTATGAAGTTATGAGATTAGGGTTTTGATCTAAAATTGGGGAGAGTTTATGAAATCAGTTTCTATGTTTAAATTCATGGTTTCCTCTTGGTTACTCATGATTTAAGTATGATTCTCTTGTTGGTTTTAAAAGTCCAAGCATGAATGTTGATTTCTAGTATGAAACTATGAATTTACAAGTTTTTAAGAAAAAGTTGGCATGATTAGATATCATGGACTCTATGTATTTGTGAAATTGCATGACTAATTCTTTAAGTATGAATTTAGCAAAAAAAGTATATTTTGAATTATGGTCTTTCAAAGCTTTAAGATTCAAGACTTCTAAATTGCATCACATCAGATATGTCCTTATGTTTTATGAAAGTTTTGGACATCAGATATGTCCCTGTGATTTAAGAAAGCTTCGAACATCAGATATGTCCCTATGTTTCAAGAAAGGTTTGGAATCTAGATATGTCCACCTAAGCTAAGTGAATTGCACGGTATCAGATATACCCTTATGCTTTTCAAACATATTTGGCATCAGATATGTCCAAGTATTATATGAGCTATATGTATGTTTTAGGAGTAGTATTAGCACCGAGTTAGATAGGGTGAGAGTACCCAAAAAGGTCCCAGAACTACGTTCCCCCGTAGATCTTAAGTCCCCTCTGTTGGGCATCAATTTTAGTGATCACGCCAAAGTAATGCCTTTATACCCTAGCAAGGTATATTGGGTACTTTCGATGGGGCGGATACATCGGATTCCATGTAGCTCACATGGTCTATGTTGGTTAGAGAACCTCCCACAAAAACAATTTATGCTTTAAAAATGTATTGACTCTTTGCTTTCAGATTTCAGACTTACTACTTATGATTATGTTTTTAGCTTATGATATTGCATTGAGTCATTACATTACAGATTTTACTATTACCACATGATTTCAGCTTCAAGGATATTTAAGCATATTTTACCACAAGTTATGCAAGATCTCAGTTTTAAACAGTCTTCCAAGTATATTTTTTTATCATGACCTATGCATATCCCACATACTTAGTACATTCCATAGTACTAACGCATATTGCGCTGCATCCTCTGATGATGCAGATTTAGGTCTCCCTTCACAGCTTCGTGGCTAGAGTTCCTGGCCACTCACGCCCAGCTTTGGTGAGTCCTCATAGTGCGAGGACTAGTTATGCTTTTCCTTATATTAGCTTTACTTCTATACTCTGAGTTAGCTAGGGTCTTGTCCTAGCAACTCTTATGGTATGACTAGAGGCTTTCGAATATAGTTTGTATTCGAGTTCCCCTTTTTGATATTTTATGTTATGTGGCCCTAAGACCTTTATTGATGTTTTCTTGATGGGATTTCCATATTATGCTTCCGCTTATCTTTTGTTATGCTTGAGAATGCTATGACGAAGGGTTAGCTTGGGATCCTTATGGTCTCGAGTCCCGTGTTACGTCTCGGGGTAACCTCGGGGTGTGACACAAGGAAGCTCGATCGAACAACTCACCCTTGATATCTTGAAGTGTTAGGCCTACAAGTGAGGTAGTGCATCAACCGCCGAAATATTTTCTGTACTCACAAAAGAAACGCAAGTGCATTATCAGTACACAACCACCGTGTATTGGTAGGATCATCAGCCAGTTCTAAATAAACAGTATATGAACAGTACAAAAGTCAAGTAACAGTACAGGAAACATGTAAACAAGCCAACAAGTACTTCTAGACTACATGTCTCTCCCTAGCTTCTCCCCACATGTAATCCACTTTTACAATTATGATCAACAATCCACAATAAACAATAATTATACCGCATTACATATCCCAGACCCACCCTAGATCTCCTCTAGATAACACCTAAGTGTCAAACATACAACTCGGTCTACACCAAGACCAAACTCACAGATCAACATAACAACCCACCCTATCAAGGACCAAAATGTAATATCACAACTATGGTGAAAAATGGATGGAAATTGCCCAAAATTGCCCCCTCCTTCTTCCAAAACGTTTTGAAGAAAAACTGACCTATTTTAAGGAAGTTTCTGCGTCAAATCCCATCGCTCTCTGCTATAGCAGTCCACTCCACTATAGAGGTACCACCGTAGATGAGTCCTCCACTATGATGGAGGTTGACCGATATTGACTTCCGCTGTAGTGGTATTTTATCCGTTATGGCGGAGGTTGCTATGATGGAGTGTCAACCACTATGGCGGTTGACACTGGACAAAAAGTCATAAAATCCCTCAAAATTGGTCCATTTTACAACACAGTTATTTTCCTGACATCCCAGAATAACCCTTTCAAGTCAACCTCGATTCCAAGAGTTTTACTTACCCAAATTCGATTCCAAAAAGTCCCCCGGACTCCTTTATGTCTTAGCTAAATGGAAAACTAGCTCAAATCAAGACATTTAATGCAATCTTTACCCAAATTGCCCTAGACCATACCTCACTCCAAAATCGGTCGAGACTAGCCTAGCCTAGAATTTCAAACTCCCAAACTTGCAGTTTTCTAACTCTAAGAATTGGCACGAATAGTTCACCAATAACAACGGACACAGTTGTTACAACACACACCAATTTACCCATCATTCATCCCCGAATGATCAAACTAAAAAATACAGAAAGTAAAGAGCAAAAAAAGTAGTACGTGTATCCTCAAATAGGTGAGGGTACTTGTCCCACATGTCCTTCTCAGTTTCCCAAGTGGCTTCCTCAATCGGATGATGCTTCCGTTGAACCTTTACCATCCTGATCACCTTTGTCCTCAATTTTCGGATATCCTGATCAAGAATCAAAACCGATTCCTCTTCATAGCAAATATCCTTATCAAATAACACCTCATCCGACTTGATGATGTAGTCCCCATCCCAAAGGTATTACTTCATCACAGATACATAAAATACTGGATGTACACCTGACAGACTGCGCGACAGTGCTAATTTATAAGCCACTGGCCCTATGATCTCAAGAACTTTAAACAGTCTGATGAACCGAGGGCTGAACTTGCCCTTCTTACCGAAACGCATAATTTCCTTCATTGGTGACACTTTAAACAATACCTGCTCACCAATTTGAAATTCCATGTCCCTTACCTTGCGATTCGCATATTCCTTCTGCCTGCTTTGGGCAGCTTGCAACTTGGTTTGAATGCCTCTTACCTTTTCTTGTACTTGTCTTACCAAGTCTACGTCCACAGGCTTTACATCGCCTTTCTCAAACCACCCTATGGGTGACCTACAACTCCTCCCATAAAAAGCCTTAAATGGTGTCATTTCGGTACTGGAGTGGTAGCTATTGTTGTATGAGAACTCACACAATGGTTGAAACTGGTTCCAATGACCCCTGAAGTCAACCACACATGCTCTCAGCATGTCCTCCAATACCTAAATCATCCTTTCCGACTGACCATCAGTCTGAGGATGGAAGTCTGTACTAAAGGTGAGTTGAGTGCCCAACTCCTCATGCAACTTACCCTAAAACTTGGAGGTAAACTGCATACCCCTGTATGAAATAATGGAAAGTGGCACCCCATGCAATCTCACAACCTCTTTCACATAGATCTTAGTCAATTGTTTCAAATTGTAATCTACCCTGACCAGAATGAAATGAGCTGACTTGGTCAGCCTGTCAACAATGACCAAAATAGAGTCATACTTCCCAAAAGTCTTGGGGAAAACCACCACAAAATCCATGGCTATTCGTTCCCACTTCCACTCTGGAACGGGCATTCTCTGAAGTAGTCCTGCAGGCCTTTGGTGTCCATACTTGATCTGCTGGCAATTATGACACTTGGACACAAACTCTGCTATGTCCCTTTTTATCCTAGGCCACCAATAAAGTTGCCTCAAATTTCTGTACATCTTGGTTACACCCGGATGAATTGAATACCACGAACCATGAGCCTCTGCCAACACCTTTTGAATCATATCATCATCTTGAGGAACACAAATCCTTCCTCTGAAACTTAAAACCCCACCAGCATCTAATGCGGTGTCCCCGGACTCTCCGAACACTACCTTGCTTTGTAGTTTGCTCAACTGCAAATCTTGAAACTACTTAGCCTGTATCTATTCCATGAATGTGGATTTAACCTCAACACTGGCCAATACACCATCCTATTCTGAGATACCCAAGTGTATGAATTTAGATTCTATGGCTTGAATCTCCCTTGCCAATTGTCATTTGGACACTTCCAAACAAGACAGACTCCCCATGCTAACTGTCTTCTGGATTAATCCATTAGCCTTACCCGGATAGTACTAAATGGTGACATCATAGTCCTTTAACAACTCCATCCACCTTATCTGGATCAGATTCAAATTTTTCTGAGTAAAAACATGTTGCAGGATGTGATGATCAGTGAACACATCACACTTGACACCATAAAGATAGTGTCTCCAAATCTTGAGTGCGAACACCATCGCTGCCAACTCTAAATCGTGAGTTGGATAGTTCCTCTCATGAACCTTCAACTTCCTAGAAACATATGCTATCACATTCCTATCCTACATTAACACAGCACCCAACCTTAATATGAAGCATCACAATAAACAATAAAGTCCTTACCTTCAATCGAAAAAGACAACATATGAGCCGTGAGTCTTGAGATTTTGGAATCTCTCCTCATACTTGTCGTACAACACAAATGGTACCTCCTTCTGAGTCAGCCTTGTCAAGTGGGTAGCAATAGATGCAAAATTCTTGATGAACCTACGATAACAGCCTGCAAGTCCCATAAAACTTCTCACCTCAGTCACCGAGCTAGGCCGGACCCAACTCTTGACTGCCTCAATTTTCTGGGGATCTACCATCACCCCCTTTTCTGACACTACATGCCCAGATAATGCTAGTGAAGTTAACCAGAACTCACACTTGGAGAACTTCGCATAAAGCCTTTGTTGACTCAAAATGTCCAACACTATACGGAGATGTTCAGCATGCTCCTCCCTACTCTTAGAGTTGATCAAAATATCATCAATAAAAATGATGACGAACGAATCCAAGTAAGATTTAAACACCCCATTCATCAAACTCATGAATGTTGCCGGTGCATTGGTCAACCCAAACAACATCACTAAGAACTTGTAATGTCCATACCAAGTCCAAAAAGCAGTCTTAAGAATGTCCTCAAGCCTAATCTTTAATTGATGATATCCCGACCTCAAGTCAATTTTCGAAAACACAAAAGCACCCTGTAACTAGTCAAAGAGATCATCAATATGGGGTAAAGGGTACTTATTCTGGATGGTGACCTTGTTCAATTGCCTATAATCTATGCACATCCACATACTACCATCCTTCTTTTTCACAAACAAGACTGGAGCACCCCAAGGCGAAGCACTGGGATGGATAAAACTCTTATCTAGGAGTTCCTAAAGCTGAGACTTAAGCTCCCTTAACTCTGCCGGAGCCATATGATAAGGAGGGATGGAAATTGGGCGAGTTCCTGGCTCCAAGTCAATATAGAAATCGATATCCCTGTCCGAAGGCATACCTGGTAAATCCGCTGGAAACACCTCTCAAAATTTTGAAACAACTAGAACTGACTCAATAGATGGGGACTCCACACTATCATCTCGGAGATAATCCAAAAAGACTAGACACCCCTTCCCCACTAGCTTTCTAGCCCGAACAAACAATATCACCTTGACCGGCTTGGACCTGTACACTCCTTCCCACTCTAGCCTATCCTTACCCAGAATTTTTAGAGCCACAGACTTGGTGTTACAATTCAACACAACATGATAAGAGGATAACCAGGTCATGCCTAAAATGATGTTGAAGTCTACCATATCCAGAATTACCAAGTCTACCCACGTATACAACCCCACAAATATAATAGAACAATTACGATAAACATGAGTCACAATTACGAACTCTCCAACCGGGGTAGAAACATAGATAGAGGAATCAAGGATATCACATGTCAAGTCCAGATCCAAAGCAAAACTCACAAACATATAAGAATATGTAGAACCTGGGTTAAATAGTACCGAAGCCATTCTATCACAGACAAGAATAGTACCTGTGATCACTGCATCTGATGCCTCAGTCTTGGTCCTCCATGGAAATGCATAACACTGAGCCCGATCATCAATCCGAGCTACTTTCTTGGCTAGCTATGCCATACCCCTGCCCGTGCTTCCGTTTCCTCTGTCTCCCCATCCTCTCTGAAAGTTACCTCGCCTACCGTGTGGACGACCTCTAGCATAACCACCTCTACCTTCTAGGACCACAACCTTAGACTGCTGCTGAACCTGATTACCAGTCTGCCTGTGAGGGAACTCCCTCTTAAAGTGGCCAAGATCACCACAATGGAAACAACCACGATCAAGTGTAGGCCTGCTGGCAGATGTGTAGGAAGCTCCCTGGCCTCTAAGAGATGAAAACTACTGATTATATCCCGGACGACCACCTGTAGCAGTGGGCAGAGCTGACTGAATAGGACGGGTGGAGTATACCTGCTGATTATGTTCCCTGGAGTACGAGCCCCCATAATTTCCCTCATTTTGAGGCTTCTTGTCTATCACTTTAGCCTTCCCCGCTTGCTTGACTCCATCAAGTTTCTTTACATAAGTTGCCACTTCATTGAAGCCCTGCCCTGCCGATGTCATGTGCACGGACAACACCTGCAGTTCAATATTCAGACCATTCATGAACAACCGAACCCTCTCTTCTTCTGAACCCAACAACTGAGTAGCAAAATGAGACAAAGCATGGATTTTTTCTTTATAAGCAGAGACTGACATGTTTCCCTGTTTCAAAGCCAAAAACTCATCCTTTTTCCGGTCCCTCAAAGTACAAGGTATGTACTTCTCCAAGAAAAGAGCATGAAACTCCTCCCAAGTCAATGGAGGCAAAACAGACAACCGACACTCCACATGAGATCTCCACCACTGCTTAGCATCACCCTGCAGCTGGAATATGATGAACTCTACCGCATGCCGTCGCACGATACCTAGCTTGTGCAACCTTTCATAGTAGTCCAAGATGAACTCATACGCATCTTCCTTATCAGTACCCTGAAACGTAGGAGGTTTCATCTTGAGAAACTTGGTCAGCATCTCATGTTCATTTCCTGTCATTACCGGGCCTAGCATTGGCCTGAAGAAATCACATGTGCCTAAAGCTGTATCCATCTTAGGGGTGGCTCCGGCACTAAAAGAACCACTCAAGAAGTTCCAAGCCTGCTAAAATGCTTCGAGCATCATAGAGAGAAGGCCTGGACCTCCAGCCGGTATTGCCTCCGCTTGCGCCCCATCATCCTCCATAACAACTTCCACATCTTTGACAACTTATTCCTGAGGTAGGGAGGGGTTGCTTCTCATGCTCCTGCAGTAGCTTGAGCTCTACCCCTGGAGGGTGTGGCTCTACCTCAACCTCTTCCCCTACCCCTGCCTCTACCTCTGACAGTCGAGTCCGCTACTGGGACCACCACTCTAGCTCTATTGTTCTTGGTGTTAACCATATGCGGACAGAAGAGTGAAAGAGTTAGACACCAATTTGTATCACCAGATAAAAATTGAAATCAAGTTACATCACGAAGGAAGAAAGAAGAGATATTTTTCCTAAAGTCTTATAGCCTCCCGCGGAGAAGTACAGACGTCTCCGTACCATTCCACAAGACTCTACTAGACTTGTTTTTTTATGAAGAGATCAACGAACCTAGGGCTCCGATAACATCTTTGTCACAACCCAGACTACCGTGAGTGGCACCCACCCAACCACCCTTGAGTGAGAAAACCATCAACGATCCCAAACTTAACCGTACTAACAACTCAAAACCAGAATGCAAGAAATAAACTAGCAATTCAAAATAGTCTAAATCTTTTATAATTAACCTACGGAAAATCCCTCCCTAGAATCTGAAAGTCATCGTACCAAAATGCTACCAAATTTTGAGTACGAGGATGCAACCCCAAAATAAGCAATTGTCTAAACCCGAAACAAGTGGGCTACAACCAACAAGAAAGAAACCAAAGCAGTTCAATCGAACAGCTCACCCTTGATATCTTGAAGTGTTAGGCCTACAGGTGAGGTCGTGCGTCAACCGCCGGAAGATTTCCTGTAGTCACAAAAGAAACGCAAGTGCAGTATCAGTACATAACCACTGTATACTGGTAAGATCATCAATCAGTTCCAAATAAATAGTATATGAAAAGTACAAAAGTCAAGTAACAGTACAGGAAATATGTAAACAAGCCAACATGTACTTCTAGACTACAAGTCTCTCCCTAGCTTGTCCTTACATGTAATCCACTTTCACAACTATGATCAACAATCCACAATAAACAATAATTATACCGTATTACATATCCTGGACCCACCCTGGATCCTCTCTAGACAACACCTAAGTGTCAAACATACAACCCGGTCTACACCAAGACTAAACTGACAGATCAACATAACAACCCAGCCTCTCACGGTACAAAATGCAATATCAGAATTTATAAACACAGCCCGGTCCACTCATGAAACCAAATCAAATGCACAATGCAATAAGTAAACCCATACCAGGCGTGGTACCTGAGCTAACCAGTCAGTATTTCCCGTACCAGGCGTAGTACCCGAGCCAACCATTAGTATATCCCATACCAGGCGTGGTACCTGAGCTAACTGTTAGTATACCCGTATCAGGTGTGGTACCCGAGCCAACTGAATGTCACATAAATCCACATTCACAAATAATGAACAATCAACACTTGTAAACCAACAAGCAATAATACCTAGTTCATTTCACAAGACTGAAAACATGACTCTTAGATATTTCTAATCATTCCCTAAACATGCAACACATACAATACTTAGACCAAAGTACACAAAGATACAATGCATACATGAATCAATAACCATCACCTACCTCGAATAATCAAGCTCTACAGTGCCGGAGTTTTCTCTTTTTCAGGATCCCTTGCTTGTTCTTGGTCTAGAAACAAACACATAAATACTATAGTTAATTAACTGGCCTAAATTACCCAGATTATACAAAATCCTAATCCCCATGCCAAACCATGATCATCCCAACCCTTGCGCTTTCTTACCATTAATTCACCTAAGATTATCATTTATACCGATATATTTAGAGAATTTAAGCTTGGTGATCATTACCCATTAACTATAAACAATACCCAAGAACTCTAGCACCCAAGAATTCCACTTTTCCCCCGGATTTTACAATTCTAGGTTATCCCAAACTTTTTTCCAAGTCCACCCCTAGCAATTCTATAGCATAGGAAAGATATTACAGAGTTTAGGGAGTAGAATCCTTACCTTTAGGACAAAAAATGGTGAAAAACGGATGGAAATCACCCAAAATTGCCCCCTCCTTCTCCCAAAATGTTTTGAAGAAAAACTACACTATTTTGGAGAAGTTTCTGCATTAAATCTCATTGCGCTCTGCTATAGCAATCCTCTCCACTATAGCGGTACGATTGTAGCTGAGTCATCCGCTATGGCGGAGGCTGACCGACGTTGACTTCCGCTGTAGCGGTATTTTCTTCGCTACGACGGAGGTTGCTATGGCGTAGTATCAACCGCTACAGCAGATTACACGGGACATAAAGTAGTAAAGTCTCCAAAATTGGACCATTTTACAACATTTTTTTTTTCGACGTCCCAAAATAACCTCTTCACGTCAACCTCAATTTTGGGAGTTCTACTTACCCGAATTCGATTTTGAAAAGTGCCCCAGACTCTTTTATGTCTTAGCTAAATGCAAAACTAGCTCAAAATAAGATATTTAACCCAATCATTACCCAAATTACCCTAGACCATACCTCGCTTCAAAACTGTTCGAGACTAGTCTAGCCTAGAATTTTAAACTCTCAAACTTAGAGTTTTCTAACTCTAAGAATTGTCATGAATGGTTCATTCATAATGATGGACCCAGTCATTACAAAACCCCATGATATTCTCAAAGATATGAACATAGTTTAGGCAAAGAATTTATAATAAATAGATAAAGAATAATGATATTGTGAAAGGAGAATGTGCTTGAAGGCTTCAATTAGATAGATTGTGTGATTACCATAGACTATTTTGTCATGAATATTTAATGCACTAGAATTTTTTAAATTTTACTTTAGTAGCTATAATTCCGAGTAGTATAGACAGATAAGTGGTTGTCATCTATGTTTAATACTGGATACTAAACTTGAAATTTATATGATTACTATAGTGAAAAAATGACAGTTTTGGGATGATAATGCTAGTCTTAGAATTTAATCTAGTAGGCTTGACATAGCATAGGCAAGAACTTAAAGTTGATAACTTATGAAAAGTGTGAATGTTTAAGCATGATATATATGCGGACTAGATTTGAATAAGTGAATGGTGGCTAAGTCATTAGATAAAAAAGAGCTTAATTAAGTATTATAAAGATAGATGTGTACCCAAGGTAGTATATTGTTACATGACATTCTAAGCTACTAAAGTTCTATGTTCATAGATTTGTATTCTTGAGTTGAGAAGTGTGGAGAATGCTAGGTATGTATTATAGGGTGTCCCTAAGAGCTGAATTGAGGGGATTACAGATAAGACATGTTGAGTCCTTGATATAAGTTTTAACCCTTTTTAATTTGGTGGCTAGAGGATTGGATGTATGATGATAGTAAGATAGTAAGAGTATGAATCCTAGATGATAGACTTTGAGGCAAATATGAAATTAAAAGATATCTCAAAAATAAATCTTAGAAAGAATTTTAGTATTTACATATGTAGTCTTCAAGGGAGAGTTTAACATTTATATGAATAGTAATACCTCGATCATAAAGAGTTATTTGAGTATAACCTAGTTTAGGGAGGAAGTCCACAAACTTAGAAGGTCGACCATTGAGCTAAGAGGGAGTTGATAAGGTGAAGAACTAAGTCAGGTCTTGAGATTCAGATAATAATGAGTTTCAGAAAAACATCTATGATAAGATAATTATCCACTCTTATTCTAGCGTAATTTATGCACTTCAGTCAAGATGACACTCTACTCTTGTCTTACATATTTGCATTATGCCCATGACTCAGGTTCATGCACATCATGCATATTCATGTCCTTGTTTAGCTCCTAGAATAAGAAGTAATTGTTTTGCTCAGTGATCCCAGTTTTACTCTATGACACTAAAAACTCAAGCCTTATGTTATGCAACTCATGATATGTGAACTCATGTTTCACAATATGCTCATTTCTATAAACTCATGATATGCCCTTAATGTCTAGTAAAATTATGCTACGTCATTTATATGCTCAGACGAGATTTCTCGAATGATTCATGCGTATGATTTCTTTTCTCCAAGCTTTAAATATATCTACTATGATGGTGAGGGACATATATGTCATGTTTATGACCAGAACGACTCTCTATTTATGCTTTATGCATTTGATATATGAAGTATTCATGCCTATTATACTCTACTCCTCAAGCCCCATCTTCAATGGCAAGGTCATGCTTAGAATATTAAATAATATCCATTTTATTCCTGATGCATATATTGTAATTAATAATGCTCAGTTCATACAACCATATTTATGGTAAAGAGTTAAGCCTCTATTCGTTTGTTATGCAATCCATCATTCTACTCTATTTCTTTAGTGATTTCCATTTATGATGTGGTAGGTAGTAGTGAAAGAATATAGGTGAAGGCTAAGATGGGAGATAGTGGATGCTCATTTAGTGGTGGCTATGGCAGGCTTGTTTCATTTAAGTTGTTAAGGATTAATGAAATATGAGGTAAGATTCAGTTATGCGTGGTAGTTAGATGAAAATATATGGTGTGTCTCTTTGTGGAAGTATGTGAAGATGTTGATTTCAGGGATGCTTGGAGAGATCTTAGATAGTTTTAGCTTCCAAGAATTCGTGGAGTGATCATAGTAGTAGGTTTGAATGTCGTGTTGATGTACATATGAATGATTGCATTATGTTACTGGTGACTTCTTGATTCGAGCTTGAAGTTGGTTGATTTTTGTGATAAGAAGAAGATGTATTCTTTAAGATAACTCTTGATACAAAATAGTCTTTGTCAAGTTTAAGAACAAACCTAAGATTAGATCAACGTTCAAGGAAGAGGGTTCCTACGGGTCATATCATATAGAATTTTATAATTTAGACTAGCATGATCGCTTTAGATGTAGCACTTTATACCTTCGAGTTAGGCTTGAACATGATAAAAGCATGCAGTTAGACTCAGATTTTAGTATCTGTATGTACTGATGTGAGAATGATAGGTTGCAAATGATGAAGTGTAGTAGTCAAAATAGAGAATGTAGTTGAAATGTGTTGCTAAGATTAAAGACTACCAATCATATCACTCAAGGTAAAAGTAGTCTTATTCTTACTCCTTGCTTAGTGCAGTCATATTTTATGTCTTGTAGCTTCAGATCAAATGAGACTTATATCCAAATACACATCATTCATACTCTATGAACCTATGTCAGATGACTAATATACTCAAACCATGTTAATGTTTCATATATAAATGGCTCATATGACTCATGCCTATGATTTTTTCCTCCAAATATTATCAAATTCCCAATAAGAATGATGTCTATGATGATGAATGAAGAGTAAGAGAGTCCCCTTTTTATGCTTTAAGAGACCAATAGGGGCCAAGTCTATGTTCCTATATAGTTTTTCATGTCTATGCATCTTTCTATGTCTTGCGAGATTTATGAAGGAAGATCTACCAAGACTTTTAGAATATTTCGGAGTTAAATTTTATTTATGTCTATGACCATCATTCGAGGACGAATAGGGGAAATATTGTAATACTTAAATCTTTTGGGTTAAGATTTGAACCCTTCTATATATATAGATAGACTCAAACTTGATGAATTTTTATTGTACCTAGGTGTGAAGTTTAATTCTTAAGTGTGAAAAGTGTATTGGATGTGAATTAACATCATAAGAAAACTGTAGCACAAATTTGAGTTAAAAGCTTCCCTATCGATTAAGTTTTTGAATAAGTTCTTACTAGCATCAACTAATAAGCGTTCTTCATAGAATATGAAGAGTTAAGTGTCTCATGACTTATCAAAATAAAGTTCTTTGAGTCTAGCTTCTAATGCCACCAATTGCTCGTCTATCCAATTTCTGAGTAAAAAATTATGTGCATTTTACCAATGGACAACAGGCTAAAGCGATGGCCACCGCGCCTCTCACTTCCTAAACTTCAGAGAAGTAAAAGTAGCAGGTTGGGGCTATAGCCAGGGTAGCGCCCCAAGCCTTTTCCAGCCAAAACTTTTGTTTCTTTTTCTTGTTTTCCTCGTTCTAGTAGGGTGTTTTCATCCTACCCCTATTTTATAACCTATAACCACGACTCAAAACTTATCTCTATGAGTAGAAACACTTATAAATTAATAAAATAGTCTACTCCTCTGTAATACCCCAGAACTTCCAAGAGTCACTTCCACGACGTCCATGAGTCATGGACTAGACTCGTGGAACCAAGATCGGAGGAGTGCTCCTCTGAAGTTGGGAACACGACTTGAGACAATTGACCGTAGAATTCATCCATATAATTCTCCTTTCAGACGACTCCCAGGAACCACGATTGGGTTCCACGACCTGTGAAAGTTTTCACGAGTCGTGAACCCAACTCGTTGAACCAGTTTCCATTAGCCCAACCTTAAGTCCCCAGGGTTCATGAGTGGGTTTCACGACCCGTGGGAGTTTCCATGAGTCATGAACCTAACCCGTGGAACCAATCTTCAGAGACATGAATTTAGCTTAGGAACCACGAGTGGGATTCCACGACCCGTGGAAGTTTTCACGAGTCATGAATCCAACTCGTGGAGTTCCGTCCAGTAGCTCAATTTTCAGGAAAGGAAACAACGATAGGGTTCCACGACCTGTGGAACTTTTCACGAGCCGTAGAACCAAGTCGTAATCCCTGAGTCACAAATTTTAGTAGTTTTTCTAATCAAAATTGAACTTGTATAGATATGCCATGCCATGGGTTAGCTTGGGGTCACTTGTGACACTAAGCACCGTATTGCATCTAGAGGTTAACCTCAGGTTGTGACACACTTGGTAGTGACATCTGAAAGACAACCTTCAAGACTTGATATGGTCACTATGAATTTATAGTTATGTCTTTTGGACTAACCAATGCTCCTGTAGCTTTCATGAACTTAATGAATAGGTTGTTCAGACAGTATTTAGACTTGTTCGTCATTATCTTCATTGATTATATCCTTGTTTATTCTTTAAATGAGGAGGAT
The DNA here is from genome assembly GCA_003996215.1 of Jaltomata sinuosa. Classification (NCBI taxonomy): domain Eukaryota; kingdom Viridiplantae; phylum Streptophyta; class Magnoliopsida; order Solanales; family Solanaceae; genus Jaltomata; species Jaltomata sinuosa. The sequence goes on from QJPP01007358.1 coordinate 88,284, forward strand.
CATGTGAATCATCTGAGGGTCATTCTGCAGACTCTTAAGGACCACCAATTATTCGCCATGTTTTGTATGTGCGAGTTCTGGCTAAAATCAGTCGCTTTTCTTGGTCATGTGGTGTCTAGTGAAGGCATCCGAATTGATTCTCAGAAGATTGAGGCAGTAAAGGACTGGCCCAGACCCACCTCTCCAACATAAATCAGAAGTTTCTTGGGTTTGGCTGGTTATTACAGGAGGTTTGTAGAATGATTTTCATCCATAGCTGCCCCATTAACCAAGTTGACTTAAAAAAGGTCAAGTTCCAGTGGTCAGATGAGTGTGAGAAAAGTTTCTTAGAACTGAATACTAAGTTTACTACAACTCATGTCCTGACTCTACCAGAGGGTTCAGATGGTTATATGGTTTATTGCGATGCATCTAGTGTTGGCCTAGATTGTGTTTTGATGTAGCAGGGTAAGTTCATAGCTTATGCTTCCAAACAACTTAAGGTCCATGAGAAGAACTACCCAACTCATGACCTAGAGCTAGCAGCAGTTGTGTTTGCCCTAAAGATTTGGAGACACTACTTGTATGGTGTTCATGTTGATATGTTCACAGATCATAAGAGCCTCCAGTATGTGTTCACCTAGAAAGAGTTGAATCTTCGTCAGAGGAGATGGCTTGAGTTCCTCAAAGATTATGATATGAATGTGCTCTACCATCCCGGTAAGGCCAATGTAGTGGCTGATGCTCTCAGTAGATTGTCTATGGGCAGCGTATCACATATTGAGGAAGAGAATAGAGAATTAGCCAGAGATGTTCACCGGCTTGCTCACCTAGGAGTTTGCCTTATGGGCACGTCAGAGGGTGGTGTGATAGTTCAGAATGGATCAGAATCTTCAATTGTAGCAGAGTTTAAGAAGAAACAAGATAGTGATCCCATATTGCTTCAGCTGAAGGGTGCAGTTCATCAGTAGAGAGTTGAGGTTTTCTCCCAAGGGGGAGATAGTGTGCTTCGTTATCAGGGTCACTTATGTGTTCCTAAGGTGGGTAAGTTGAGGCAGCAGATACTTTCAGAAGCCCATAATTCCAGATATTCCATTCATCTAGGTGCCACTAATATGTACCGTGATCTATGAGAAGTAACGACATGAAGAGGGACATCGCAGATTTTGTGGCTAAGTGTCCCAACTGTCAGCAGGTTAAACTAGAACATCAGAGACCCAGAGTTGTGACTCAGGAAATTAGCATTCCTACTTGGAAGTGGGAAGTGGTCAACATGGATTTCATCACGGGTTTACCTCGTACTCACAGACAACATGACTCCATTTGGGTGATAGTTGACATAGTCACTAAGTTAGCTCACTTCTTGGCAATCAAGACTACAAATTCAGCAGAAGATTATGCCAGACTCTACATCAGCGAGATATTCAAATTGCATAGGGTTCCCTTGTCTATCATCTCAGATAGAGGTCCTCAGTTTACATCTCATTTCTAGATGTCTTTTCAGAAAGGTCTTGGTACTCAGGTGAATCTCAGTACAACATTTCATTCGCAAATGAATGGGAAGGCAGAGTGTACCATTCACACTTTAGAGGATATGTTGAGAGCTTGTGTGATCGATTTTAAAGGTAATTAGGATGATCACCTACCCCTCATAGAGTTTGCCTACAATAAAAGTTACCACTCCAGTATTTAGATGGCCCCATATAAGGCACTTTATGGGTGCAGATGCAGATCACCAGTAGGTTGGTTTGAAGTAGGTGAAGCAGCCTTGATTGGGCCAGACTCAGTTCATGAGGCTATAGAGAAAGTCCAGCTCATCAGAGAAAGGCTAAAGATAGCTAAGAGTCGTCAGAAGTCCTATGTATATGTGAGGAGAAGGGACTTAGAGTTGGAAATTGATGATTGGGGTTTCCTAAAAGTGTCACCCATGAAGAGGGTGATGAGATTTGGCAAGAAGGGGAAACTCAGTCCCAGGTATGTAGGTCCCTACAGAATCCTAAAAAGGGTTGGTAATGTGGCTTACGAGTTAGAGTTGCCAGCAGAGCTAGCAGCGGTCATTCCAGTCTTTCACATTTGTTTGTTGAAGAAGTGTATGGGTGATCCAACATCGATTGTACCTTTAGAAAGAGTGGGTGTGAAGGGTAGCCTCACCTATGAGGAGGTTCCAGTTGAGATTCTTGACCGTTAGCTTCGTAGGTTGAGAACTAAAGAAGTCACCTCAGTAAAGGTGTTGTGGAGGAACCAGTCCGTAGAGGGAGCTACTTGGGAAGTAGAAGCAGCCATGATGGCCAAGTAGCCTCACCTTTTTCCTTTCAATTCAGCTTCAGCTCGAGGTAATAGTTCCTCCCCAGCCTCTTAGTTTACACTCGTATAACTCAATGTCTATACCTTGTTTCATCAGTTATCCTTGCATTTTATCATAATTGCATGTTCATGGAACTCCGTTCAGTTAGATGTCAGTTTCTCATACTCTATTGGTAGGGATTGCAGCTTATTTCTCTCCAAACTCAGCTTGTTTATCCTTTATTCGAGGACGAATGATCCCAAGGGGGAGATATTGTAATACCCTAGAACTTCTAAGCCCATACTTAGCTCAGAAAACATATTTTTTCAACTGTCAGCAGAACCACGAGTCACTTCCATGAGCCGTGAAATAGTCCATGAGTCATGGACTGGACTCGTGTAACCAAGATTGGAGGACCGCTCCTATGAAGTTGGGACCACGACTTGAATCAATGGACCGTAGAAGTTCCACAGACCGTAGAAGTCGTCTGTGGAATTCTCCTATCAGATGACTCCTAGGAACCACGATTGGGTTCCACGACCCATGAAAGTTTCCATGAGTCGTGAACCCAACTCGGGGAACCAGTTTCCAATAGCCTAACCTTAAGTCCCCAGGGTTCAAGAGTGGGTTCCATGACCTGTGGGTGTTTCCACGAGTCGTGAACCCAACCCGTGAAACCAATCTTTTGAGACCTAGGAATTTATCTCAGGAACCACGAGTGGGATTCCACGACCCATGGAAGTTTCCACGAGTCGTGAATCCAACTTGTGGAGTTCCATCCAGTAGCTCAATTTATAGGACCAGGAAACCATGACAGGGTTCCACGACCCGTGGAACTTTCCACGAGCCATAGAACCAAGTCGTGATCCCTGAGTCGCGAATTTCAACAATTTTTCTAATTATTTTTTAGGGGCATTCTAGACTTTTCCTTTCTCTTTTAATAACTAGGCTATGTCATTTTGACTACTATAAGCCTATTTTATTAGTCAAAAACTACCAAACACTTTCATTCTCCTAAATTCATCGGACTTAGGAAGAATAGAGGAGAAAGAAGTGATAGTTTTCTCTCAAGAACAAGTAGAGGTCTTCATGAGGTTCAGCCCCAAAAATCCAAGGATTTCATCGTATTTTTCTTCACTAGGTATGTGGGATTTCACTAGTGGGTTCCTTTCACCCATTAGGTCCCTAGAACTCAGTAGTTCCTTTAGTTTCTCCATGAATGATTAGACCTAGGGTTCAAAAACCTTAGAATTTTCCTTACTAATCAGATGCTATAATTCATGTGATGCTTAGTCCAAATTCCTTGGAGGATTTCTACGGTTCATGTTTAGAATCTAGAACCCTAGCCTGTCATAACTTTCAGTACTTCATAAATTATTCTTACTAGGCATTTCAGTCAAGTAATCATGTTTCAGAATTTAAATGTCATATCCTTCAGTATGTATATGTTGCATTCTCAGTTAATTATCAGAATTTTAAGCTACCTATTATTTCCATGCATTGTTGCTTATATTCAGTTGGGAGTAGACTTAGTACCGAGCGGACGAGGGAATAAAGGCTTAGCTGTCAGTTTAGGCTATGACCTTTAGTAGCGGTCCCCAAGTCCCAGAACTACGGTGCCACCGTAGGTATAAAAAGAGTCAGCTGTCAGACTAGGATGCATCTCCTTGTCCCTTGAGGACATCAGTAGTAGATCCACGTCAGACTTTGTTCGTAACCTTGGCAAGGTATGAACGCCCTTCCATTTAGCATTATAGGTTGGCCCCACAGTTAGCTCAACTTGGGGCATGTCGGTTAATAGTATCTCCCACAGTCATATTCATATCGCATTGACCATGTGCCCAGTATGTATTTCAGTATTCAGTTCAGAATGTTATATTCATTATTTCTACTTGGTCATTATATCTATTCTAGCTTCCATGTATATTTTAGTATGTCCATGTTTATGCTCAGCTCTTTACTATTTAGCTTAGTACATATCCTGCATGCTCAGTACATTCAAAGTACTGACGCATATTTTTGTGCTACATCATTTTATGATGTAGGTTCAGGCACTCAGCATCCAGATCACGCTTAGTCGATTCCCAGTACGTACTCAACAGCTCAGTGGTGAGTCCTCATAGTTCGAGGATAATATACATGCTTTACTTTCAGTACTTACTTTTCAGTTTCAATCTTTTTAGGGTTAGCTGGGGGTCATATCAGTTAGAGGCTTTCAGACATAGACTAGATTTTAACAGTTATTAGTGTTGTTTTCAGTCAGCACTATACTACTTATATATTTCATATATTCAGGCATGTTTTGGGTTCTTCCCCATTTCAGTTATTAAATTATTTTTTTGCTTCCACACAGTACATGTTTTTAAAATTGAACTTGTATAGATATGCCATGCCATGGGTTGGCTTGGGGTCACTTGTGATACTAAGCACCGTATTGCATCTAGGGGGTAACCTCGGGTCGTGATATCCTCTCTTCCTAACTTAGAAAAGGGTTTCAAGAATGCTCTAAGAACTCCATCAAGGTATCTTCAAGTTCTTTTTTTCAAACTCATTCATTCTTCCAAGGTTTGTAAGGTTAATATTCAGTGTGAAAACTCTGTCTTTTTTACGAGCATAATTTTAGTATTTAACTTCGTTCATGAATTCAAGTTAATGTTTTGAATAAAATCCTTAAAGTTTACTTCTTTATCTCTGAATGAGAATCCTTGAACCCTCCATGAAAATAATAGAAACCTTATAGGTTGAGTTCGTATCTTGATTTTTTATCTTATTTCATGTTCATGGATCCTATTTGAAATCTTATGAACTTGTCTCCAGATTATGAGGTCTATTTTATAATTTACAGAAGTTTTCATATGTTTTTTATGAAAACTTGTTTGTGGCTTGAATTAATAGAATTTTTTAAAGAGAAAATATTTTTATCTTAAAACCTCAGACTAGCATGTTACATAATATTTTGAGTGAAGGATCGCCAGCAATGCAATTTCATGAAAAGATTTTGAGCAAAATAGTATATTTCATGATATGAATTTGAGCAGCTCACTAGCATGATTATAAGTTTACCTTCAAAAGGTTAATGTATGAGCATATATATAGTTTTAAAAGAATTATTTAATACTGAGAAGGCTATGGGTTCAAATAACACATGCCTCAAATCTATATTTGTCAGCGTAGGATAGGATTGTGTCATTGATTAGGGTGACTCCTCTTTAAGCCCCTGGTATGGGCTCAGTATGGATCCACAATTCAGTTACATCCTATGACCCAAATAGGTATAGGATAACTCTCTCAACTGGGTCAAGAGTTGGATATGATGAGCTTACGTGATGTATGTTGGTTATAAAAAACTCCCTAATTAGAAAATTTAGTACTTTTATTTAAGTATTATGTATGGCACAAAGCCACCAGTTTCTAGACATATTTTCTGATACTTTGCATACAACTTACTTATTTTAAAATTTCCAGTTGCATTCAAGATTCAGTCTTTCAGATTCTTTTATGATTTAGTTATTTAGTCATTCAGTTTAGTCCATGATTCAGTTATATAGTTTTAGATCTTGTCTAAGATAGTTCGAGATTCAGTTTTACCTTATGATTTAGGTATATAGTTCATCCTATATTTCAGCTATACAATTTACATCATGACCCAAATATTTAGCTTTCTTATAATTCAGCTAATCAGTATGTTTATTGTTGTACTGCTTAGTTAATTCATCACCTTGATGCATATATATCGCACTCAAATGCATACGAAAGTGCATACAGTCATACAAATAATATAGGATTTTAAGTCCAGATATCGTACTCTCAGAGACTTATCGATTAACTATTTACTAAATTAAATTAATTTAAATTATTTATTCAAGTGTAAAAGTCCAAAGATGGATTTATGATTAACTAATCTCGAAATAAAAGGAAGTTAACTAATAAATAATTAACCAGAACAAGAGAAGATCTTTACGTAATCAATTAGATGAAATCAATCTAGAGCTATGGATTTGCTAGCAATCATGTTGAGTAATAACTTGAATTGACTCTAATTTTCTATCGGGTTACTAGTTGGGGGTTGACTTTAACCATATTGAGCATTTTTCCAAACAACTCTAGGTTTACTTGACTATTTTAATGCCTATATTCTCATGATTGTCGGGCGATAGTAAAGTGCATGTGATTTCTCTTCTGTATCAACTGAGCAAGGCTAACGGGTATATTTATATCCTTATTAGTGAATCGTTCCTCATTCCTTATAGAGTTCACAACCAAGTCCTTTTTTTTTCTTATTACACACGTAAATTACCTATTACCAGTCTAATTTATGCGCCATAGATAATATTTAAATGGTGATTAAGCAAATATATAATTAAGCTCAAGAAAAAGTAAGTAACCACATGAGCCATAGCACGATGATAAATATCTTAACAAATTAATTCAAGTTCATACCACAACAATCATGAAGATATCATAATCCTAGAATGAGAAATTTAGCTCTACATAAATATGGAGGAATTACAATAAATCATCCAATGAAATACAAAAAACTAAATAAATAATAGAGAATAAAAGATTAAACTAATTTTCTCCAGCCTCCACGGCAGCTCCTAGCTTTCTCAGGTCAAAAGTTATATTAAAATTATGCTTAGAGTGTATTTATACAGTATAGAAAAGTAAGGGCTTTTAAAAACCAAATCTAAGTCAAATTGGAAGAAACTTTGCCACACCTGCACCGTGAGTAAATATGATTCAGAGAGAAGAAATATTCCACGCCAACCTCTCTTTGACGAATCTGGAGCAACTGCTCATGTCTTCATATTTTTCCACATATACTGCTAGCAGATCACTTTCGCTTCCATTTCAAATTGTATCATATTAATATATATATATATATTAATATTATATTAATTTCAATTCATTAGTCATAACCCAAAACCGAACCGTGATGGCATGTACTAAAACTCATCAGCAGGCAAGCCAAACCCAAGAGAATGATACTATAATTAAATACTAAAATAGATAAAACAAAACCAGAATAATAATAAGATAAGGAAAATCAACATAGAGATATTGTCATGCTCCAAGGCTAGCCCCTAGACGTAACACGGGACCTAGGGTCACAAGTAACCCCAAGCTAACCCTGAAACTGGCATATCACAAGCATACTGAATATAATTCTAAGCAAATGAAAGCATATCAAATAAGACATAACAGAAGGAGATAATAATTCTAAAGATATCTGAAATAATAGTCTATCTAAAAATCAAGGGAACTACACAAGCCAAAATCTGACTCTATGTCTAAAAGCCTCTAATATTGATGAGCTGATGGGACAAGCCCCCAGCTAACTCCAAATACTGAAAGTAAAGACAGACTGACTAACTCAAAAGCATGTAAAATATATGTCCTCGGATGATGAGGACTCACCACTGACTGTCGTTGATATGGCACTGGGTGAGCTAATCGCGAGGCTGAAGCTGAGAACCTGAACTTGCATCATGATAGGATGCAACATAGAGAGTATGCATCAGTACTTCGGATGTACTGAGCATGAGGGACATGCAAAGCTGACTAAATATGTAAATATGCTAAAATACTGAAAAGCTGTAAAACTGAATTATACTGTAGTACATAAGCCCAAATCATAGTCGTGCATAAAAGAGCTAAAATGGAAGAGTAATCTGAAGGCATACTAAAATGTGATAACAAGCATAAACTAAGGGCCTGAGGTACTTTACTAAACTAATACTGTGGGAGAGTCTATTAACCGACATAAACCACGTGAGCTATACATGGAGTCCGATGTATACGCCCCATCGAGAAGATCCAATATACCTTGACAGGGTACAAAGGCATGGCTAACGTGATCACTATTACTGAGGCCCAACTGAGGGGCTAAATAACCTACAGTGGCATATAGTTCTGGTACTTTAAGGGTACGCTGAGCCCTGGTCCAACTCGGTGCTAAATACTACTCCCAAACTGAAGACTAATAGCTCATTTAAAATTGAAGTTCTGAATTAACTAACTGGTCTAAAATCACTAGTTTTCTGAAATACTATAGTAACCAGAAACCTGATTGAATTCTTGTTTTTAACTCAAAACTAGTAGTCTAGGTTAAAATTTGAGGAAAAGCTATTTCTTTAGAAAATACCATAACTTAGGGCTAAATTCATAGTTTCTCAACTCATGGTGAAAACTCATGAAAATCATTAAAACATAATGCAATTCATATAGAATAGGATACAATTCATGTAGGAATCATAAAAGCAGAATACTGGAATAATTTGCATAGTTGGGCAGGAACCCTAATCTTGAAAACAATGATTATTTGAAAAAGAGCATGGAGTTTTGGGCATAAGGGTGAACTAACCCTTAATGAATACCCATATACCTGGTGGATGACAATTCCTGCAAGAAATCAGAAGTTAGAGGTTGGAGAAGAAAGTCCTAGGTCTAGAAGTTTGGAGAAGAATGCCCTTTTCTGACTTGAGATTTAATTAAGAGAATCTGACTTGATTTTGGAGGCATAGACTTAATAAAATAGGCCTAAGGCTATTTATAGTCAAAGCCAAAATAAAAGGAAAAGGTCTGAAATACCCCTGAGAAATTTTAAAAGAGAACTGCTGAAATTCGCGACTCAGGTACCACGACTTGGTTGATGGACCGTAGTCCTGGACGACGGACCATCAACTGAGTCGTGGTCCTATCCAGGATTCTTGCGGGGTTCTCTGATCTGAGGGAACTACTACTCCACAGGAGGGACCGTACCACTAAATAACGGTTTGTCATGTGGCTCGTTGTTCCTGGGACTTTAGTCTGGTATGAGGATTCCATGAGTCAAAGGATGGATCATTGTTCTGAAGTACAGTTCATAGTATAACTCATGGTTTATGTGCCTGAAATGACGGTCCTCTAATAAATGGGAACAAAGAGTGACAGGACAGACAGTGGTTCTAAACTATGGTCACTGATCCCGTCCGTGGTTCTGAGTAAGGAAATTGGTACTTCTCTGATCTTTGGATCCACAAGTTAAACAAAGTCTCGTGGTCCTGGACTAGGGCCTGTGATCTGACTCGTGGTTGATGGGACCTGAATTAGAGGTCTACTAGAAATGGGATTTACGGTTCAGATGATGGACCGTGGTTCTAAACTACGGTCCGTGATCTTAACCGTGGTTCCTGGAAACTTAGATTTTTTTCTGAAATTTTATTTTCTTCTAGTTTTCTAAGCTAAGTCTGGGGTTGGAAGTTCTGAGGTGTTACAATATCTCCCCCTTGGGATCATTCATCCTCGAATGAAGACTAGACAAGCTGAGTTTGAAGGGAAAAAACTGCAATCCCTACCAACTGAGTACCAGAAACTAATACCTAACTGAACTGAGTTCCACGAACATGCAAATTTGTGAAATGCAAGGATAACTGAGGGAACAAGGTACTGGGACTGAACTACACAAGAGTAAGCTGAGAGATTAGAGAGGGACTATTACCTCAAGCAACAGTTGAATCGAAAGGGAAGAGGAGAGGGTAATTGGCCATCATGGCTGCTTCTACTTCCCAAGTAGCTCCTTCTACGGACTGATTTCTCCACAAAACCTTTACTGAAGCGACTTCTTTATTTCTCAACCTATGAACCTGACGGTCAAGAATCTCAACTAGAACCTCCTCATAGGTGAGGCTATCTTTCAAAGCCACACTTTCTAAAGGCAGTACTAAAGCTGGATCACCAATGCATTTCTTCAACAAGGATATATGGAAGACTGGATGCACTGGTACTAAGTCTTTGGGCAACTCCAACTTATATGCCACCTTGCCAACTCTCTTCAAAATCTTGTAAGGGCCTACATATCGGGGACTAAGCTTCCCCTTCTTACAGAATATCATTACACCCTTCATAGGTGACACTTTTAGAAAAACCCAATCATCAACCTTAAACTCTAGTTCCCTCCTCCTCACATCTGCATAAGATCTCTGATGACTTTTAGCCACCTTCAACCTTTCTATAATAAGATGAACCTTCTCCATAGCCTCATGGACTGAATCTGGGCCTAACAAAGCTTCTTCTCCTACCTCAAACTAGCCTATCGATGATCTATACCTTTGCTTATAGAGTTCCTTATACGGAGCCATCTGAATGCTAGAATGAAAACTGTTATTATAGGCAAACTCTATAAGAGGTAAGTGATCATATCAATTACCTTTAAAGTCGATTACACAAGCCCTCAACATATCTTTTAAAGTTTGAATGGTGCGCTCTGCCTATCCATCTGTCTACGGGTGAAAACTTATGCTAAGATTAACCTGTGTACCAAGACCCTTCTGAAACAATCTCCAAAACTGAGATATGAACTGAGTACCCCTATCTGATATGATGTAACGACTCATTAAGGGTAAACTTTTCCTGCCAAGTTTTAGAGTTAGAAAATTCTGGGTTTGGGAGTTTGAAATTCTGGGCTAGGCTAGCCTCGGCCGGTTTTGGAGCGAGGTATAGTCTAGAGAAATTCGGGTGTGTATTGGGTTAGATGTATTGATTTGATCTAGTATTCCATGTATCCAAGACATAAAAGAGTCTGGATGACTTTTTGGAATTGAATTCAGGTAAGTAGAACTCCCAAAATCAAGGTTGACGTGAAGAGGTTGTTTTGGAACGTCGGGAAAATAAGTGTGTTGTAAAATGGACTAGTTTTGGAGATTTATGACTTTATGTCTTGTGTAAACTGCTATAGCGGTTGACACTACACCATAGCAACCTCCACTGTAGCAGAGAAATTACCGCTACAGTGGAAGTCAACGTCGGTCAGCCTCCGCCATTGCGGACGACTCCGCTACGGTGGTACTGCTATAGCAGAGTGGACCACTATAGTGGAGCATGATGGGATTTAATGTAGAAATTTCCCCAAAAATATTCAGTTTTCACAAGTTCAATTGGGAGAAGGGCTAGGGCGATTTCAAGTGTTTTTCCTTCATTCTTCATCGTTTTTCTTCCCTAAGGTAAGGTTCTACTCCTCGAACTCCGTAATACTTTTCCTATGCGGTAGAATTGCTAGGAGTGGACTTGGGGAAAGGTTTGGAATGACTTAGGGAGGGTAGAATCTGGGGAAAATGGGGGATTCTATGTGTAGAAGTTCTTGGGTGTTGCTAAATTTACTGTTTTATGATCATGTGACCTTAATTTCCTAATTTTATCCATAAAAATGGTAGAACTAGGTGAAGTAATGGCGGGAATCCCATGAAAAAAGGTGGAATGATCATGGGTGGCCTGGGGTTTGGGATTAAACGTAATCTGGGTGAAATTTAGGCCATAAAGATTAATTATGGGTTATTGTGAGTTGTTTTAGACCAAGAACTTCGAGAAACAGGAAAGCTCCAGTTGTGTAGAGCTTTAGATCATTTTGTGATAGGTGATGGTTTGCTTCCTGTATGTTGTGTGTGTTTAAGTACGCTTATCTAAGTATTTTTATGAAATGCATTGCTTAGGGAATGATTAGAAATTTCTAATAGTCCTGTTAGCAATATGGTAAATTGAACGTTGTATTATGCTTGTTGGTTTTACAAGTTGATTGTTCATTTTTGTGACTGTGTATTGTTTGACTTTGGTTGGCTCGGGTACCACGCCTGGTATGGGATAATACTAATGGTTGGCTCGGGTACCACACATGGTACAAAATATACTAACGGTTGGCTCAGGTACCACGCCTGGTACGGGATAATACTAACGGTTGACTCGGGTACTATGCCTGGTACGGGCTTACTTTATTGTGTAATTGCATCTTTATTTAATGGTTCCTTTGGTGGACGGGGTTGTGAACTTGAATTGTGATTGCGTATTTTGGTCTTTTAGAGGTCGGGTTGTCACATTGATTTACGAGTTGGTCTTGGTGTAGACCGGGTGGTTTGTCTGACACTTAGGTGTTGTCTAGGGGGGATCCAGGGTGGTTTCGAGATATATAACAGAATATGACTGTTTGTGTTATGGATTATTGATCATAACTGTGAAGTGATTTACATGTGGGACAAGTTAGTTGTGTACCAGTACAAGTTACCGTGATGATCCTACCAGTACATGGTAGTTGTGTACTGATACTGCACTTGCTTATCTTTTGTGAGTACAGGAAATCTTCCAGCGGTTGACGCATGACCTCACTTGTAGTCCAGACACTTCAAGATATCAAGGGTGAGTTGTTTGATCAAGCTGCCTTGGTTTCTTTCTTATTGGTTGTAGCCCACTTGTTTCGGGCTTAGACTATTTCTTTTGTTTAGGAGTTGCATCCCCGTACTCTAGTTTAATAGATGTTTTTGGTACGATGACTTTCAGATTCTAGGGAGGGATTTCCGCAGTTTATTTTATTTATCTATAAAGTTGGTTTTATTCAAGATTGAATGCTAGTTTACTTTCTGCACTAGTTTTAAGCTGTTAGGCTAGGCTAAGAGTTGGACTCTAATGATTTGTTCATCCGGGGGTTAGGTGGTTGCCACTCACAATGGTCGGGGTTGTGACAGACTACTCTCTGTTGCTGGACAACACCTTTTAACTGAAGTAGGATGGGATCAGTGTCTTGATTTTCCTTCACCTCAGCTACCAATGAAGACTCTGACCCATTCTAAATGATGACACCACCTTCTGATGAATCAGTAAGGCAAACCCCTAACCGAGCAAGCCGGTGAACATCCTTGGCTAATTCCTTCTTTCCTTCCTAAACCTGTGACACACTACTCATGGACAACCTACTAAGTGCATCAGCTACTACATTGGCCTTACCTGGATGGTAAAGCACACTCATGTCATAGTCCTTGAGAAGCTCGAGCCATATTCTCTGTCGAAGATTCACTTCTTTCTGAGTGAACACATACTGAAGACTCTTATTGTCCGTAAACACATCTACATGGACACCATACAAGTAGTGTCTCCAAATTTTCAAGGCAAAGACCACTGCTGCTAACTCAAGATCATGAGTCGGGTAATTCTTCTCTTGAGTCTTAAGCTGTCTGGAGGCGTATGTAATAACCTTACCATGCTGCATCAGAATACAACCTAGGCTAACTCTAGACGCATCACAATATACTACAAAAACATCTGAACCCTCTGGTAGAGTCAAGACTAGGGCTGTGGTCAACCTTGTTTTCAACTCTTGGAAGTTCCTCTCACACTCATCTGACCATGGGAACTTGACCTTATTCTGAGTCAGCCTGGTTAACGGAGAAGCTATGGACAAAAATCCCTCAACAAATCTCCTGTAGTAACCAGCCAGACCCGAGAAGCTCCTAATGTCTGTCGGAGAGCTGGGTCTAGGCCAATTCTTTAATGCCTCTATCTTATGAGAATCCACTTGAATACCATCCTTAGACACCACATGACCAATAAAGGCAACTGAGTGCAGCCAAAACTTACACTTGCTGAATTTGGCGAATAACTGGCGATCCTTGAGAGTTTGCAGCACCACTCTCAAATGATTAGCATGCTCATCCTCACTCCATGAGTAGACTAGAATATCATCTATAAAGACAATAACAAACATGTCCAAATACTGCTTGAACACCCTGTTCATCAAGTCCATAAAAGCTGTAGGAGCATTCGATAGTCCAAAAGACATAACCATAAATTCAGAGTGACCATACCGAGTTCTAAAGGCTGTCTTTGGAATATCACACTCTCTAACTCTGAGCTGATGATACCTGGATCTAAGGTCAATCTTAAAGAAGTAGCTGGCACCTTAAGATGGTTGAACAAGTCATTAATCCTGGGGATTGGATACTTATTCTTGATTATGACCTTGTTCAGCCGACAGTAGTCTATGAATATCTTGAGGGAGCCATATCTCTTATGCACGAAGAGAACTGAGGCACCCCATGGAGAGATGTTGGGTCTGATGAAGCCCTTATATAGGAGGTCTCTGAGCTGTTTCTTTAAATCCTTAAGCTCAGCTGGAGCCATTCTCTAAAGAGGAATAAATATGGGTTGCGTATTTAGAAGAAGGTCTATCCCAAAGTCGATCTCTTGCTCAAGAGGGACTCCGGGCAGATCTTCAGGAAACACCTCTGGAAATTCACTAACTACAGAAACTGACTGGAAAGGTGGGGTCTCAAACTCGAAATCCTTAACCTGAACAATCACGCCCCGAGGCTACCCCCTTTACGTAACACAGGACCTGGGACTACAAGTGCCCCAAGCTAACCCTTGGTCATAGCATAACTCAGATAAATCAATAGAGAAGCGAAAGCATAATAGGATAATATGAAGTCAAATGTATAACTAATCAAGTCAAATAGGATTACAAACCCAAAGGGAGACTCGAATACTGTCTATGTCTGAAAAGCCTCTAACTGTCATAAAGAGTTGCTGGGACTAGACCCCAGCTAACTCAAAATTTGAAATGAAAGCATAAAGATGGATGCTCTAACTCTAGTCCTCGGATAATAAGGACTCACCAATAATTAGCTGAATGTCTGGCGTAGTCTAGCCACGAGTTTGAGGGTAGGTGCCTGAATCTGCATCATAAAAGGATGCAGTGAAAAATGCATCAGTACTATAGGATGTACCGAATATATGAGATAGATAGGAAGAGATAAGCATGTTAAATAAACTTGTAAAGATGAAATCATGCTATAAGTGTAAAACTAAAATGCAAGAGACTCAATTTGATGCCAAAGCAAGATATACAAAATATCATAGTAACCATAATAGTTCTGAAGTCTGAAGGTAAGGAGTCAATGCATTTTAAAACCTGATACTATTTTTGTGGGAGGTTCTCTTATCGACATAGACCATGTGAGCTACATAGAATCTCATGTATACGCCCCATCAAAAGGACCCAATATACCTTGCCAGGGTATAAAGGCATAACAGTGGTGTGATCACTAAATCTGATGCCCAATTGAGGGGACTTAGAACCTACGGGGGTATGTAGTTCTGGGACTAAGGGTACTCTCACCCCGTCCAACTTAGTGCTAAATACTACTCCCAAAATAATACGTATAACTCATATAATACTGATGCATATCTGGATGCAGAACTGATCATGACTAATGATATATCTAATGTCAAATTTATTCATAAAGCATAAAGACATATATAATGTCATACAAATTCATATCATAAGTCTTACAGTTGTGCATGTTCATAATTCAAAATACCCCTTCTTTTCTAAAATCATAACCTGAAGAATTATGCATACACTCTCATAATCAAGAGACCATGTTATCTAAACATGCCAAATTTATACTTGAAATCATGTAATTTAAAAGAATCATGCTAGAATTCATACTTGACATATGGGCTTTTGAAAATATAAAAAGAATCATAACTAAAACATGGGTAATGAATGTGAAATTATGAATTGAAGCTTTAAATCAAAAATCATAACTTTCCCCAATTTAGGTAAGAACCCTAATTTAGAAATCCATAAATTCAATTTAGAAGATTGGGGTTTTGGGCGTAAGGGTGAAGTTATTTCCTTATTGAATACCCACATACCTTAATTGATGCAAACCCAACTGAAATTGAAGAGAAAATGAGGCTTGAACTTGGAGCTTGAGACTTGGAGCATGAAAGATTTACTTTCCTCTTTTGGTAGGTGAATGAGGGAATGAGAAGGGACTTTGGCTAATAGGTTTAGAAATCATGCCAAGAATGGCCAAAACGACCTCACTTAGGAGTACAAAGGGTGGGTAATTATAAAAATACCCTTAGGATTTAATTAAGAAAAGTAGTAAAATTTCCCGACTTCAGGTTCCACAGATGGGTTTCACGGGTCCTAGACTGAACCATGACTCGTGGTTCCCACTCATGGTTCCTGAGCCAAAAGATAGGCTGCAGAACAGGTTCTACGAGTCAACAGGATGACTCGTCGAATGGACTACAATTCATATACCTGAGTCATAGTTCCTGGGGAATTTGCTGACCTCTGATTAAGTTCCACGAGTCAACAGTATGGTCCGTGGTTCAAACTACGATCCATAGAATCAACTCATGGTTCTCAGACCAGAGGTTGAACTGCAAAAGGCAAACCATGGATCCATTCCATGACTCGTGGTTCAAACCACAGTCCGTGGTTTGGACCCATGATCCCTGGAAACTTGAAATTTTTTAGAGTTTTAAACATTGAAAGTTGGTTCAATCTCTGGGGTGTTACACGAACTATATGATAGATATAACCCTTTGAGATCATCTTCCTAGCTTTGAGATAAGATATGAAACGACCTTTTGATGTTGGAGAACTACCCTGCTATTCTAGAACAGGCTTATTTGGGAATTGAATTTCATGACTCTGGTCCTGCAGTCGACTGAGGCATAACAAGCATGTCGCTAATCCATGCCGAGGATGACATCAAAGTTAGTCATATCTAACTCTACTAAATCTGTTGAGGTGACTTTATAAAAGACTGAAACTAGGAAATCTCTATATACCCCCTTAGCTAGGACTGACTCACCAACTGGAGTGGAGACTGGGATGCGTTCTAAGAGTTTTTCAGGGCTGACTCTGAATTTATATGCAACATACGGGGTTACAAAATATAGAGAAGCCCCTGGGTCTAACAAGGCATAAATATCAAGAGAGAATACTGATAACATACCAGTGACTATATCTGGTGAACTCTCATGATCCTGGCATGAAGATATGGCATAGAGATGGTTCTGACAATGACCGCCACCTATGCTGGAAGTGGTGCCCTGTTGAGTTGTACGACCTGTTGGAGTTGCTAAAGTGGTAGACTGAACTCTATTACCTCCCTGTCCTTGCTTGGCATAAGGGCACTCCTTCAACCTATGTCCAAGCTGAACACACCCAAAACACCCTTCTCTGCTATCCAAACACTTACCTGGATGATTTTTACCACACTTAGGGTAGGCTGGAAAAGTACGGTTACCTGAAACACTGCCCTGAGACTTAGAGCCTGGTGCTCACTTCTTCTGATCCTGTCGGGGCTTGGGAGACAGAGCACTAGCTGATAAAGGCGCTGGGGTTGCAGACCTCAGCTGAAACTATGAGCGATTCCCACCACTTAACCTCTGCTGAGTATATTCATAGTTATATGTTCTAGCCTTTTTGTTATCCCCAACCATTTCCTTGAGCTTATCTCCATCAACCTGCTGAGCATGAGTCACTAGTCTGAGATATCCATATCCCCTAATAGCATAGCATTCCTGCACTCTTTCTTCACCAGATCAGATACTCCAAACAAGAACTTGCTCATTTGAGCCCTCGGATCGGCCACCATATGTGTGGTATACCTGGAAAACTGAGTAAATTTAAACTGATATTCTTGGACAGACGTCAAACCCAGCCTCAAATTCATAAACTCCTGGGCCTTAGCCTCTCTCAACTCTCTCAAGAAGAACCTATCCAGAAAAGCTCCAGTAAAATAGTCCCATGTCACAGGAGCTGCATTCACACCCCTGTTGTCCTTCCACTGCATGAACCAGATATGAGCCACATCCTTGAGTTGATAGGATGCTAACTCCACACTATCAGCACCAGTCACTTGTATCACCTCAAGAATCTTCTTGATCTCGTCAATGAAATTTTGTGGGTCTTCACCAACCCTTGACCCTAGAAACTCTGGCAGATTCATGCAAACAAATCTCGAACCCGGGATATAGATGACCCACCATTTGGATTTGTAGGAACTGTGGCCTGCTAATTAGCCTGATTGGCTATGGTCTGAGCCAACAATTGGATCAAATTATGGATTCTGCATTTGTAACCTTATGGTTTGGGGCTGGAGGATTTGTGTTAGCATTGCGTGCATTAGCTCTTCAAGAAGGCATGATCTGAAATGCATAATGAATGGATTAGATAGGAGAAACTGAACTAACCTTCATCGCACGATAAAGATAATGAAGGAAGTAAATTTCTTCTTAGAATACCTCGTATCCTCTCCCTCATAAGTGTGGCGCACTTTACACCCATGAAAGAGACTCTACTTAGTGTAGCTTTCAGACACCCTAGGACTCTTAAACCAGATGCTCTGATACCAAGTTTGTCACACCCCGAGGCTAGCCCCTAGATGTAACACGGGACTTAGGGTCATAAGTAACCCCAAGCTAACCCTGAAATTGGCATATCACAAGAATACTGAATATAATTCTAAGAAAATGGAAGAATATCGAAAAAGATATAATAGAAGGAGATAATAATTCTAAAGATATCTAAAATAATAGTCTGTCTGAAAATCATGGGAACTACACAAGCCGAAGTCTGACTCTATGTTTGAAAGCCTCTAATACTGATGAGCTGTTGGTACAAGCCCCTAGCAAACTCCAAATACTGAAAGTAAAGACAGTCTGACTAACTCAAAAGCATATAAAAGATATGTCCTCGGATAATGAGGACTCACCACTGACTGTCACTGATATGGCACTGGGAGAGCTAATCGTGAGGCTAAAGCTGAGAACCTAAACCTACATCATGAAGGGATGCAACATAGTTAGTATACGTCAGTACTTTGGATGTACTGAGTATGAGAGATATGCAAAGCTGACTGAATATGTAAATATGCTAAAAATACTGGAAAGCTAAAAAAGTGAATTACACTGTAGTACATAGGCCCAAATCATAATAGTGCGTAAAAGAGCTGAAAGGCAAGAGTAATTTGAAGATATACTAAAATGTGATAACAAGCATAAACTGAGGGCCAGAGGTACTTTACTAAACTAATACTGTGGGAGAGTCTATAAATCGACATAAACCACGTGAGCTATACATAGAGTCCGATGTATATGCCCCATCGAGAGGACCCAATATACCTTGCCAGGATATAAAGGCATGGTTGATGTGATCACTATTACTGAGGACCAACTGAGGGGCTAAATAACCTATGGTGGCACATAGTTCTGGGAGTTTAAGGGTACACTAAACCCTGGTTCAACTCAGTGCTAAACACTACTCCCAAACTGAAGACTAATAGCTCATTTAAAACTGAAGTTCTGAATTAACTAACTGGTCTGAAATCACTAATTTTCTGAAATACTGTCATAATCGGAAACCTGATTGAATTCTTGTTTTTAACTCAAAACTAGTAGTCTAGGATAAATTTTGAGGAAAAGCTATTTCTTTAGAAAATACCACAACTTAGGGCTATATTCATAATTTCTCAACTCATGGTGAAAACTCATACAAATCATTACAACATAAGACAATTCATATAGAACAGGATACAAATCATGTAGGAATCATAAAGGCAGAATACTGGAATAATTTGCATAGTTGGGTAGGAACCCTAATCTTGAAAACCATGAATATTTGAAGAAGTTCCTGGAGTTTTGGGCATAAGGGTGAACTAAACCCTTACTGAATACCCACATACCTGGTGGATGACAATCCCTACAAGAAATTAGAAGTTGGAGCTTGGAGAAGAAATCCCTAGGTTTGGAAGTTTGGAGAAGAATGCTCTTTTCTGACTTGAGATTGAATTTAGAGAATCTGACTTATTTTGGAGAACTAGACTTAATAAATATTCCTAAGGGTATTTATAGTCAGAGCCAAAATAGAAGGAAAAGGTCTGAAATACCCCTGAGAAATTTTAAAAGAGAACTGCTGAAATTCGCGACTCAGGTACCACGACTTGGTTGACGGACCATAGTCCTGGACGATGGACCATCAAATGAGTCATGGTCCTATCCAAGAGGCTTGGGGGTTCCCTGATCTAAGGGAACTATGACTCCATAGGATGCACCGTACTACTGAACAACGGTTTGTCATGTGGCTCGTGGTTCTTGGGACTTTAGTCTGGTCTAAGGATTCCATGAGTCAAAGGACGGACTGTTGTTTTGAAGTACGGTCTGTAGTATGACTTGTGGCTTCTGGGATTGAAATGATGGTCCTCTGATAAAGAGGAATCACGAGTTACAGGATGGACCATGGTTCTAAACTACGATCCATGATCCCGTCCGTGGTTCTGAGTAAGGGAATTGGTACTTCTCTGATCTTTGGATCCACGAGTCAAACGATGGCCCATGGTCCTGGACTAGGGCCCATGATCCGACTCATGGTTCCTAGGACATGAATTGGAGGTCTAATGGAAATAGGATTTACGGTTGATATGACGCACCGTGGTTCCAAACTACGGTCCGTGATCTTAACCATGGCTCCTGGAAACTTAGATTTTTTTCTGAAATTTTAATTTATTTTGGTTTTCTGAGCTAATTCTGGGCTTGGAAGTTCTGGGGTGTTATAGATATACAAAATGGTATAAAATATACAATGGGCCCTAAAGAAACCACGAAAGATAAATATATACAAGGAACCTAAACCCGGACCTGGTGTCACCGGTACAAGAACATCTAAGTATTGAAATAGTGTTATATAAGGTACTACTATCTACCAAAAATACAAAGTACAGACCATATGAATAGAGGAAAAATAGTAAATCTCCGGGCGCTGAGAGCTCACCATGATCCAAACAACAGCGACCTCGAACAAGTGGATGGTCAATGAGGGTGGCTTGTACTAGGTGTTGCATTAGAAAAAGATGCAGAAGTGTAGTATAAGTACCAAAACATGGGGTACTCAGTAGGCATTATAGGCCAACTGTGCTCAGAAGAAAATATATAATATAAGAGACAGAAAAGTAAATTAGCTATCGAGATCCACCTAAATCTAGTCATCGTAGGTAACCAACCATAAGCAAGTATAATCTGAGCTAAAAGGTGAGCATAATAATAATAAAAGCAACAAACCACTTAAAAATGCATATAAGAGAACGCAATGTATTATGGAATGATATGGTGCAGAATGTGGCCAATGCAAGAGAGTAAAAACCCCAAAACTCGATTCATGGACCACCTCGTAGGCTCCCTAAATAATCTCGCAAGCCGCCCTAGAGCTCATGAACATATGCAATAAAAGTAAAACCCGAATATGTGCTCTTGGGATTGCCCTTAGGCTCATTAACAGAAAGTAAATGGAGAAAGGGTCCGAAAATATCCACAGACCGAGTATAAAGTGGTACAATCCCTTTTTCCTTTTAAAATCATGATAAAACCATGAAGTACTTTTCTGAAATCTGAAATCCGTAGTAAAAGTAGAAAATCTCATTCTTAAATTGAAAATCTCATATTTTCTTCCATACCGTACTACTAGCCATGTAAATACATGTTTGAGCATATGCGTGCCATCACAAGAGAATGCGTGTGTGTATATATATATATATATATATATATAAACAAGGCAAAACATCCTCCAAATAGGACAACTAACCTAGATTTTGTCCAATCCAAAGCCATGGCCTCAGGCCCACAGTTACACAGTAATGATAATAAAACACAAAAAAATAGAGCTATAAAGTGAAATAACCATAAAACGCCTACTCTGCTATGAATTCATCTACTAACCTATATTAAGGGTTCTAGTCTAAACATAACGAGGCTACAACACCCTAAACTAGGGATAAATATGATAATTCTATTCTATGGTCCAAGTAATGGCCAAATATGTGGAAACAAGATTAAAGTCTAATTCTAACCTAAAACCTACTCTGATGTTCATGTAACTTAAAAAATATAAAATCCAATCGAGCGAAGTCTAAAAAAGGTAAATTGTTACCTACCTCAACGTTGAATCGCAAATTGTGAATCATCACTCGGAAGCCTTTTCCTTTTTGAGTATCTCAGAACACTGTCACGCTATTAAAAACATAATCTACACGTCAAAATGTGAAAAATGACACCCATATTGATATAAATAATTTTGGGCTGGGAATCGGGTTGGTAATCGACCCTTAGGGCCCGCTTATAGATTCTAAGACAAAATTCAGAATTACAATCTCAACGGTTCCTAAACCCTTGCCCAGAAATTGAGCACAAACAGGACACGTTTTGGTCCCAAAGCTTACTTGATCATAGGAACTAATTGGAGAATTAAACACACGAACTAAAGACATGAAACACTTGAAGCTAATGAACAAAAGAGCAGGGAAACATGATGAACTTACTGAAAATAATTTGGATGAAAAAGTACTTCAAAACTAGCTCCTAAAATCATTTATAATGGAAGGGTTCGTTTTAATGAAGAAAAAAATGAGGTGGAAATGTTTTATAATTTCCAGGGGTCCTTCACCGCGAATGTGAAGGAACCCTCACAAACGCGAGACAGCACTAAAAAGACCTATCACGATTGTGATGGTCTTCTTCACAATCACGATGAACAAACCAGACTGGGTCCCAGCCGCCTTTCATCGTAAATGCAATGAGCCCCTCACAAATATGATGGTCAAAAATTTAGACCATTGCAAATGCAATGGTCACGTTGCAATCGCAATGAACAAAAGCTGGCTGCACCAGCAACAACACACCAGCAAAACACCAAGTCTAAAAATTCTCTTGATGGATCCTCAGGATTCATTCCAAACCTTGTAAACACAAACCAAATATGCTACCCAACTGAAAATTGCATTCTGGACTCAACAAAATTACCAAAATGACTAACGGAGGTCACCTTGATGGAATGTTGACCAAAGTCAACACTTTGCTGATTTTGCCTAAAAGTTATCCAAGTGCCCAAAATAAGTTTGAAAGCCTTGGGACCCAAACCAAAGGTCCCACTAGTCTAAAGTCCACACTTCGGAGCTAATATTGCTGACAGAATTTCCATCTGAGCCTGTTTTCTCCAAAAGTTGACCAAAGTCAACCCTTTCAACTTTAAGAGTTCCAAAATAGGAAAACTCTTCTAAAACTTGTCTGAATGCCTCAAGAAGCATGCCACCCATCCCAGTAAGTCAAACTAACTATAAAGAAGCTACGAAAAGGGTTAAAATGGTAAAGATACATGAATATAAGGAAATGACCACGAGAGTCATTACAATATCTACTACTAAAAGAACTTTGATCTTTGAAAGTTAAAGAAAGAAAGGTACCTGAAGGATAAAAAAGTTAGGATAATGGTCCGCATGTCGTACTTAGTCTCCCAAGTAGCCTCCTTTATAGGATGATATTGCCATTGAACCTTAACTGACAAAATCTTCTTAGACCTCAATTGTCTAACCTGCCTACCCAAAATGGCAACAAGCTCCTCCTCAAAAGCTAAAGACTCATCCAATGAACTAAATAACACTGAAGAATGTGAGGCTCATCCAGAACATACCGTCTTAGGATAAAAACATTGAAAATAGGGTGAACACCTGAAAGAGCAGGAGGAAAGGCTAACTCATATGCTACCTATCTAATGCGATGCAAGATCTCAAATGACCCAATGAACCTAGGGCTAGCTTTCCTTTCCTACCAAACCTTATCATGCCCTTCATGGGAAACTTATGAAGTAACAACCAGTCACCAACCATAAACTCTAAGTCCCAAACCCTCCGATTAGCATATCTCTTCTTCGTACCCTGGGAAGTACGAAGTCTCTCCTAAATGACCCAAACTCTATCTATAGAATCATGTAGCAAGTCAGTACCCCATGGTCTAACTTTGAAAGCATCAAACCAACCTATCGGAGACCTGCACTGCCTACCATACAATGCCTTAAATGGAGCCATATAAATACTAGGGTGGTAGCTATTATTATATGTAAACTCTGTCAAGGCTAAAAACTAGTCACACTAATCTCCAAAATTAATAAAACAAACCCGTAACATGTCCTCCAAAACCTGAATAGTATGCTCTGACTGACAATGAGTTTGTGGGTGAAAAGTAATGCTAAGCTCAACTCGGGTACCCAACTCTCTCTGAATAGACCTCCAAAAACATGAAGTGAACTGAGTACCATAATAAAAAATACGATAGAAACAGGTAGGCCATTCAAATGAACAATCTCACAAATATAAATCTGAGCCAACCTTTTTGAATTGTAAGAAGTATAAACTGGTAAAAAGTGAGAAAACTTCATCAACCTATCCACGATAACCTAAGTAGAATTAACTCTCATCAAAGTACTTTTCAAGCCTACCACAAAGTTCATATCTATCCGCTCTTACTTTCACTCAGGAATGGGTAGTTGCTGGGTCAAACCACCTAGTCTCTGGTGTTCGTACTTCTTCTGCTGACAGTTCAAGTACCTAGATAGAAAATCTGAGATATCCTGCTTCATCCTACACCACCAGTAATGCTTCCTTAAGTCACAATACAACTTAGCTTCCCCGAAATGAATGGAATACCTAGAACAATAAGCCTTCTCTAAGATCAATCTAATCAAATCACCAACATTAGAAACACAGATACGACCCTCAATTCTCAAAACACCTTTTCGAATCCAAGGTCACCTTCCTAGCCTCGCTGCTCAATACTTATCATAAATGATCCTTAACCTCACATCATCAAATTGTTGTGCCCAAAATTATAATAACCCTTCAAGTTATTTTCTATTTTCCATGCTCTTTATACATTTTGAGCTTTCCCTCAGCAGCTACAGGTCATTTATGACTTGACAGGACTGACGGTATGGTGCCTAGGCTGTCTGTTAGGTCGTTATGATCATTTCCCTATTTTAGCACTTAAGGTTGATAAATCTTTGACTTTGGTCAACTTTCTTGGTTAACACACTCAGTATTTAATTCTGACGGTTCTGTTGGATTTGGAATGGGGATTTTGGTCTAGTGGGACCATTGATTTGGGTCTGAGTTCTTTCGGTTTGGTTTTTTGTGGCTTTGTGTATTTTGAAGTTAGTTTGGCTGGTAGGATTGATTTTGGTCAACATTCGGGGAAGACGACCTCAGATGGGAATTTCGTCAACATTGTTAGATCCATAATGTCGACTTTAGGCTAGGGGGACCTTTGGTTTGGGTCCCAAGGCTTCCGAGCTCATTTTTAGGTTTTGAGTTTCGAGTTGGTTTTGGGCATGTGGCCCACTTTTCATTAAAACAATCTCCGTTAGGAGTTTTGTCAATTTTATTGAGTCTGGAATGCCGTTTATAGTAGGGTAGCATGGTTGGTTTGTGTTCACGGGGTTCTGGATGAATCTCGAGGATCCGTCTGGAGATTTTTGGACTTGATTTTTTTGCTGGTTGCTGCATTAAGTTGCAGACAACTTTGCTCTTCGCGATCGTGGGGACCCCATCGCATTCGCGATGGTCTAGTTTCTTGACCATCCCATTCGCGAAGGGTTTATGGGTTTGAAAAGTGTTTTTTCTATTGTTGTGATGAATTTTGGACTAAATCGAGCAATTTTGAGTATCACCTTGGTTTTTGAGTGGGAAAAAAGGAACTACTATTTTCTGTATATAAATTTATAGTCCGATGCGGTATTCTGAACACCCGATGCATTATTCTGGGTATTTTACTTTCTCATTTATATACGTATTAGTCTGATGCAGTATTCTGGACCCTCGATACATTATTTCGGGTATTTTATTATTTCATATATATATATATATGCATAGTTCGATGTGATATTTCGGGTGCCCAATGCGGTATTCTGGGTTTATATCATATTGCATTTATTTATGCATCATCATGCATCGCATTACATTTGCTTTGGCATGTGGATGGACTCTGGTTTGGCTTGATGTTGTTTCCCTTTTCTCCTTTTATTTATTGGCATGTCTCCGGACTTATAACTAGATTTAGCAGGATCCCTGTATAGTTAGCTACTTTCTTGTAATCTGTATTTATATATTATCTTTCTGCGCTAGGTCGGTCTATGATGCCTTTTGAGTACTTGTTGTCTTGGTACTCATACTACACTCTGTATCTCTTTTTTTGATGCAGCACCTAGTACGAGCCAACACCAGGTCCTGTTTGGTGTTCAGGTTGTTTTGTCTTTTTTGGTCACTTAAGGGCCATCTTTTGTATATTGTGTACGTTGGTATGTATATATATGCTTTTGGCCCTATCTTTTGTTATATCTTCCGCTTCTCTTTAGTTACATTATTATTTACTGCTTTCCGCGTGTTTGGGATAGGTTTGTCTACCGGGGGGTTATGTAGACTCCATCATGGCTTGATTTTGGGTCGTGAGAGAGTGGTATCAGAGCTTTAGGTTCGCTGGTCTCACCGGTACAAGAGCAAGTGTCTAGTAGATCCTCGTGGATAAGGTACGATGACATCCGTATCCTATCTACGAGGGGCTATAGGACATTTCTTGGGAAAGGCTTCATTTTGTTTGATTCTTTATCGTGCTTACTTGACTTCATCAACTCCTAAGTATATTTGTTTCACTCCTTCTCAGATGGTTCAAACGAGATCTTCAGCGGGTGAGGATGAGGCCCCTTCCTCTGTAGTTATAGCCTCAGCCAGGGGATGGGGTAGAGGTCGACCTAGAGGTCGAGGCAGGGCACGGGCTGTGGCACCCGCTTGGGCCCGGGCTAGATCACCATCACCAGAGCCTGAGGTTAGAGCGGATGAGGTTCAGTATGAGCCAGAGCATATGGGGCCAGCCCAACATCCGGCAGGTTTTGTAGCTACTCCAGTATTGCAGGACACCTTGGTTCTATTATTGGGGTTTCTTGAGGGGATGAATCAACCAGCCGCTTTGCCAAGCACTCCGATTGGTTCTCAGGTTTGAGGTGAGGCTCAGACTTTAGCTCAGACGGTAGCACAGGGTTCAGGAGCACAGCCTGGTGTTGCGTCTGCCAGATTTGAGGTACTACCGGTCCCTACAGTTGCTCCCCCTCTTCCAACTGTGCCAGTTATGTTTTCTGAGGAGCAGAAGATGCTGGGTAGGTTCTTGAGATTGGGTCCTCTGAGGTTCTCAGGTGCTTCTGGGAGGATGCGCACGAGTTTCTAACTAGCTGCTAGGAGAGGTTACATAATTTGGGGTTAGTTGAGTCTCACGGAGCCGATTACACCGCGTTTCAAATGGATGGTCCAGCAAAATAGTGGTGGAGGTCATATGTTGCTTGTAGACCATCCGGGTCACCTCCGCTTACTTGGGATCAGTTCTCCACAGCTTTTCTAGAGAAGTATGTACCACATAGCATGAGAGAGTGTCTAATGGATCAGTTTGCTCGGTTGGAGTAGGGCTCCATAACTTTGTCTGAGTATGAGGTTCGCTTCCACCAGCTGTCCAGACATACCACTATGATTCTACCTACCGAGCACGAGAAAGTACGCTGGTTTGTTCGGGGTTTGACCTTGCACCTCCACTTGGCCACAGAGGGGATAGTAGCATCGGGTCAGTATTTTCTGGAGATAGTTGATCACGCCCATACTATTGAGGGTATAGTTTGCGAGGCCAAAAGGGCAGCGATAAGAGGACCCACTATTAGGGTAGTTTCAACAGTTCACAGGTCCATGGTAGGGGCTACTATGGTAGAGGTCAGCACCAACATCGTTTCTAGCTGAGCTGGCCTGTTCAGGCGGCATTACAGACTACTGAGGGTTAGAGTAGCCAGAGTTTCATTCCTGCTCCCCGAGGTGGTCATTCAGGGTGTACAGGTCATGGTGGTTATTCTGATTCAGCCAGGTCTTCACAACGGAGTACACATGGTTGGGGTTATTATGAGTGTGGTGAGATAGGCCACTTTTCTAAAGAGTGCCCATCGGTAGAGCATCCTAGGCGACAAGATTCGATGGTTCAGGCCCCCAGGGCTCCAGAACCTCCAGCTAGAGGTGGTTCACAGGGTAGTAGGGGTGGTCCCCAGGGCACTGGGGGTGGCCCTCAGTCCAGTAGGTCAGGTGGTCGTGGCGATCGGGGCCACATATATGCAGTTCCAGGCCAGACAGAGGCCGAGGCTTCAGATGCTGTGATCATAGGTACGACCTCCATTTGTCATCAGTCTACTTCTACTTTTTTTAATCCAGGGTCTACATTCTCGTATCTATCTGCTTATTATGCTACTCGTCTAGGGTCTGCTTGTGAGTCCTTGCATGTGCCTTTGCATGTATCTACTCTCGTAGGTGATTCTTTAGTAGTGGATCAGGTGTATCGGACTTGTGTGGTGACTATCTTAGGGTATGACACCTGGGTTGACTTGGTTGTCCTTGATATGGTTTATTTTGATGTGATCTTGGGTATGGATTGGTTGTCTCCTTATCATGCGGTCTTGGATTACTTCGCCAAGAGTGTTACTCTTTGGATGCCTGGCCGCTTAATACTTATCATGAATGATCCTTAACCTCACATCATCAAATTATTGTGCCCAAAATTGTAATGACCCTCCAGGTCATTTTCCATTTTCTGTGCTTTTTCTGCATTTTGAACTTTCCCCCAGTGGCTACAGGTCATTTATGACTTGCCGAGACTGACGGACCGGTGCCTGGGCTGTCCGTTAGGTCGTTATGACCATTTCTCTATTTTAGCACTTAAGGTTGGTAAATCTTTGACTTTGGTCAACTTTTCTGGTTAACGCACTCAGAATCAAATTCTGACAGTTCCATTGACTTCGGAATGTGGATTTTGGTCTAGTGGGACCATTGGTTTGGGTCTGAGTTCTTTCGGTTTAATTTTGTGTGGCTTTGTGTGTTTTGAAGTTAGTTGGCTGGTAGGGTTGACTTTGGTCAACATTCGGGGAAGACAGCCTCAGATGGGAATTCTGTCAGTGCCATTAGCTCCGGAATGTCGACTTTAGGCTAGGGGAACCTTTGGTTCGGGTCCCGAGGCTTCTGGGCTCATTTTTGGGGTTTGAGTTTCGAGTTGGCTTTGGGCGTGGGACCCACTTTTCATTAAAATGATCTCTGTTGGGAGTTTTGTTGATTTCATTAAGTCCGTAATGCCATTTCTGATAGGGTAGCATGGTTGGTTTGTGTTCACGGGGTTCCAGATCAATCTCGAGGGTCCATCGGGAGATTTTTGGACTTGGTTTTTTGCTAGTTGCTGCATTAAGTTGCAGACAACTTTGCTCTTTGCGATCGCGGGGACCCCATTGCATTTCCGATTGTCTAGTTTCTTTACCATCGTATTTGCGGAGGGTTCCTTCACGTTCGCGATATAGTCGGCTGGGACCCAGCTCAGCTTCCTCTTCGGGAACGCGGCCTGGACCATCGCGAACGCGATGGTTGGGCCGACTGTTCTCCACGAATGCGGGGCTCCTATCGCGATCGCGATGTAGGACCCCTGGCAGTTATATTAAGTCTCAACTTCATTTTCTTCTCCAAAAATCTGAGAAACACCATTGTTAGGCTCCTAAGCTCTAAACTCCAACTCCCTTGCATCAGTTTCTTCATCCGATAAGTCCCCTCGTCACCCCTCTCCTCCTTCCGTATTTATTCTCGCATTTCTCCCGTTAAAGCTCCGTTGTTGTGAATTCCTAGAGTTGGGGTGATCCTTGTTGAAGGCTGACTTTTGGGGACTGCATGGTCTTGAAATTGTGCAATTCATCTTCGTGATGTATTCCTCCTATCGAGGTTGGTTTCCGCCTTTGAATTCCGAGCTTTTCCATTTTATTTTCGTACATTAGTAGCACTTTGGGGCTTTTTTGTGCCCTGAATCGAGCTCTGTTCAACATCCAAACTTTGGGCATGGGTCCTTAACCCACCACGAGCATAGTTGTGATTTTTGTTTTTGGTTTCATTGCGTAGGCCCCGAGGGTCATTTTTCCAACCCGATTTCTGGCCCATTTTTCCGTATAGGAATATGGGTGTCATTATTCTCGTCTTGACACCTAGTTTATGTTCTTGATAGCATGGCAGCTTTTTGAGGCTTTTCAAAAGGGGAAAGCACACGAGTGATGATTCATGCTTGCAGTTCGGCCCCGAGGTAGGTTACGGTTTACCTTCTAGACTGAGTTAGTTAGGTCTTATATATTTATTTGTTACTGGAACGCTAGGTTGGATTGTAGATAAACTTTAGGCTTAAATCCTGTTTATTATGTTAATTGGCCATTTCGAGTTTTTAGCACTAGGAGTGTATGTTATCCTTAGCCTAGGGGTTTGTTTCTTCTGTGTGGCTAGTCTGAGATCCTTAGCATGCTTTTAGGAGGCTTTAGAAGTAGAATAGAGCTTGCCCATTGTTTTTTGCTTTTATTTTTCACTTTACCACTTTATTCTATCATTGTATGTAACTGTGGGCCCGAGACCATGGCTAGGATTTGGATGGATTCCAGGTCAATTCTCTTATTTTGGAGGGTACTTTTGCCCTGTTTGATCTGATAGTGTGATTATTCCTCTGCTTGTGAACATTCATACTCATATCGCATGGCATATCATTGGTACAGTATGGAAAGGATCTTTCGAAGGTTTTTGGGCTTGAAAAGGGGGTTTTCTACTGTTGTGATGAATTTTGGACTAAATCAAGCTATTTTGAGTATCACCTTGGTTTTTGAGAGGGAAAAGAGGAACTACTATTTTTGGTATATAAATTTATAGTCCGATGCGGTATTCCAGACCCCCGATGTATTATTCTGGGAATTTTACTTTCTCATTTATATACATATTAGTCCGATGCAGTATTCTGGACCCCCGATGCGTTATTCCGGGTATTTTATTATTTCATATATATATGCATAGTCTGATGCAATATTATGGGTGCCCGATGTGGTATTCCGGGTTTATATTATATTACATTCATTTATGCATCATCGTGCATCGCATTACATTTGCTTGTGCATATGGATGGACTCTGGTTTGGCTTGATGTTGTTTCCCTTTTCTCCTTTTATTTATTGGTATGTCTCCGGTCTTATAACTAGATTTAGGAGGATTCCTGTATAGTTAGCTTCTTTCCTGTAATCTATATTTATATATTATCTTTCTACGCTCGGTCGGCCTATGATGCCTACTGAGTACCCATTGTCTTGGTACTCATACTACACTCCGCATTTCTTTTTCTGATGCAGCACCTAGTACGATCCACCCTTATTAATCTCCTATCGTTCGAGGCCCATTGCTGTTCGAATCGCGGTGAGCTCCCGGCGCTTTGGAGACTTTACTTGCTTTCCATCTTGTACTTTCTATCTATATTTTGTATTTTGGATAGACAGAGGTTATTGTATAGCTACTCCTTACTTTAGCCGCTCTTGTATTAGTGACACCAGGTCTGGGTTGAGATTCGAGTTTTTTTGTCTTTTTCGGTCACTTTAGGGCCATCTTTTGTATATTGTGTACATTGGTATGTATATATATACTTTTGGCCCTATATTTTGTTATATCTTTCGCTTCTCTTTAGTTACATTATTATTTACTGCTTTTCGCGTGTTTGGGATAGGCTTGTCTACCGGGGAGTTATGTAGATGCCATCATGGCCTGATTTGAAGTCGTGACAAAAATCTACTCTAACAATGAAGGCCTAGCCTCAACATAAGTAAGAATGTGGTCTGGATCAGAAATGTCAAGTCTAACCAAACTATTAGCTAAGTATTGGATGTCTGAAGCTTACACTCTCTCCTCTATTGCCAAGAATGCCTAACTGCCCATACTCATTGCCTTCTGGCTCTAGGCATAAGCTACTATGTTTTCCTTGCCTCGATGATAGAGAATCGAGATATCATTGTCATTCAATAACTCCAACTACCTACATTGCCTCAAATTTAAATCCTTCTAGATGAAGATGTACTGAAGACTATGATGTTAAGTAAAGATCTCACAATACATTCCATAAAAATAGTGCCTCCAAATCTTTAATAAGAATACTACTACCGCCAACTCTAAGTCATGAGTAGGGTAGTTCCTCTCGTGAACCTTCAGTAGTCTTGAGGCATAAGCAATAACTCAGCCCTGCTGCATCAATACAAAACCCAAACCAACTGCAAAATCATCATAGTAAATAATAAACCCCTAGCCCTCAACCAAAAGAGTAAGAATTAGAGCTGAAGTCAATAAGGCCTTGAGTTTCAAAAAGCTCACCTCGCACTCGTCAAACCACTATAAAGGGACATTCTTCTGAGTCAATTTAGTCAAAGAAGCTTCAATAAAAGAAAACCCCTCCACAAACTATCTATAGTAACCTGTCGACCTAATGAAACTGTGAACCTCGGTAGGAGAATTAGGCCTAGCCTAGTCACGAACTGGAGTAATCTTTGCTGGATCCACCATAATCCCATTCTTAGACACCACGTGCCCCAAGAATTCCAATAACTCAACTTAAAACCCATACTTAGTAAATTTGGCATACAACTGCTGATATCACAAGGTCTGGAGCATGACTCTCAAATGCTACTCATGCTCCTGCCTACTCTTCGAATAAACCAGAATGTCATTAATGAAAATAATAATGAAGGAATCTAAGTAGGCTCCCAATACACGGTTCATCAAATTCATAAACGTTGTTGGGGCATTGGTCAATCCAAAAGACGTGATTAAGAACTCATAATGGTCGTACCGAGTCCTAAATACAGTCTTTAGGATATTTTCTCCCCTATTCCTCAACTGATGATAACATGTAATGACCTGTTTAGTCATTACTAAAAAGGCAACTCGTTATGGGTGAGCTATTCATGCGAAGAGTGGGTTAGAAAAACTCCCAAGTTGGGGAGTTAGAAAATTTAGACTAGGCTAGTCTCAGATGGATTCTAAGAGAGGTAGGGTCTAGGGTAATTTTGGTGCGGATTGGATAGTATATCATAGGTTGAGCTAATTTTTCTGTTAGCCAAGACCTTAAGGAGTCCGAGGGACTTTTTGGAAATAAATTCGGGTGAGTAGAACTCCCGATATCGAAGTTGACGTGAAAGGGTTGGTCAAAAATGTTAAGATTTTGAAGTGTGTTGTGAAATAGGCTATTTTGAGGATTTTTCGAGGTTCTATTCTATGTCAATCGCTATAACGGTTGACATTGTGCTACAGCAACGACCACTATAGTGGAGAAATTCCCACTATAGTGAAATTCAAAGGCGTTCAACCCGCCACTATGGCGGTATAATTATAGCGGTAATTAGGTTGCTATAGCGAAATAACAAGATCAAAATCCCCAAAATGGGTTTCATAATTTCATTCTATCCCTTTCAACTCTAAAAACAGACAAAGGTTACTCCAAAAACCCTTCTAAGCTACTCCAGGGCTTAAGATCCATGGGGAGGGGAGATTTTGGCTAAAAGGATGCAAAACCATGGATTTCGAGCTTGTCATTCGTCAGGAAATGCTTTCACGGAGCCATAATATGTGTGGTGAAGCTTCTTGGCATCCAGATACTAGGTTTTCTTCACTTTGAGTAGATGTTGACCTGCTTTTATTTTGTATTGTTGTATAGACGGAAAGGAGAAACCATGCTTAGGCCTTCGGGCACGGAGTCTGGAGGAGTATTGTGTTTTGACTGCATTAGAATAGGTAAATGGGATGAATAGGGGGTATGGAAATGAATGTAAGCGCCTATATGTGTCTAAATGATAAGCTGAAAATTGGTCTTCGGACGAGTTGAATTATACGTGTTGTTGTATTTGTTGATGGTCCAAATTTGTGGATCGGGTTAATTGTTGAATTATGATTGTGGCATATCTATCCATGAGATGCCGGGTAGTTGAACTTAAATATGGAGTTGGTCTTAGTGTAGACCGGGGTGGCATGTTGAACAAGTAATGGATGGTTAGTATTTTCCTAATATGTAATATGTGTTCATGTACTATCGCTCAGTGTCGTATGAGTTTGCAGGCTTAGGGAATGAGATTATGAATGTCTAATTGTCTGGGTGTCAGTCATGTGAAATGAACTTTGTTTTGTTTCTTATTGGTTTACAAGTGTGCTTTTGTTCATTGTTTGTTGACTGTTGGATTTGTGTGATATTTGGTTGGCTCAGGTACCACGCCTGGTACAGGTTACATATCGGTTGGCTCAGGTACCAGCCTAGTATAGGTTCTTTAATGGTTGGCTCAGGTACCACGCCTGGTACATGTTATATGATGGTTGGCTCGGGTACCATGCTTGGTACGACATATTATTAGTTGGCTCAAGTACCACGCTTGGTACAAGTCTATTATGGTTGGCTCGGCTACCATGACTGGTATGGGATTGGGTGTTACATGTTTGTTGGTTCCTTGAGTGAGCTGCGTCTATTTGTTACTTGTTGTCCTTACATGTTATTCCTTAGCTGAATCGGGTCTATTTGTTACTTGATGTTCCTTACACGTCGGTTCCTTGAGTGAATCGAGTTATCTGTTATTGATGTTCTTCATATGGTTGGTTCCTGAGAGGGCCAAGATTTATTATTATTTGGCATATAGTGGTCCTTGAAGGGTCGGGTTAGTGTGCTTAAGTGACAAGGTAGTTCTTCTGTGAACTGAGGTCGCATGTTATTAACATAGATGATGTCCTAGGGATCCTTGTTTGGTATGGGTTATGTAAAAAAGATACAAGTTTGTTGTCACTGAGAATTGTCAATGTCGGTTAGACTTGTTACGTGCGGTTGATAAGCTAAATAAGAGACTTGTGGTCGAGTTATAATGTTAACTGTTGTTACTGGTTGAGTATGGACCTGGGGGTCATTGGGGTGGTTTTGTACTAGTAGGTGGTGGTACGATGGGTGTGGTCTATGTCACTATGTAGTGGGGTTTACTTCGAGTTGTTGAGTCATAGTGGTTGACTAGGGTAAGGGGATGGTAGTCCAAGTATAGGAATAGATATCGTTAATGACAAGTGTGATTTAGGAAGTCTAGGTGTCAAGTGACTTGGAAAGTCTAAGGGTTAAGGTGACTTGAGAATGTCCTAGGGGTCGGAGCATAACGCCTCATAGTGGTGGAGTTAGCAGTGGAAGGGATAGGCATGCATGGGTTGATATTGGATTTTGGTAAGATGAATGTTGAAGGGTCGAGTATTGTAATTAATTGTGCATTTCCTTGGATTTCTTATATGATGATATGGAATGGATTCGGGTCAACCAATGATGCCTACCAGTACGTGTGTTTGTACTAATTCTACTCTTGCTATATCTTTTGGGTATAGTCTGGTTACAGGGTTGGTGATATTTCATAGGTACAGGATGACGGTGATCTTCAGCAGCTTCTATTCTTGTTTCCATGGTGGGAGTTGTGTCCTCTTACATTTCTATTTCACTCCTGTAGTAGCTCTTGTATCTGTTTAGACTAGATCCTAGGGAGGGTTGTTTTCCAGTTTAAAAAATGGTATATTGTATTTCTTCTAAGGAGCTTTCCAGAATTAAAAAGGTTTAAAATTGTTTTCATGTATAAAAATTAGGTTATTTACTATTATACTTTGTTTTCTGCAATTTACCTGTTGGATCAGGTTGTGAGGGTTCATCTATCTAAGTGCTTAAAGTAGGCACTCGCACGGCCCAGTAGTTGAGTCGTGACATAACCCGACCTCAAATTAATCTTAGAGAACACTGCTGCACCCTATATATGGTCAAACAGATCATCAATACGTGGTATCAGATACATGTTCTTAATGGTTTCTTATTCTGCTGTCTGTAGACAATATATATATACGCAAGGATTCCTTCATAAATAGAACAAGAGCATCCCACAGAGACACATTACACCTGATAAACCCCTAACTTAGAAGATCCTGGAGCTGTTTCTTAAGCTCCCTCAACTTGGCTAATGACATCGAATATGGCAGAATAGAAATAGGTTGAGTTCCCGGCTTAACATCAATCCCAAGGTTGATATCATGATTAGGAGAATGACCCAATAGATCAATAAAAAACATATCCAGAACTCGTAAACCACTGGAACTGACTCGATAGAAGGTGTGGTGGCACTAGTGTTATGGACGTAAGCAAGATAAGCCAAGCATCCTTTCCCAACCAACCATTTGGCCCTCAG
Source organism: Jaltomata sinuosa (assembly GCA_003996215.1). Lineage (NCBI taxonomy): Eukaryota > Viridiplantae > Streptophyta > Magnoliopsida > Solanales > Solanaceae > Jaltomata > Jaltomata sinuosa. The sequence continues at coordinate 124,051 of QJPP01007358.1, forward strand.
GAAAGATATAAATCCCCTCAGTATGTGTCTCTTGGCACCCATCCATATAATATGAGGGATACCAGGCATCCGTAGAGTAATATTCTTGGCAAACAATCCAACACTGCATGATAAAGAGACAACCAATCCATGCCTAGAATCACATCAAAATCAACCATATCCACCAGGTCTATCCAAAATAGTTACCACACAAGCCCGATATACATGATCCAATACTATAGAATCTACTACTGGGGTAGTTACACACATAGGAACATGCAATAACTCATAAGTAGACTTCAGACGAGTAGCATAATAAGATGACACATAAGAGAATGTAGACCCCAGATTAAATAATGCAGAAGCTGACTGATGACAAATGAAGATATACCTGTGATGACATCATCTGAAGCCTTAGCCTCTGGATGGCCCAAAGACGCATACATGTGGCTTCGACCACCACGACCACCTTGAGAACCTTATATATCACCCTTACTACCCTGCACACCACCTCTGGCCAATAGAATTGAAGCCCTAGGGGTCTGAACCTGTTGACTCCACTAACTCTACTGACCCCGATGTCCAAAACACAAAACCAAGGGATAATCCCTTGCACAGTGACCATACTCATAGAAACCTCGACCTGATGTACCCTACTGAGATAACTCGGTCGAACCATACTGACCACCATAGCCTATAAACCCAAAGCGAGCACCTCATGAAGTTTAAACCAAGATTTGGCTTCCATGACCACTCTAAGCCTCTGTAATCTGTAGTGCCACCTGAACAGGCTGACTAGGCTGGAAATATTATGGATGACCCCTACCGTAGAACCCTCTTCCTTTGTGTTGTGAACCACTAAATCCACCTTGATAGCGAGGTCTCTTATTGTTGCCTTCATAGGCCTTGTGACAAATATCCTCAATGGTGCGAGCATGATCAACAACTCTAAGAAAACTCACCCCTGAAGCCACCAAGTGCTCTGATACCACTCTATCATGATTCAAAATAGGGATGTGATGGAGCCTACTAAAATCCATAATAGGCAAGCCAAACCTAAGAGAATGATAATATAATTAAATACTAAAATAGATAAAATAAAAGAAAAATGATAATACGATAAGGGCCACTAACATAGATATATACAAAATGGCATAAAATATACAATGGGTCCTAAAGAGACCAAGGGAAAAAAATAGATACAAACCGCATTCTGGATATATTGATAGGATGTAGTTTTTGAAATTCTTTAGAGTTCTTCTATGGTGATTTTTGGGCTTCAGGGGTTGTAATGGCTAAAGATACTTTCATATTCTCTTACTTTGTATATGAAATGAGTTAGTAACGATTTGGTTTGATTAAATTGTATTTAGTAAGCTAAATAATAATGAATTGATAAAGATAGTTTAGGTCTTCAGGTGGCTGCACTGCAACTAGCTATGTCCGAAAAGACTTTTCAAGAAATGGTCGAGTTTGTGAAGAAGGTGGAAGGGATTAAGAACCAAGGAGAGGTGAAGGTAGAGGAAAATAAGGCCCTAAAATTGAGTCATTTCAGTGGTACTTATTCAATGGGTCGTGGTTTGCAGGTTACTCTTCTCAACCATTTTATTTAGCTATGCATGTTTCTGCAGGGGGCCCATCTGGGGTTAATGATTAGCCCTATCGAACAGATAGTTATACACCTTCAGCATCTTCAGTCCAGCGACCTACTTTAGATTTCAGATGCCATGAGTGTGAGGGATTGGGTCATATTCGGAGGTTTTGTCCTAACTACTTATCCGCATGACAATTAGCTCAGTAGCCTTCTTCTAGTGCTTTAGTTCTGGCAGGTCATGGTGGTAGAGGATATGGTATGGGTCATCCATAAAGTGCGCATGGTGGTCACCATGCAGGGAGGGGTGGCTACCAAACCAACCATAGTAGAGGACAGGTTGGTCGAGGTGGAACATAGGCTGGTAGAGGTTGTGGTCAGGGTGGTGATAAGGCTCATCTTTATGCTATTCCAGCCTATCCTAAAATTGAAGCTTCTTATGTTGTGATCACAGGTACTATTCATGTATGTGATCTATGACTTTTGTGTTATTTGATCCCAGATCTACCTTCTCTTATGTGTCTGTGAAATTTGCCTTAGGTTGGAACTTAAAATATAAATTCCTTGATGCACCCATGTAAATTCCTTGATGCACCTTTATTGGTCATGTCCAGTGATGATTATGGGGTATAGATTATTGGCAAACTTAGTGATCTTAGATATGGAAGAGTTTTATATTGTTTTGGGGATGAGTTGGTTGTTTTCTCATCGTGATATTCTTGTTTGCTATGCTAAGACTATCACTGTAGCTATGCCCAGGATGGATAAGTTAGAGTGGGAAGGTATTCTTAAGCCTACTCTTTTGAGAATTGTGTCAGCTATTCATGCCCAAAAGTTAGTTAAGTAGGGGTGTAAGGCGTTCCTAACTCACCTTTGGGATGATAGTTTAGCAGTCCCTCATATTGCTTTGGTTCAGTAATGTGTGAATTATTAGAGGTGTTCCTTGATGATCTTTTTGGTATGCCACCCCACTGTGATTTTGACTTTTGTATAGACTTAGAGTCGGGAACCAGCCCTATATCTATCCCTCCTTATAAAATGGCACCAACAGAGTTAAGAGAATTGAAATTCTAGTTGCAAGAGTTGTTGGGGAAGGGTTTTATTCATTTGAGCATTTTGCCTTGGGGTGTTCCTGTGCTTTTTATGAAAAATAAGGATGGTATTATGTGTATGTGTATAGATTACTGACAGTTGCATAAGGTTACTATTCATAACAAGTATCCTTTGCCTAAAATAAATGATCTATTTGACCAGTTGCAGGGAGCCGCAGTGTTCTCAAAGATTAATTTGGGGTCCGGTTACCATCAACTTAAGATTTGGACTGAGGACATCCTAAAGAGTTCCATTTAGACTCGTTATGGACATTACGAGTTCTTAGTTATGTCCTTTGGTTTGACCAACACCCTAACTGTTTTTATAAGCTTGATGAATGGAGTATTCAAGCAGTTTTGGATTTATTTGTTGTTGTTGTCATTGATGATATTCTGGTTTACTGAAAGAGTAAGGAGGACAGAAGCTGACTTGCATACAATGTTGGGGTTGCTTAATGAGAAGCAACTTTATGGTAAGTATTCAAAGTGTGAATTTTGGTTGTCTTCAATGTCCTTTTTGGGACATATGGTATCTAAGAAAGGGGTTATAGTAGACCCACATAAGGTGGACGTTGTTAAGAACTATGCCAGACCGACCTATGTTACAGAGGTTCGTAGTTTTATAGGGTTGGCCAATTAATATTGTCATTTTGTTAAGGGGTTCGCCTCCATTGCTTCGCATATGACTCGCCTGACTCAGAAGGAGGTACCTTTTTTGTGGGATGATAAGTGTGAAGAGAGCTTTAAAAAGCTCAAGACCTTGTTAACTTCAACTCCTATTCTTACCTTGCCTATTATAGGTAAGGATTTCATTGTGTATTGTGATGCTTCACAATCTGGTTTAGGTGTTATTTTGATGCAGGGTTAGAATGTAATTGCTTATGCTTTGAGGCAGGTGAAGTTGTATGAGAAGAACTATCCTACTCATGATTTGGAATTGGCAGTGGTGGTTTTTTCTTTGAAAACTTAGAGACACTACCTCTATGGGGTGAAGTGTGAAGTATCCACATACTATCATAGTTTGCAGCATGTGTTTACTCAGCGAGATCTGAATTTGAGGTAGAGAAGGTGGATGGAGTTGATCAAAAATTATGACATCTCAATTCTGCATCATCTAGGCAAGGCCAATGTGGTGGCAGACGCATTGAGCCAGAAGCCGGCAAGCATGGGAAGTTTCGCATAGTTGGAGGTGTCGAGATGCCTATTGGCTAGAGAGGTACAAACTCTAACTAATGGTTATATGAGGTTGCAGGTGACTTGCAAGGGAGGAGTATTAACCCATATAGAGGCTAATTCTACTTTCTTTGAGAAGATTAAGAATAGGCAATTTGAAGATAAGAAGTTGAATAACGTTAGAGAGAAACCTTACAAGGTGAGGCGAAGGAGGCCATTTTTTATGAAGAAGGGGTGTTGAGGATTTGGGGGCGTGTGTGTGTGCCTCAGGTGGGCAACTTGATTCCCACTATCCTTGATGAGACTCATAATTCTAAGTACTCTGTACATCCGGGTGCAACTAAAATGTATAGAGACTTGAGGCAACATTATTGGTGGCGCAGAATAAAGCGAGACATTACGAATTTTGTGACCAAGTGTCAAAACTATCAGCAGGTTAAGTATGAGCATCATAAACATGGTGAAAATTTTCAAAGTATGTCCATTCTAGAATGGAAGTGGGAGAGAATAACCATGAATTTTATCATAGGTCTTCCTAAGACCCTAAAGAAGTGTCACTCCGTATGAGTTATAGTTGATCAACTGACCAAGTCTACACACTTTATTTTGATAAGAGTGGACTATAATGCAGCCAAGTTGTCTAAGATCTATGTGAAAAAGATTGTGAGACTTCATGGGGTGCCTATTTTCATAGTGTCAGATAGAGGTACACAATTTACGTCCAACTTTTGGGAGAAGTTTAAGTCAAAATTGGGTACTAGGTTGGACCTAAGTACAACTTTTCATTCGTAGACTGACAGGTAGTCAAAATAGATGATTCATGTACTTAAAAATATACTTCAATCTTGTGTGATGGACTTTGAGGGTAAGTGGGACCAATATCTGCATTTGTGTGAATTTGTGTACAACAACAGCTACCACTCCAGCATTGATATAGCTCCTTTTAAAGCTTTATATGGAAAGAGATTTCGATCACTGATTAGATGGTTTGATGCTTTCAAGGTGAGACCTTAGGGAACCGATATGCTAAAGGAGTCAATGGAGAAAGTGAGATTCATCCAGGAGAAGTTAGTGGTAGCTCAGAGTCAATAGAAAGAGTATGCAGATAATAAGGTAAGGGATGTGCTATTTAAGAAAGGTGAGAAAGTTTTGCTTAAAGTTTCACTCATGAAGAGTGTAATGAGATTCAGAAAGAAAAGGGAATTAAATTTGAGGTATATCAAACCCTTTGAGCTTTTGAATAGGGTAGGGTTAGTAGCGTATAGGTTGGCTCTACCTCCTAGTTTGTTAGGGGTACATCCAGTATTTCAGGTGTCAAAGCTAAAGAAGTACCACAGAAATAGAGATTACATTATTTATTGGGATTCAAAATTGCTTGATAAGGAGCTCTCTTTTTAGGAGGACCCAATTACGATCATGGATAGGGATGTGAGGAAGATGAGGGACAAAGTCATTCTGTCGGTAAAGGTTCAGTGGAGAAATTTTCTGGTTGAGGAAGCCATAAGGGAGATGGAAACGGATATGAGCAAGCGTTATCCATACTTGTTCATCAACTCAAGTAATTCTTTTGCCCATTTGTTGCATTATTTTGATTAGTTCTTGTTCAGGGACGAACAAGGGGTAAATTGGTGTCTAATGTAACAACACAAATTGTAGTTGTGCTAAAATAGAGAGTAAAGCTTCACTTAGTTTCCCCTTAGACCAAAATTTAAAAATTCTGGATTGGCCTAGTTTCAGGTATAAATTGAGTGTGTGATAGTCTAGGGGAATCTGGGAGTTATTAGGGTGTTAGTTTGTACTTTTGATTGTACTTTGTGTTAGAGGATGAGCTTAGAAAGTTATAAAAACTTTTAGTGCATAAAATGGGTTAGTAGAACTCCGGTTATAGAGATTATCGTGAAAGAGTCAGTTTGTAACATCAAATTTTGAGAAGAGTATTGTGAAAGGGAGAGAGTTGGGACCAAGTATCAAGCTAATAGTTTGGGGTTGCTGCAGTGACAGAAGTGCCACTGCAGCAATGTCGGTGCAGCGGCAAAAGTCTCACCACAACGACAACCCTTTTTGGCCTAGGTGCCACTGCAGCGGCAGATCTTCCATTGCAGAGGTGCCGCTGCAGCAACAAAAGTATCGTTGTAGCATCGAAAACACAGTATGCCAGTTTTTAAAATCAGGAAAATCCATTTTTCATCCCCACTTTTCTAAAAATGTTCAAGGGCTTAGCAAGGGCGATTCTTCAGAACTTTTGGGGTTTTCCATCTTTGAGGTAAGGTTTCTTTATACTTTAAAATTGAATTACTCCTTTAGATTCTTAGGATTGTAAGAATCATAGCCATGGTGGAATTTGAAATTTAGCCCTATGTTATGAACTGGTGGGAATTGGTGAAGAATGATATTTTTTATCAGTTATTATTGGTTCTAGTAGGCTAGAAAACACTTTCTATGGTAGAATTCATGATTGTGAGTTAAATTATGAAGAATTCAAAAAGTTTAAAGGGTAGAAAACCCTAAGGTGATGAACTAGGTTAAGTTCATGAGTTAATTTGATAAATGTGAGTTCCTAATGCTTAGGAAGGGTGAATTGTTGTGGTAAAGTTTGTGTATCTGTTGTTTATGGATCAAGAACGGGCAGAAATCAAAAGAAAGGGAAAGATTGTGGTGTAATATCATTTTCAGGAAAGGAATCGAGGTAGGTTATGGTTTAATAGTAGTAAAGACTTGCTTGACTCTATGCTTATATGTAAGTTGGGTGTTTGTGATTTGCTTTCAGGTATTACTTATGATTATTGACTGTATCATGCATTAAACATATGGTTTTGAGATGGTATTGAGGTGATATATGAATCAGGTGTCATGCTGACACTGTTATTAGAATGGGTGTCACACTAACACTGGTACATGGACAGAGCTCATCCTCTATAGGTCATAGCTGAGAGTCCCTGTCGACTCTAGTATGTGTATACATCTTGCATGCATGCAATCATCATTTCAGTAGACTTATATTTGTGATGACTATTATTGAAGGAATTTGCCTAAGTGTAGTTGATTACTTGTATAATTGTATCTTGTTGATATAAAGTGTTATGAATGTACTTGCTTGTCAACCAATTGTGAGTTGTGTTTTGATTGTTATTACTTGTATTTCACTTTATTATTTGTATGGTGTTGAGTTGAGTCGAGCGATGTGTCATGCCCCGAGGCTACCCCCTAGACGTAACATGGTACTTGAGACCACAAGTGGTCCCAAGTTAACTCTTGGCATGTGCATAACTTAGGAATAATATACTTAATCATAGCTGAAGCATAATTAATAGAAGTTGGCAAACAAACTCTATATAAGATAAAGTTCTAAGAGTATCAAATCCGAAACATGAAAGACGAACATCCAACTATGTCTGAAAAGCCTCTACATAAGACATAATGAGTTGCTGGGACAAGACCCCACCTAACTCGAAGTACTGAAAAAAGCCATAAAAGTAACTAGACTCATAACTAGTCCTCTAAATATGAGGACTCACCAATAATATTGGATAGCCGACGGTCTCTAGCCACGATCCTGAGAGTGGGAACCTGAATCTGCATCATAATAGGATGCAACACAAGAATATGCATCAGTACTATGGAATGTACCGAGTATGCGAGTTTATGCAATAACATGGTAAAAATATACTTAAAACATGCTTAAAGCTGATTCCATGCATAATAAGAGATACCGTAAGTAATTATCATAGTTTAAGCATAAGACACAAAATAGAAGTCAAACTTCAAAATAGGATATTATATAACTTTAATAGCTTGGAAACATTTATACGAGAGTTTTTTTCTTAATCGATATTAAACCATGATGAGCTATATGGAGTCCAGTATCATGCGCTCACACTAAAAAAGATTGTCCTAACCGGCCAAGGTTAGAACCATGTTCATAAGGATCCTGTCATAAGCCACAGAGGGCAACCTACGATAGCAATGTAGTTTGGACTTGGTTATCTAGAACCCACATCGCTCGATGCTAAATACAACTCCAAAAATATATCATGAGGGTCACATACATGTGACATATCTAGATGTCAAAACTTATTCATAATCATGTTCATAACCCGGATCATCATAATATTCATAAACCTCATTTTAGGAATTAATTCATGAGTATTGATGGCACATCGGGATATCTTGTCTTTCATAAAGAATCATGTCTTAAGATTTTGCATGACACTAGTTCAATTCCATATTCATACATAATTTCATAAAAAAAATAGGAACTAGGCATGCAATTTCTTGAAATTCATGAGGTAATGCTATCAAAATATGTCAATTTGCTTAAATCAATCCATGCCTGCAAAATTGACTAGGCTTAACTTTCAATTTATGAAGTAGGAATTTACTTATAGAAACCCATACAAATCCATGCAATTTAGGATTAGATATCATAGGAGAATCATGAGAAAATAATTTATTGAAAAGCCCATTACAATTGGGTAAGAACCCTAAAGTGAAAGTTCATAAAAATCAATATAGAATTTTAGGGGTTTTGGGCATAAGGGTGAAAGAATCCCTTATTGAATACCCACATACCTGAGTTGAAGCTTTCTTAATCTAGGACTTGAGGGATGGAGACTTGGAGATGGAATCCTTAGCATGGATCTTGGGAGAATGGAGTTCTTTTATTTTTTAGAGCTTGAATGAGAGTTTGTGAGAAGACTTAGACTAATTGAGGTTAAAACCCTCCTAGAATAGCCCAAAATGACTTAACTTAGGAGTTAAAAGGGTGGGTAATTACAAAAATACCCTTGTGTAAAAGCTGGGAAAAACTAATTAAAGACCTCGGCTTCAAGTTCCACGGGTCCTTTCCACGTACCGTAAATGGAACCATGGCTCGTGGATTGAGGTTGTGGTTCCTGAGCCAAAAATTAGGCTACTGGTCTGAGATCCACGAGTGAGGTCTATGACTCGTGGATTGATCCACAGACCGTAGAAACCTCTTGTGGTTTCTGAGGGAATTCACTGCCCTCAGTCTGAGTTCCATGAACTGGTTCCATGACTCGTGAAACTATCCACAAACTGTGAAACCTAGTCGTGGTTCTCAAACCTAAGGATGGTCTACTGGATTGGTTTCATGAGTCCCTTCCAAGACTCATAGTTCAGTCCATGGCTCGTGGTCTGAGCTCGTGATTCCTGGGAACATCAAAATTTTCAGAGTTTCTAAGTTTAAAAGTTGGTTCAAATTCTGGAGTGTTACAATATCTCCCCCTTGGGGATCATTCATCCTCAAATGAAGACTAAGTAAGGAAAATTTGGAGAGAAAATAGCAATACCAACCAACAAAACATGAAAATTGAAGAATAATCATGAAGACTGAGTTCCAACTTAAAAACATGATTGAACTAACTTCGAAAAATATGAATACATGCTAAGATCATGAGGAAAAATGATGGGGTAAAACTGGAGGGACATACTAAGGAGGAAACTACTACCTCAAACTGAAACTAGATCGGAAGGAAAGAGATGAAGGTACTTGGCTTTCATGGGTGCTTCTGGTTCCCAAGTAGCTCCCTCAACTAGCTGGTTCCTCCAAAGAACTTTCATCGAAGTGACTTCATTGTTCCTTGACCTTAGAAACTATCAATCAAGAATCTCAATAGGAACTTTCTCATAAGTGAGGTTGTCCTTCACACCCACATCCTCTAAAGATACAATCAAGATCAGATCGCCCAGACACTTCTTCAACAAGGAAACATGGAAAAATGGATGAACCGCTTCTAGATTGGCTGGAAACTCCAACTCATAAGCAACACTACCAATTCTCCTAAGAATCCTTTAGGGACCTACATAGCGGGGACTAAGATTTCCCTTCTTACCAAACCTCATCACACCCTTCATGGGTGAAACTTTCAGACATACCTAATCATCCACCTCAAACTCCAATTCTCTCCTTATCACATGTGTATACGATTTCTGTCAACTCTAAATGGTCTTCAACCTCTCCCTAATAATTTGAACCTTCTCCATAGTAGTATGAACCAAATTTGGACCAATCAAAGCTTCTTCACCTACCTCAAACCAACCGATAGGAGACCTATACCTCTGCCCGTAAAGTGCCTCATATGGAGCCATCTGAATTCTAGAATGAAAGTTGTTGTTGTAGGCAAACTCAATAAGAGGTAAGTGATCATCCCAATTACCTCTGAAATAAATCACATAAGCTTTCAACATATCCTCTAAGGTCTGAATAGTACGCTCGGTCTGGCCATCCGTCTGTGGGTGAAAAGTTGTGTTAAGTCTCACCTGAGTACCAAGACCCTTCTGAAATGATCTCTAAAATTGGGATGTGAACTGAGTACCCCTATCTTATATGATAGACAATTGAACCCCATGTAATCGGACTATCTCACGGATGTAGAGTCTGGCATAATCCTTTGTTGAATCAGTAGTCTTAACAGCCAAGAAGTGGGATGACTTAGTCATCCTATTGACAATCACCCAAATAGAATCATGCTATCTGTGAGTATGAGGTAAGCCTATAATTAAGTCCATATTGATCACTTTCCATTTTTAAGTAGGAAGATCAATAGCTTGAGTCATGCCACCCGGTCGTTGATGTTTTACCTTCACTTGTTGATAGTTGGGACATTTAGCCACAAAGTCTGTCATGTCCCTCTTCATGCCATTCAACCAATAGACTTCTCGTAGGTCATGGTACATCTTGGTGGCACCGGGGTGGATGGAATATCTGGAGCTATAAGCCTCTATCATAATTTGTTGTCTCAAATATCTATATCTGGCACACACAATCGACCCTAATATCAAAGCACACCATATCTCTCTTAGGAGAAAACCTCAACCCTCTACTGATGGACTGCACCCTTCAACTGATGAAAAATAAGGTCACTATCTTGCTTCTCCTTCACCCCAACTACCAAAGATGATTTGAACCCATTCAGAACAATAACACCATCATCCGCTGAATCTATAAGGCGAACTCCCAATCGAGAAAGTCTATGAACATCCTTGGATAACTCCTTCTTTTCATCCTCTACCGAAGACACACTGCCCATAGACAACCTACTTAGTGCATCAACCACTACATTGGCCTTACCCGGATGGTAAAGCACACTCTTATCATAATCCTTAAGAAGCTCAAGCCACCTTCTTTGATGAAGATTCAATTTCTTCTGAGTGAACACATACTGAAGAATCTTATAATTGGTGAATACATCCACATGACACCATACAAGTAATGTATCCAAATCTTCAAGGTAAAGACTATAGTTGTTAACTCAAGATCATGAATCGAGTAGTTCTTCTCATGAATCTTAAGTTGTCTGGAAGCATAACCAACAACCTTACCACATTACATCAAAACACAACCCAAACCAATTCTAGAAGTATCATAATACACAACAAAGCCATCTAAGCCCTTGGATAGAGCGAAAATATGGGTCGTGGTCAATCTAGTCTTCAATTCCTGAAAGTTCTTTTCACAGTCATTTGACCATTGAAACTTAACCTTTTTCTGAGTCAACTTGGTCAATGGGGTAGCTATGGATGAGAATCCTTTCACAAATCTCCTGTAGTAACCAGCCAAACCCAAAAAGATCTTAATATCTGACGGGGAAGTGGGTCTAGGCCAATTTTTCACTACCTCTATTTTCTGCGAATCAACTTGAATACCATCTCTAGTCAGAATATGACCAAGAAAAGCAACAGATTGCATCCAGAATTCACACTTGCTGAACTTAGCAAATAATTGTCAATCCTTGAGAGTTTGCAAAACAACCCTCAAATATTTCGCATGCTTACTCTCACTTCGAGAGTAGATAAGAATATAATAAATGAAAACAATCACAAACATATCCAAATATTATTTGAACACACACCTCATCAAGTCTATAAAGGCTCAGGAGCGGTCGTTAGTCCAAAAAACATAACCATAAATTTATAATGACCATACCGAGTTTTGAAGGTTGTCTTTAGAATGTCACACTCTCGAAATCAGAGTTGATGATAACCGGATCTAAGGTCAATCTTAGAGAAGTAGCTGGCACCATGAAGCTGATCGAATAAGTCATTAATCTTAGGAATGGCATACTTATTCTTAATTGTGACCTTGTTCAATTGACGGTAGTCGATACACATTCTGAGAGAATTATCTTTCTTTTGCACGAATAGGATCGAAGCACCCCATAGAGAGATGTTGGGTCAAATAAAACCCTTATCAAGAAGGTCCATCAATTGATCCTTCAATTCCTTCAGCTCCGCTGGAGCTATTTTGTAAGAAGGAATAGATATAGGATGCATATCTGGGAGGAGATCTATCCCAAAGTTAATCTCCCACTCGGGAGGGACTCTGGGCAAATCCTCGGGGAACACTTCTAGAAATTTATTCACAATAGGAACTGACTGGAGTTGATGATAATCGAATCTAAGGTCGGTCTTGGAGAAGTAGCTAACATCCTGAAGCTGATCGAACAAGTCATCAATCTTAGGAATGGGATACTTATTCTTGATTGTGACTTTGTTTAACTAATGGTAGTTAATACACATTTTTGAGAGAACCATCTTTATTTCACATGAATAGGATTGGAGCACCCTATTAAGAGATGTTGGGTCGAATAAAACCCTTATCAAGAAGATTCTTTAACTGATCTTTCAATTCCTTCAGCTCCACTGGAGCCATTCTATAAGGAGGAATAGATATAGGATGTGTATCTGGGAGGAGATCTATACCAAAGTTAATTTCCCACTTGGGAGGAACTCTGGGCAGATCCTCAGGGAATACTTCTGGAAATTCATTCACAATAGGAACTGATTAAAGGGATGGGGTCTCGAATTTTGAATCTATAACCCGAACTATAAGATAGACATAACCCTTAGAACTCATCTTCCTAGCCTTGAGATAATATATGAAACCACCCTTTAAGGACGAAGGACTACCTTGCCCCTCCAAGATAGGTTCATTTGGAAACTTGAAACTGACAACTCGGGTGCGATAATCACTCCAGGCATAACATCAATGTAACCAATCCATACCAAGAATAACATCAAAATTGATCATCTCTAACTCTACTAGATTAGCTGAAGTGACTCTATGAAGGACTGAGATAGGATAATTTCTCGAAATTCTCTTGTCTAGGACTGGTCACAAAAGACAAGGAGGAAAGTATAAAACTCGAAAGAGAAGACTTGAAACATACCAGTGACAATATCTGGGGAACTCTCCTAAACCTAGCGAGATGACATAGCATATGACGACCCTAGAGCTGACCATCACCAGTGCCGGAAGTGGTACCCTGCTGAACTGAACGACCTGCTGGAGGTGCTGAAGTAGACTGTGTCCTGCTATCTCCATGTCCCTTCTTGGCTGAAGGGAAATCCTTAATCATATGTCCAACCTGTTCATACCCAAAGCATCCACCTGTGCCATAACGGCACTCTACAGGGTGATTCTTCCCACACTTGTTGCAAATAGGGTAGGAGGCCCCTTTTGCAATACTCCCCTGAGACTGCGAACCTGATCCTCTACATTTCTGATCATGCCTAGGTCTAGGGGCCTAAGTAGGAGCACTAGTTGTTGAAGGCATGGGTCCTGATGACCTCTTTTGAAATGAAGAACGATGTTCTCCTCCGGACCTCTGATAGCTAAAACTCGAACTATCTGATTTGGCCCTCTTGTTCTCCCTTGTCATTTCCTTCAACTTATCTTTCTCAATCTGTTGGGCATGAGTCATAAACTTAGACATATCCACATCCCTCAATAGCATAGAGGACCTGCATTCCTTCTTCACTAAGTCAGATACCCCATAAATGAACTTGTTCATCCTATCCCTCCGATTGAACACCATAGAAGGAGCATATCAAGAAAGCTGGGTAAACCTCAATCCATATTCTTGAACCGACATAGATCCTTGCCTTAAAGTCATGAACTCCTTGGTCTTAACCTCCCTCAACTCCCTAGGGAAGAATCAATAAAGAAATTCTCCCTCAAAGTACTCCCAAGTCGTAGGGATCGTATCCCTAGCCCTAGTATCCTTCCAATGAGTATACCAAATGTAATCCACATCCTTGAGCTGATAGGAAGCTAGCTCAACACCATTCACACTGATAACCTGCATCACCTTTAAAATCTTCTTCACCTTGTCCATGAAATTTTGTGGGTCTTCACCAACCTTAGTGATAACGCCTAAATTACACCTCAACTAAGAAGCGTAAGTGGTCGTTGTAAATTAAGAAACCAACCAAGGTTGGGGTCGATCCCACAGGGAATAAGCTGCAAGTTAAGTCATTAGTAACTTAGATGACTAATAATCAATAGTTTTCGGTGATAGGGGGTTTGTATTGATCAAAATTTGATTGTTTCAAATAGTAAGCAAGAAATTACAATAAGTAAAATTCAATAAGATAGGAAAACTAGGGATCTGTTCACCATGCCTCAATCAACAACCTCGGGCTAGAGTTCAACAGGGTTCTTTTCATATGCCTAATACGAAGTAATTGAAATCATTCTTACATCTAAACGTTTCTCAACCAAATAGACGTATTATCTTTTCAATTCTCTCGAACTTGAAAAGAATACAATCACAAAACTAAATTTATACCCCAAGTACATTAACCTTGCTGAAGCGTCAATCATTAGATGGGAGTTAGTAGTCCCGAATACTTGTTGTTAATCTAATTTTCTGGGTTTTAATTCCTCTGTTCAAGCAAATCAAACCTAGATTTGTTCTAATATTTGCAACCATTAGAAAATGATAAAAACATAAGATTAACAACATACTACGCAATATATATTGAACCCAATATCACCCGAACCCAATACCTTTTCAACTATTTTCTATCTTGGTTTAATTTCCTGCAAGTTAAACATAAAACCATCAAAAACAACAATGGTTGCTTGAAAACTCACGATTATTCTTAGTTAAAGGAGTCAAATTTGTGGTAGAACGCCGGCATATCAACACCCTCAACTTAAAACGTTCGCTTGTCCTCAAGCAACATGACAACAAAAACAAAAGAGACGACTCAACTAAGAATACAACCAACATGTCTCTAGCAAACCATGGTCATTCAACAGTTTAATCAATTAAAACCAATCCCCCCGGTACTCCATAAGTGTTTGAAAGATTAACTTGTAAGGATCCAAGCATGTCATTCCACTATGATAGAATATTTTACATACACACAAAGCAGTTATCCCAACAATCAGTAGATAATACCGAAATCCCGGTGCCCTGACCACAAAGAAGTCCTACACATAAGATTTTGGGACTAAGTAAGATGCTCACACTCACAAATGATTTCAAACCGTGCACATGTGATACCATAGGTTTTCCCTTGCTATTCTATTTCAGTTTTTCAGAAAGTCACTCATGATCAATACAAGACTTGTTTTGGCTTGTAATGAGGATTCAGGTGCAGGTAGGATACATTTGGAGAATAGTGATTAAACTCTCCTTGTAATCATCGACCTATTATTTTCATTCAACCTTATTCCATCCATTCTTAATCACCTTTGGTTTCCTTATTTATTGCTAAAGGTGTGGCCTTTTTAACTTGATAACTCTTTTTCTTTCTTTTTCACTTCTTTTTCAGTTCTTTTTTTGTCTTTTCATTTGGCACACGCCTGCACTTTCTATACAAGCAAAAACCAATTGAGCACAACCCCATTTTTCTTATCATGTAAATCTATAGTAGCCACCCTCAACTTAGGCTTATTGCCTGAGTTGAGGTACACGATGTCCAAGGAGGGACCAGGGCCAAAATAGAGATTCAAAGCTAAAAGGGAAAGATAAGAGGTTATCGAATGAACAAAGTCAACTTTGGCTCAAACAGGGATCAAAGGGATTATTTACATTTGGATGGTCTTTTATGCTAAGCGGACTGCACACAGAAAGGGCATGTGATCCTTTCCTAATCGACTAACTTCAAATGTAACAGAATAGGCCGGGCAAGTTCTAGATGCATGCACAGAGTAAGATGTTATAACAATAAGCTCACACACACTTGGCACCAAGAAACTATACCACTACCAACTATAAAAACAACAGCTCGACTTAAGCATAATTATTACCATCATATGCACTTAATGACATTCAAGGATCCAGAACAGTCAATCATTTCAAACATAAGTACAAAATTAACTTTTTCAGAGGGGGATCCTTTTTATTTCAACTTACAAAAATCCATGCTTGCTATAGACAACACAACACAACTCAACACAAACAAAATTTAAATGACAATCTAAACATGCCGGTTCTACTAGATATCACACAAAAGGGAAAAGAAACACGGCAACAAAAACCCTCGGTGGTGATAGACTCACAGGTCTTCCAACACCCTCAACTTAGACTCATACATTATCCCCAATGCATACATATGAAAGATAAAACTATGAGAGAAAGGAATACATTTGAAGTCCTTAGGCCTTAGAGTCTAGTACGATGTTGGAGACCGTCAGGGTCTCCAAAGTAGGAGCAGTCTCTGGAATAGGTGCAAGTGACATCAGCTAGTTGGGCTCTAAATTAATCTTGTCTCAACTCCTCAGCTACATCATCGCATAAAGTAGTAGCATCCTCGATGTTAGCATTGTTCAGGTTCTGATGATCAGCAGCAGGTTGTTGAAGCCTTACTGCTTCACGTTGTTGTGCATTCATGTTTAGCCTCAAAGTCTTTGCAAGCTCGGGGTCGTATGGTAAGATTGGGTCACCCGAGCATTGGGTACTTTGCATGCACAAATATGTACCCTATAGTCACAAAAACAACAAATAAAAGTAAAAGCAGGAAATATAACTAAGAGTCAAATAAACATACCGGACTTAATAAACAATCGTATTCACCGACAATGGTGCCAAAATTTGATAACGCCCAAATTACACCTCAACTAAGAAGCGTAAGCGATCATTGTCAAATATAGAACCTAACCAAGGTTGGGGTCAATCTCACAGGGAATAAGGTACAAGTTAAGTCGTTAGTGACTTAGATGACTAATAATCAATAGTTTTCGGTAATAGGGGGTTTGTATTGATCGAACTTTGATTGTTTCAAATAGTAAGCAACAAATTACAATGAGTAAAATTCAATAAGATAGGCAAACTAGGGATGTGTTCACCATGGCTCAATCAACAACCTTGGGCTAGAGTTCAACGGGGTTCTTTTCATATGCCTAACACGAAGTAATGGAAATCGTTCTTACATCTAAACATTTCTCAACCAAATAGACGCATTATCTTTTCAATTATCTCAAACTTGAAAAGAATACAATCACAAAAATCAATTATACCCCAAGTAGATTAACCTCACTAGAGCGTCAATCATTAGACAGGAGTTAGTAGTCCCGAATCCTTATTGTTATTCCAATTTTCTGTGTTTTAATTCCTTTGTTCAAGCAAATCAAACCTAGACTTGTTCTAATGTTCTCAACCATTAGAAAATGATAAAAACATAAGATTAACAACTACTATACAATATATATTGAACCCAATATCACTTGAATCCTAGATCTTTGCTATGACATGGCTCCCACAACCCTAGTTGTGGGAAGCTAGCTACTCATGCTAGTAGAGAAAGAGAAGACAAGAGTATTCATGATATAAAGAAATGATTCTTACAATATATGAACACAAGCTTCAATTATCCAAGAACACGAAGCCAAAAATCCCAAGAACAATTGAAGAAGAAAAAGAAAATGTGTTTGGCATACTTCTGCCTTCAAAACTCATCCAAAACGCCTCACAGAATAATGGGTAATGGATAATGAATAATAATGAAATTAACCAGTGGGTATTTATACTTGTCTAGGAAAATAATATCCTAAAATAGAACTCGGAATCCTGCTTTAGTCGTGATGGGTTGGATGACGAACCATCAGGCTTGTGATGACTCATCACTTTAACCGTCACAACTTCCAGTGAGCTGAAGACTCTGCTTCAAGTTGACGAATCTTTGTGTAAATCGCATTTGTCAAATGAGTTTTATGTACAAATTTGGTCTCGTCTTGATGGTTCACTGTGATGAGTCGTCATGGATTTGATGACTCGTCATGGCAGTGGTCATGGCTAAACAGTGAGCTAGAGCTTTTGCTTTGGTGTGGTGGCTTGTTGTGACGCCTCCCCATGGACTTGGAGAATTGTCATGGGAGTCGTCATGGCTAAACAGTGAGATGGAGCTTCTGCCTTGTTGTGGTGGTTTGCCTGGTGATTCACCAAGTCCGTGGTGACTCTTCAGGTAAGTCACCAACCTTAACCAGTGGGTTGTTTTGACTTGGTAGCTTGCATGGTGATTCACCAAGTCCGTGGTGACTCTTCAGGTGAGTCACACCCTTAACCAGTGGGATGTTTTGATACTTTTTCAACTATTTTCTATCTTGGTTCAATTTCCTGCAAGTTAAACATAAAACCATCAAAAACAACAATGGTTGCTTGAAAACTCATGATTATTCTTAGTTAAAGGAGTCAAATATGCCGTATAATGCCGGCACATCAACACCCTCAACTTAAAACATTCGTTTTTCCTCAAGCAACATGACAACAAAAACAAAAGAGATGACTTAACTAAGAATACAACCAACATGTCTCTAGCAAACCATGGTCAATCAACAGTTTAATCAATTTAAACCAATCCCCTCGTACTCTACAAGTATTCGAAAGATTAACTTGTAAGGATCCAAGCATGTCTTTCCGATATGATAGAATATTTTACATACACACAAAGCAGTTATCCCAACAATCAGTAAATAATACAGAAATCCTGGTGCCCTGACCACAAAGAAGTCCTACACACAAGATTTTGGGACTAAGTAAAACGCTCACACTCACAAATGATTTCAAACCGTGCACATGTGATACCATAGGCTTTCCCTTGCTATTCTATTTCAATTTTTCAGAAAGCCACTCAAGATCACTACAAGACTTGTTTTGGCTTGTAATGAGGCTTCGGGTGCAGGTAGGATACATTTGGGGAATAGTGATTAAACTCTCCTTGTAATCATCAACCTATTAGTTTCATTCAACCTTATTCCATCCATTCTTAATCACCTTTGGTTTCCTATTTTCTTGCTACAAGTGTGGCCTTTTTAACTTGAAAACTCATTTTCTTTCTTTTTCACTTCTTTTTCAGTTCTTTTTTTGTCTTTTCATTTGGCACACGCCTGCACTTTCTATACCAACAACAACCAATTGAGCACAACCCCATTTTTCTTATCATGTAACTCTATAATAGCCACCCTCAACTTAGGCTTATTGCCTGAGTTGAGGTACACAATGTCCAAGGAGAGACCAGGGCCAAAATAGAGATTCAAAGTTAAAAGCGAAAGATAAGAGGTTATCGAATGAACAAAGTCAAATTTGGCTCAAACAGGAATCAAAGGGATTATTTACATTTGGATGGTCTTTTAGGCTAAGCGGACTGCACACAAAAAGGGCATGTGATACTTTCATAAGCGACTAACTTCAAACTTAACAGAATAGGCCGGGAAAGTTCTAGATGCATGCACATAGTAAGACTTTATAACAATAATCTCATACACACTTGGCACCAAGAAACTATACCACTACCAACTATCAAAACAATAGCTCGGCTTAAGCACAATTATTACCATCATATGTACTTAATGACATTCAAGTATCCAGAACAGTCAATCATTTCAAACATAAGTACAAAATTAACTTTTTCAGAGGGGGCTCTTTTTTATTTCAAATACAAAAAGCCATGCTTGCTATAGACAACACAATACAACTCAACACAAACAAAATTTAAATGACAACCTAAACATGCCAGTTCTACTAGATAGCACACCAAAGGGAAAAGAAACACGGCAACAAAAACCCTTGATGGTGATAGACTCACAAGTATGCCAACACTCTCAACTTAGACTCATACATTGTCCCCAATGCATACATATGAAAGCTAAAATTATGAGAGAAAGGAATACCTTTGAAGCCCTTAGGCCTTAGAATCTAGTACGATGTTGGAGACCGCCAGGGTCTCCAAAGCAGGAGTAGTCTCTGGAATAGGTGCAAGTGACATCAGCCAGTTGGGCTCTAAATTACTCTTGTCTCAACTCCTCAGCTAGTAGCATCCTCGATGTTAGCATTATTCAGGTTCTATTGATCAGCAGCAGGCTGTTGAAGCCTTACTGCTTCACATTGTTGTTCATTCATGTTTAGCCTCAAAGTCTTTGCAAGCTCAGGGTCGTATGGTATGATTGGTTCACCCGACCGCTGGGTACTTGGCAATCACAAATATATACCCTACAGTCACAAAAACAATAAATAAAAGTAAAAGCAGGAAATATGACTAAGAGTCAAATAAACATATCGGACTTAATAAACAACTGTATTCACCAAAAATGGTGCCAAAATTTGATAATGCCCATATTACACCTCAACTAAGAAGCGTAAGCGTTCGTTGTCAAATATAGAACCCAACCAAGGTTGGGGTTGATCTCACAGGGGATAAGGTGCAAGTTAAGTCGTTAGTGACTTAGATGGCTAATAATCAATAGTTTTCAGTAATAGGGGGTTTGTATTGATCGAACTTTGATTGTTTCAAATAGTAAGCAACAAATTACAATGAGTAAAATTCAATAAGATAGGCAAACTAGGGATGTGTTCACCATGGCTCAATCAACAACCTTGGGCTAGAGTTCAACGGGGTTCTTTTCCTATGCCTAACACGAAGTAATTGAAATCGTTCTTACGTCTAAACTTTTCTCAACTAAATAGACGCATTATCTTTTCAATTATCTCAAACTTGAAAAGAATACAATCACAAAACTCAATTTATACCCCAAGTAGATTAACCTCGCTAGAGCGTCAATCATTAGACAGGAGTTAGTAGTCCCGAATTCTTATTGTTAATCCAATTTTCCGGGTTTTAATTCCTTTGTTCAAGAAAATCAAACCTAGACTTGTTCGGATGTTTTCAACCATTAGATAATGAAAAAAAACATAAGATTAACAACATACTATGAAATGTATATTGAACCCAATATCACTCGAATCCAAGATCATTGATATGCCATGGCTCCCACAACCCTAGTTGTGGGAAGTTAGCTACTCATGCTAGTAGAGAAAGAGAAGACAAGAGTATTCATGATATAAAGAAATGATTCTTACAATATATGAACACAAGCTTCAATTATCCAAGAACACGAAGCCAAAAATCCTAAGAACAATCGAAGAAGAAGGAAGAAAATATGTTTGGCGTACTTCTGCCTTCAAAACTCATCCAAAACGTCTCACAAAATAATGGGTAATGAATAATGAATAATAATGAAATTAACCCTAGCAGTGGGTATTTATACTTGTCCAGGAAAATAATATCCTAAAATAGAACTCAGAATCCCGCTTTAGTCGTGATGGGTTGGCTGACGAACTGTCAGGCTTATGACGACTCGTCACTTGAACCATCACAACTTCCAGTGAGATGAAGACTCTGCTTCAAGTTGATGACTCTTTGTGTAAATCGCATTTGTCAAACGAGTTTTATGTACAAATTCTGTCTCGTCTTGATGGTTTACTGTGATGAGTCATCATGGCTTTGATGACTTGTCATGGCAGTCATCATGGCTAAACAGTGAGCTGGAGCTTCTGCCTTGGTGTGGTGGCTTGTTGTGACGACTCCTCATGGACTTGGAGAATCATCATGGGAGTCTTCATAGCTAAACAGTGAGCTGGAGCTTCTTCCTTCGTGTGGTGGTTTGCCTGGTGATTCACTAAGTCTGTGGTGACTCTTCAGGTGAGTCACCACCCTTAACCAGTAGGCTGTTTTGACTTGGTGGCTTGCCTGGTGAGTCACCAAGTCTGTGGTGACTCTTCAGGTGAGTCACCACCCTTGACCAGTGGGTTGTTTGGATACTTTTTCAACCATTTTCTATCTTGGTTAAATTTCCTACCAGTTAAACATAAAACCATCAAAAATAGCAACGGTTGCTTGAAAACTCACGATTATTCTTAGTTAAAGGAGTTAAATATGTCGTAGAACGCAAACACATCACTTAGAACCCAAAAACTCAAGTGGGTTCATACAAATAAAGTCTTGAACTCTAGCAGCAACTGCCCTACCATGACGATTAGCAGGAACAAGTGCTGGTGGATTTTCTTGGTTGGCCATTGCATGAGCTAATATCTGAATGGTGATCCTGAACTCTGTATTAGTGACCTCGTGGTCTAGAATTGAAGGATTATCATTTCGAGCATTGGCTCGATGAGGTATGGCACGGCGGGGAGGCCTAATCTGAAATGCATAAAGATTGGATTAGAGGAGTAATAGAGTTAATCTCTATCGCATGATATTGATCATGAAAGAAGTGAAGTTTTTTCTAAAACATCTCGTAGCTTCCCTCTCAAAAGTGTGGGATGCTTTACACCCATGAAAAGACTCTACTCGTTGCGGCTTTTAGACATCCTAGGACTCTTGAAACTGATGCTCTAATACCAAGTTTGTCATGCCCTAAAGCTACCCCTTAGATGTAACACGGGACCCAGGATAACAAATGGTCCCAAGTTAACCCTTGGCATGTGCATAACTTAGGCGTAATGTAATTATTCATAGAGAAAGCATAATCAATAGTAGTAGGCAAACCAACTCTATATAAGATAAAGGTCTAAGATTATCAAATCTGAAACATGAAAGACGATATCCAACTATGTCTGAAAAGCCTCTACATAAGACATCATGAGTTGCTGGGACAAGACCCTAGCTAAATTAAAGTATTGAAGAAAGCCATAAAAGTAACTAGACTCATAACTAGTCCTAGAAAAATAAGGACTCACCAACAAGTACTAGTAGTCGGCGGTCTCTAGCCATGAGCCTGAGAATGGGATCCCAAATCTATATTCTAATAGGATGTAGCACAAGAATATGCATTAGTACTATGGAATGTACCGAGTATGTGAGTTTATGCAATAACATGGTAAAAACATACTTAAAATATGCTTAAAGTTGATTCCATGCATAATAAGAGATATCGTAAGTAATTATCATAGTTTAAGCATAAGACATGAAATAGAAGTCAAACTTCAAAATAGGATATCGTATAACTTTAATAGCTTGGAAACATTCATACGGGAGTTTCTCGTAACCGATATTAAATCATGATGAGCTACATGGAGTCCAGTGCCATGCACCCATATTGAAAAAGGTTGTCCTAACCGGCCAAGGTTAGAACCATGTTCATAAGGATCCTGTCATAAGCCACGGAGGGCAACCTACGGTGGCAACGTAGTTTTGAACTTGGGTTATCTAGAACCCGCATCGCTCGGTGCTAAATACAACTCCCAAAATATATCATGAGGCTCATATACATTGATATATCTAAATATCAAAACTTTTTCATAATCATGTTCATAACCCGAATCTTCATAATACTTATAAACCTCATCTTAGGAATTAATTCATGAGTATTGATGATACATCGGGATATCTTATCTTTCATAAGGAATCATGTCTTAAGAGCTTGCATGACACTAGTTCAATTCCATATTCATACATAATTTCATTAAAAATTGGAACTTGGCATGCAATTTCTTGAAATTCATGAGGTCATGCTACCAACTTGCTTAAATCAATCCATGCATGCAAAATTGACTAGGCTTAGCCTTCAATTTATGAAGTAGGAATTTACTTATAAAAATCCAAACAAAACCATGCAATTTGGTATTAGATATCATAGGAGAATCATGAGAAAATAATTTATAGAAAAGCCCATGAGAATTGGGTAAGAACACTAAATTGAAAGTTCATAAAAATCAATATAGAATTTTAGGGGTTTTGGGCATATGGGTCAATGAATCCCTTATTGAATACCCACATATCTGAATTGAAGATTTCTTAATCTAGGACTTGGGGGATGGAGACATGGAGATGGAATCCTTAGCTTGGAGCTTGGGAGAATGGAGTTATTTTCTCTTTTATAGCTTGAATGAGAGTTTGTGAGAAGACTTAGACTAATTGAGGTTAAAACCCTTCTAGAATAGCCCAAAATGACTTAACTTAAGAGTTAAAACGGTGGGTAATTAAAAAAAATCTAGGTAAAAGCTGGGAAAAACTGTTTAAAAATCTCAACTTCCGGTTCCACGGGTCCTTTCCATGAATGGTAGATGGAACCATGACTCATGGATTGAGGTCGTGGTTCCTGAGACAAAAGTTAGGTTGCAGGTCTGAGATTCACGAGTGAGTTCTACGGCTCGTGGATTGATCCATGGACCATATAAATCCTTGTGGTTTCTGAGGGAATTGACTTTCCTCGGTCTGAGTTCCACGAACTGGTTCCATAACTCGTGGAACTATCCACGAACCCTGAAACCCAATCGTGGTTCTCAGACCTGGGGATGATCTACTGGAGTGGTTTCATTAGTCCCTTCCATGACTCATGGTTCAATCCATGGCATGTGGTCATGGCTCGTGATTCCTGGAAACTTTAAAGTTTTTAGAGTTTCTAAGTTTAAAAGCTAGTTTGAATTTTGAGGTATTACACGATGACACCTACCAGTACTTAGTTGTTGTACTGATACTACATGTACTCTTCTGTTTATTGAGTGCAGAGCGTGTTCCAGTATTTGAGACAAGACCTCGGCTCTAGTTCATGATTCAGTAATCAATTCAAGGGTGAACACTATGTCTGGGAAACCATTGGATCATCTTTATGTTGGTTATGTCCTTTATTTCGGGACAGAGACATTCCTTTTATTCCCCATTCTGGATATTGATTAGACTTAGTTTTTGAAATTCTTTAAAGTTCTTGTATGGTGAATTTTGGTCCCAGAGGTTTTATTAATTAGAGATATTTTTGCACTCTTTTATTTTGGATACTAAATGAGTTATTAAAGATTTGGTTTGATTAATATTGTGTTTAGTAAGCTAAATAGTAGTGAATTGATGAGATGGTTTAGGTGAATTCTTGATAGTTGGTTAAGGGTTGGGTTAGACGGTTCTCCCATTGTAGATCTAGGATGGGTGCCAATCATGACCGGTTGGGTCGTGACACGTAGTAAAAATAGAAAATCTCATTCTTAAATCAAAAATCTCATATTTTCTTTCAAACCGTATCACTAGCCATATAAATGCATGTATGAGTATATGTGTACCATCACAAGAGAATACATGTGTGAATATATATATATATATATATATATATATATATAATATATATATATATATATATATATAATATATATATTATATATATAACAAATAGGGAAAGCGCACCCTCCAAATGGGACAACTAACCTGGAACTCCGTCCAATGTAAAGCCATGACCTCAGGCCCATAATTACACAGTAACAACAACAAAACATGGAAAAATAGAGCTATAAAGCAAAAATAATCATAAAACGCCTACTCTGCTATGAAATCCTCCATAAACCTATACTAAGAGTTCTAGTATAAACATAATGAGGCTATGGCACCCTAAACTAAGGATAAATAGGATAATTCTATTCTACGATCCCGATAATGGCCAAATAAATGGAAATAGGATTAAAGCCTAATTCTAACCTAAAACATACCCTAATGTTCATGTATCTTATAAAATATAAAACCTAACTGAGTCAAGTCTAAAAGAGGTAAATCAAAACCTATCTCAACACTGAACTGCAAATCGTGAACCGTCACTCGAGAGCCTTTCCCTTTTTGAGTGCTTCGGCATGTTGTCACGCAATCAAAAATATAATCTACATATCAAGATGTGAAAAATAACATACATATTGATATAAATAATTTTGACCCAGAAATCGGGTTAGAAATTGATCCTCGTGGCCTGCTTACCAATTCTGAAATAAAATTCACAATTACGATTCTAATGGGTTTCTAAACCCTAGCCCAAAAATTGGGTGCAAAAGGGATATGTTTCAAAGCCCAAAACAGTCCCGAAGCTTACTTGATCAGAGGAACTAATTGGAAATTAAACACATGGAATTTAAAATGTAAAATGCTTGAAGCTAATGGAAAAAGAATGGTGAAACGTGATGAATTTACAGGAAATAATTCGGATGAACAAGCACTTGAAAACTAGCTCCTAAGATCAACTATAAAGGAGAAATTCATTTAAATGAAGAAGAAAATGAGGTGGAAATATTTTATAAATGCCAGGAGTCCTTCATCGTAAATGCGAAGGACCCATCACAACTACAAGACCTGTAACGACTGGGTCCGTCATTACGGGTAGTCCAATCGTGCTAAGTTTTAGAGTTAGAAAACTTCGGGTTTGTGAGTTTGAAATTCTGGGATAGGCTAGCCTCGGCCGATTTTGGAGCGAGGTGGAGTCTAGGGAAATCAAAGTAAGGATTAGGTTAGGTGTCTTGTTTTGAGCTAGTTTTTCACATAGCCAAGACATAAAGGAGTTCGGGGGACTTTTTGGAATCGAATTCGGGTAAGTAGAACTCCCGAAATCGCGATTGACGTGAAGGGGTTGTTTTGGATCATCGGGGGAAGCAAGTGTGTTGTAAAATGAGCAAATTTTGGAGATTTTTGGATATTCTGTCCATGAAGAGCGCAACGGCTCCACCGTAGCAACCTCCTCTATAGCGGTGGAAAAGACCACTATAGCGGAAGTCAAGGCGGTCAATGCCTGTCAGAACCGCTATAGAGGAATGCTTCCGCTATAGCAGAGTAGGGACCGCTATAGCAGGCTCGACAGGAATTAATGCAGAAACATTCCCCAAAATGTTTAATTTTCACAATTTCATTTTGGGAGAAGGGCAAGGCGATTCCAGGTGATTTTCCTCCGTTTTCCATTGTTTTTCTTCCCTAAGGTAAGGTTTCTACTCCCCAAACTTCATACTAATTTTCCTACGCAGTAGAATTGCTAGGAGGGAACTTGAGGAAAGGTTGGAATAACCTAGGGATGGTAGAATCCGGGGAAGAAGGGGGATTCTAGGCATGAAAGTTCTTGGGTATTGTTAAAAACAAGGTTTATTGATCGCATACTGTTAAATTCTCTATTTTTATCCGTGAAAATGATAGAACTGGGGGAACTAATGGCGGGAAACCCAGGAAAAAGGGTAGAATGATCATGGTTGGTCTGGGATATGTGTAATCCGAGCAATACGCAGGCCTTGTCTGTTAATTCAAGTACTTGTATGTTGTTTTAGACCAAGAATAAGAAAGGAATCCGGAACACAGGAAAGCTCGGGTTGAGTAGAGCTTGGATCATTTCGAGGTAGGTGATGGCTTACAATTCCTGTGAATGTTATATATTTTTGTACTCTTATCTAAGTGTTTGTATGAATTACATTACTTAGAGTAATTGTTTAGAATGTCTAAGGGTCCTGTTTTACAGTCTGTGGATTGAACGGTGTGTTGCTTGTTGGTTTTACAAGTTGTTTGTTCATTATTTGACTGTGGATTAATTGATATTTGGTTGGCTCGGGTACCAAGCCTGGTATGGGTATAACAAATAGTTGGCTCGGGTACCATGCCTGGTACGGGTTTATTTAACTGCATCATTGTATTGATATTATTGCATTGCATTGACTGTTATTGGTTCCGTGAGTGGACCGGGCTATTTTATTGAAATGTGATATTTGTTGGTGGTCCTTGAGTGATCGGGAATCCTGTGATATCTATTGAGGTTGTCTTGGACTAGGTCGGGTTGTCTGTTTAACACTTAGGTGTTGTTTAGAGGGGATCCCAGGGTGGGTCCGGGTTAGACGAAAATGGATGGTTTATTGGTTATATGATTGTTGTTTACAATTAGAAAGGGTGGATTTCATGCGGGAACAAGCTAGGTAGAGACTTGTAGTCTAGGGGTGCCTGTTGACTTATTGCATGCCTTTCATACTTATACTTGATTTGTTGTACTAATTATACAATGTTTTTATTTGGAACTGGCTGATGATCCTACCAGTACACAGTTGTGGTGTACTGATACTGCACTTGCTTTTCTTTTTCTGAGTACAAGCAATCTTCCAGCGGTTGAGACGCAACCTCATCTGTAGTACCAGTGTTTTCAGACTTCAAGGGTGAGCTGCTTCGATCGAGCTGCCTTGAATCTATCATTAGAGTTGTAGCCCACTTGTTTGGGGCTTAAACTATTTCCTTGTTTTAGGGTTGCATCCATGTATTCTAGACATTGGTAGATTGTTTCATACTGTGACTTTCATATTCTAGGGGGTAATTTCCGCAGGTTTATATTAATGAAGTGGTTTTGTTATTATTTTTTTGCTAGTTTAATTTCCAAACTTTAGTTTTGAGCTGTTAGAATGGTTAAGTTCGAGAAAGTGATGGTTCGCTCACCCGGGGGGTTACGTGAGTGCCACTCATGGCGGTCTGGGTCGTGACAAAGATGGTATCAGAGCCCTAGGTTCTTTGATCTCGTCGTACAAAACAGGTCTAGTAGAGTCTTGCAGAATGGGGATTTAGGAAAAACTATATCTTCCTTCTTTCCTTCGTGCTATAACTCGATTCTAATTGGTATCTGGTGATACAAATTGGTATCTAACCTTATCCACTCTTCTGTCCGGAGATGGTTAATACAAGGAACAACGGAGCTAAAGAAGCGAGCCCGGCTGTCCGTGGTAGAGGCAGAGGAAGGGGCAAAGGACGAGGTAGAGCCGCACCCGCCAGGGGTGGAGCTCAAGCGGTTGCTAGAGGGCGTGAAGCAACCCCTCCCCCACCTCAGGAATATGTTGTTGAAGGTGTAAAAGTTGTGGTTGAAGATGGCGAGTCACAGGCGGAGGCAGCACCAGTTGGGGTGCAGGCCTTCCTGATATGACACCAGAAGCTTTTCAATAGTCTTGGAATATTTTGAGTGGGTTGGTGGGTACTGGAGCCATACCCGTAACATTTGAAAATCAGGCTTTGAATAATCAGCCAGCGGTTACTACAGCACCTAGGATGGACGCCACTTCAGGCACGAATGACTTCTTCAGGCCAATGCTAGGCCCAGTGATGACATGGAATGAGCAAGCAAGCGGAGTAGGTTAAGGCTTTATCCAAGAAGCCCCGGCATGAGGGAAATTTTGGTAGTTCATACTCCAGGGGCCAGAATCAGCAGGCATACCTAGCCCGTCATATTCAGTCAGCTCTGCCAGCTGCTATAGGTGGTCGTCAGGGAGCTCATAGTCAGTCTTCAGCTCCTAGAGGCCAGGGAGCGTCTTATACATCAGCTAGCAGGCCTACACTTGACCGTGGTTGCTTCTATTGTGGTGATTTAGCCCACTTTAAGAGGGAGTGCCCACTCAAGCAGACAGGTAATCAGGGTCAGCAGTAGTCTAGAGTGTGGTCCCGGCAGGTAGAGGCAGTAATGTTAGAGGTCATCCACAAGGTGGGCGAGGTAACTTTCAGGAAGGTTGGAGCGATAGGGGGAACGGCGGCGCGGGAAGGGGTGCAGCACAGCCAGCCCAGGAAGTTTCCTGGATTAATGATCAGGCTCATTTCTATGCATTTCCAAGGAGAACTGAGGCGTAAGCATCAGATGCGGTGATCACAGGTACCATTCTTGTCTGCGATAAAATGGGTTCGGTATTATTTGACCCAGGTTCTACATATTCTTATGTATCTGTGAGTTTTGCATTGGGTCTGGAATTGATTTGTGATATCCTTGATTCCCCTATCTATGTTTCTACCCCGGTTGGAGAGTCTGTGATTGTGACTCATGTTTATCGTGACTGTTCTGTTGTGTTTGTGGGGTTGCATACTTGGGTAGATTTGGTAATCCTGGATATCGCTGATTTTGATATTATATTGGGCATGACTTGGTTGTCCCCTTATTATGTTCTGTTGAACTGTAACACCAAGACTGTGGCTCTAGAGATTCCGACTAAGGATAGACTAAAGTGGGAAGGTGTGTACAGGCCTAAGCCAGTTAAGGCCATATCATTCATTCGGGCTAGGAAGCTAGTGGGGAGAGGGTGTCTAACCTTCTTGGCTCATCTCCGGGATGATGGTGTGGAGTCCCCATCTATTGAGTCAGTTCTAGTGGTTTCTGAGTTTCTAGAGGTGTTTCCAGCGGATTTTCCTGGTATGCCTCCGGACAGGGATATAGACTTCTATATTGATCTGGAGCCAGGCACTCGTCCCATTTCCATTCCTCCATATCGTATGGCTCCAGCAGAGTTAAGGGAACTTAAGACTCAGCTGCAGGAACTCCTAGATAAGGGATTTATCCATCCCAGTGCGTCGCTTTGGGGTGCTCCTATTTTGTTTGTAAAGAAAAAGAATGGTAGTATGCGGATGTGCATAGATTATAGGTAGTTGAACAAGGTGACCATCAAGAATAAGTACCTTCTACCCTACATTGATGATTTATTTGACCAGCTTCAGGGTGCATCGGTTTTTTTGAAAATAGACTTAAGGTCGGGGTACCATCAGTTGAGGATTAGGCCTGAGGACATTCCTAAAACTGCTTTTTGGACTCAGCATAGGCATTACGAGTTCCTAGTAATGTCGTTTGGTTTGACCAATGCGCCGGCAGCATTCATGAGTTTGATGAATTGGGTATTTAAGTGGTATTTGGATTCCTTAGTGATTGTGTTTATCGATGATATTTTAATCTACTCCAAGAGTAGGAAGGAGCATGCTAATCATCTTCGTATTGTGTTGGACATCTTGAGACGCCAGAAGCTTTATGCGAAGTTCACTAAGTGTGAGTTTTGGTTGACTTGAGTTGCATTCTTGGGTCATGTAGTGTCAGAACAGCGGGTGATGGTGGATCCCCAAAAGATTAAGGCAGTCAAGAGTTGGGCTCGTCCTAGCTCTGTGACAGAGGTGAGGAGTTTTGTTGGACTCGCAGGGTACTATCGGAGGTTTGTTAAGGATTTTGCTTCTATTGCTACTCACCTGACCAGGATGACACAGAAGGATGTACCATTCGTGTGGTCCGACAAGTGTGAGGAGAGCTTCCAAAAGCTCAAGAGACTTCTGACCACGGCTCTTATATTGTCCTTGCTGGTTGAAGGTAAAGACTTTATTATTTACTGTGATGCTTCACATTCTGGTTTGGGTGCTGTGTTGATGCAGGATAGGAATGTGATAGCCTATGCATCTAGGCAATTAAGGTGCATGAGAGGATCTACCCAACTCACGACTTAGAGTTTGCAACAGTGGTTTTTGCACTCAAGATTTGGAGACACTATCTCTATGGTGTCAAGTATGAGGTGTTCACCGATCATCACAGTCTGCAGTATGTGTTCACTCAGAATGATTTGAATTTGAGGCAGAAAAGGTGGATGGAGTTATTGAAGGACTATGATGTGACTATTCAATATCATCTGGGTAAGGCTAATGTGGTGGCAGACGCATTAAGCCAGAAGACAGTTAGCATGGGTAGTTTGGCTTGTTAGGAGGTGTCCAAACAACCACTAGCAAGGGAAATTCGGGCTTTGAAGGCCAAGTTCATGCACTTGGGTGTTTCAGAATAGGGTGGGTTGTTGGCCAGCATTGAGGTCAAAGCCACTTTCATAGAGGAAATAAAGGCCAAATAATTTCAGGATTTGAAACTGAGTAAACTTTGAGGTAAGGTAATATCCGGGGAATCTAGGGACGTCATGTTAGACTCTGGTGGAGTGCTACATTTCAGAGAAAGTATTTGTGTTCCTCGGGTTGATGATATAATTCAGAAAATCTTGGCAGAAGCTCATGGCTTGCGGTACTCAATTCATCCAGGTGTGACTAAAATGTACAGGAACTTGAGGCAGCGTTACTGGTGGCCCGGGATGAAAAGGAACATAGTTGACTTTGTGTCCAAATGTCAGAACTGCCATCAGGTAAAGTATGAACATCAGAGACCTGCAGAACTACTTCAGAAAATGCCAATTCCAGAGTGGAAGTGGGAAAGGATATCCATGGACTTTGTGGTGGGTCTTCCCAGGACATTGGGGAAGTATGACTCAATTTGGGTTATTGTTGACAGGCTGATCAAGTTCGCTTACTTCATTTTACCCATGGTAGATTACAACTCGCAGTAATTGGCTAAGATCTACGTGAAGGAGATTGTGAGATTGCATGGGGTGCCACTATCCATCATTTCAGACAGGGGTACGCAGTTTACCTCTAAATTTTGGGGCAAGCTACATGAAGAGTTGGGTACACAACTCACTTTTAGCATAGCCTTCCATCCTCAAACTGATGGTTAGTCGGAGAGGACGATCCATGTATTGAAGGACATACTGAGAGCATGTGTGATGGACTTCGAGGGCTATTAGGACCAGTTCCTACTATTGTGTGAATTCTCGTACAACAATAGCTACCACTCCAGTATTGACATGGCACCATTCGAGGTGTTGTATGGGAGGAGCTGCAGATCACCGGTTGGGTGGTTTGAGGAAGGCGATGTAAAGCCTTTGGGAGTGGAATTGGTAAAGGAAGCACAAGAAAAGGTAAGGGGCATTCAGGCCAAATTTTTGGCTGCCCAAAGCAGGCAGAAGGAGTATGCAGATCGCAAGGTCCGAGATATGGAATTTCAGGTTGGTGAACAGGTATTGTTGAAAGTGTCACCACTGAAGGGAGTTATGCGGTTTGGTAAGAAGGGAAAGCTTAGCCCTCAGTTCATCGGTCTGTTTGAGGTTCTTGAGATTGTGGGCCAGTGGCTTACAAGTTAGCACTGCAGCGCAGTTTGTTGGGCGTTCATCCGGTATTCTATGTATCTATGCTTAAGTGATATCATGGGGATGGGGACTACATCATCAAGTGGGATGAGGTACTTTTCGATAAGGATCTTCGTTATGAAGAAGAACCAGTCTTGATTCTTCCTCGGGTCCGGAGGTTGAGGAAAAAGGTGATTGATATGGTAAAGGTTCAGTGGAAGCATCGTCCGGTTGAGGAAGCCAATTGGGAAACTGAGAAGGACATGCGGGACAAGTACCCTCATTTTTTTGAGGATTAAGGTACTACACTTTCTTTCCTTTATTTCCGTAAATTTGGGTTTGATCATTCGGGGATGAACGATGGGTAAATTGGTATCTATTGTAATGACAGGATCCGTCGTTATGGGTAGTCCAATCGTGCCAAGTTTTAGAGTTAGAAAACTTCGGGTTTGAGAGTTTGAAATTTTAGGCTAGGCTAGCCTCGGCCGGTCTTGGAGTGAGGTGGAGTCTAGGGAAATTCGAGTAAGGATTGGGTTAGGTGTCTTGTTTTGAGCTACTTTTCCACATATCCAAGACATAAAAGAGTCCAAAAGACTTTTCGGAATCGAATTCGGGTAAGTAGAACTCTCAAAATCGCGATTGACGTGAAAGGGTTATTTTGAATCATCGGGGAAAGAAAGTGTGTTATAAAATGGGCAAATTTTGGAGATTTTAGGACATTATGTCCATGATGAGCACAGTAGCTCCATTGTAGCGACCTTCTCTATAGCGTTGGAACAGACCGCTATAGCGGAAGTCAAGGCGGTCAACGTCGGTCGGAACCGCTATAGAGGAATGATTTCGCTATAGAGAGACTGCTATAGCGGAACAGGGACCACTATAGCGGACTCAACGGGAATTAATACAGAAACATTCCCCAAAATGTTCAGTTTTTACAATTTCATTTTGGGAGAAGGGAAAGGAGATTCCAGGCAATTTTCCTCCATTTTCCATTGTTTTTCTTCCCTAAGGTAAGGTTTCTACTCCCCAAACTTCGTACTACTTTTCCTACGCAGTATAATTGCTAAGAGGGAACTTGGGGAAAGGTTGGAATAACCTAGGGATGGTAGAATCTGGGGAAGAAGGAAGATTCTAGGCATGAAAGTTCTTGGGTATTGTTAAAAATAAGGTTTATTGATCGCATGTTGTTAAATTCTCTATTTTTATCCGTGAAAATGATAGAACTAGGGGAATTAATGGTGGGAAACCCTAGAAAAAGGGTAGAATGATCATAGTTGGTCTGAGATTTGGGATTTAGTGTAATTCGGGTAATACGCAGGCCTTGTTTGTTAATTCAAGTACTTGTATGTTGTTTTAGACCAAGAACGAGAAAGGAATCCAGAACACGGGAAAACTCGGGTTGAGTACAGCTTGGATCATTTCGAGGTAGGTGATGGCTTATGATTCTTGTGAATGTTTTTATATTTTTGTTACTCTTATCTAAGTGTTTGTATGAATTACATTGCTTAGAGGAATTGTTTAGAATGTCTAAGGGTCCTGTTTTACAGTCTGTGGATTGAACGGTGTTGCTTATTGGTTTTACAGGTTGTTTGTTCATTATTTGACTGT
The DNA here is from genome assembly GCA_003996215.1 of Jaltomata sinuosa. Taxonomy (NCBI): domain Eukaryota; kingdom Viridiplantae; phylum Streptophyta; class Magnoliopsida; order Solanales; family Solanaceae; genus Jaltomata; species Jaltomata sinuosa. Next base: position 158,007 of record QJPP01007358.1, read on the forward strand.
GGATTAATTGACATTTGGTTGGCTCGGGTACCACTCCTGGTACAGGTATAACAAATAGTTAACTTGGGTACCACGCCTGGTACGGGATACTAACGGTTGGCTCGGGTACCATGCCTGGTACGGGTTTATTTTACTGTATCATTGCATTGATATTGTTGTATTGCATTGACTGTTATTGGTTCTGTGAGTGGACCAAGTTGTTTTATTGAAATGTGATATTTGTTGGTGGTCCTTGAGTGACCGGGAATCCTGTGATATCTATTGAGTTGGTCTTGGACTAGGTCGGGTTGTCTGTTTAACACTTAGGTGTTATTTAGAGAGGATCCCAAGGTGGGTCCGGGTTAGACGAAAAGGGATGGTTTATTGGTTATACGATTGTTGCTTACAATTAGAAAGGGTGGATTTCATGCGGGAACAATCTAGGTAGAGACTTGTAGTCTAGGGGTGCTTTTTGACTTGTTGCATGTCTTCCGTACTTATACTTGATTTGTTGTACTGATTATACACTATTTTAATTTGGAACTGGCTGATAAACCTACCAGTACATAGTGGTGGTGTACTGATACTGCACTTGCTTTTCGTTTTGTGAGTACAGGCAATCTTCCAGCGGTTGAGACGCGACCTCATCTGTAGTATCGGTGTTTCCAGACTTCAAGGGTGAGCTACTTCGATCGAGCTACCTTGAATCTATTATTAGAGTTGTAGCCCACTTGTTTCGGGCTTAAATTATTTCCTTATTTTGGGGTTGCATCCCCGTATTCTAGACATTGGTAGATTGTTTGGTACTGCAACTTTCAGATTCTAGGGGGTAATTTCTGTAGGTTTATATTAATCAAGTGGTTTTGTTATTATTGTTTTGCTAGTTTAATTTCCGCACTTTGGTTTTGAGCTGTTAGAAAGGTTAAGTTCGGGGAAGTGATGGTTCGCTCACCCGGGGGGGTTGGGTGAGTGCCACTCACGGTGGTCTGGGTCATGACAAAACCGCACCAAAAAGATCCACCATGATTCGATGGTGTTCTCTGCAATCGTGATGGTGTTTTCTATGATCGCGATGAACAAATTTGATCGGGTCCCAGTCGCCCTTCATCGCTAATGCAATGATCCCCTTATGAATGCGATGGTCAAAAAGTCAAGACACTCACGAACATGGTGGTCATGTTGTGCTAGCAATGAACAAAAAGTGGCTGCACCAGCAATAACACACTAGCAAAACACCAAGTCTAAAAATTCACCAGATGGACCCTCGAGATTCATTCTGAACCCCGCAAACATAAATCAAACATGATACCCATCTGAAAATGACATTCTTGATTCAACAGAATCATCGAAATAACCAACGAAAGTTGCCTTGATTGAATGTTGACCAAAGTCAACACTTTATCGATTTTGCCTAAAAGTTACCCAAGTACCCAAAATGAGTCCGAAAGTCTCAGGGGCCAAACCAAAGGTCCCACTAGCCAAAGTCTATTCTCTAAAGCTAATAGCATTGACAGAATTTCCATCCAAGCCTGTTTTCTCTGAATATTGACCAAAGTCAACCCTTTTAATTTGGATGACATGTTGCGGGCCTGTGTTATTAATTTTAGAGGTTAGTGGGACCAATTTTTAGCCTTGTCATAGTTCACATATAATAATAGGTACCACTCCAGTATTTAGATGGCTCTATTTGAGGCATTATATGATAGGCGGTGCAGATCTCTGGTGTGTTGGTTTGATGCTTTTGAGGTTAGGCCGTGAGGTCAGAGTAGAGTTTTGGTCATACAGGAGAGACTTCATACTGCCCAGAGTAGGCAGAAGAGCTATACTGACTAGAGGATTTGAGACTTTGAGTTTATGGTTGGTGATTGAGTGTTCCTTTGTGTGTCGCCCACGAAGGGCATGATGAAGTTCAGGAGGAAGGGCAAGCTTAACCCTAGGTTCATTGGTCTGTTTGAGATCATTCATTACATTGGGGAGGTAGCATATGAAATAGCCTTGCCTTCTACTTTTTCAAGTGTTCACCCCACTTTTCATGTTTCTATGTTGAGACGGTATGTTTCGGATGGGTCTCACATGCTTCAGTGGGATTCAGTTTAGTTGGATGAATCTTTAGCTTTCAAAGAGGCGACTCTTGCCACTTCGGGTAGGAAAGTTAGACAGTTGAGTTCCAAGGAGATTTTGTCAGTTAAGATTCAGTGACGGCATCGCCCTATCGAGGAGGCTACTTGGGAGACTGAGCACGACATACGGACCCGTTATCCTCACCTTTTTGAGCCTTCAGGTACTTCTTTTCTTTAACTTTTGAGGACGAAAGTTCTTTTAGTAGTGGAAGTTGTAATTACCCTCATGGTCATTCCGTATATTCATGCATGTTTACCATTTTGACCCTGCCCGTAGCTTCTTCATAGTTAGTTTGGCTTACTGGAATAGGTGGCATGTTTCCCAAGGCGTTTGGTCGAGTTTTAGAAGATTTTCCCTATTTTGGAAATTTTAAACTTGAAAGGGTTGACTTTAGTCACTGTTTGGAGAAAATGAGCTCGGATGAAAATTCTGTCAGCGCTATTAGCTCTGAAGCATGAACTTTGGGCTAGTGGGACCTTTGGTTTGGATTTCGAGGCTTCCAAACTCATTTTGGACACTTGGGTGACTTTTAGGTAAAACTGGCAAAGTGTTGACTTCTGTCAACGTTCCATAAAGGCGACCTCCATTGGTCATTTCAATGATTTCGTTGAGTCTGAAATGTCATTTCTAGTTGGGTAGTGTTTTATCCCCTTTTTAAGGAATTTGGGAAAAAGAATTTTAGTTTTCGACACTTGAAATCATTTCAAAACTTAACAAAAAAGTTTTAAAATAATTTGAAAACAAACAGAGCCGCCACTTAATTCTTATGAAGAAATTAGGAAACTTGAGAAAATTTTCAAAGACTTAAAAAACAGAAATAATTTTTAAAAAATAGAGAAACTAGGTAAGGGTTCAAGTAACATCATAAGAAGGTTAAGGTACTTAAGAATGTCTGTTAAAATGGTTGACCAAAATAATTTTGACGAACTTAATAAAAATGACTAATTATTGCAAAGAGTTGATTTTTATGAAAATATAAAGAGTATTGATGGGATTTAAAGAAAATATCTTAGATTTAAAGTAATTAAAAGTTGAGAAATTCATTTTTAGCTAATTTTTTGAAAGAGTCGATTTTTTTATGAAAATAGTAAGAGTATTAAAGACTTGAAAGATATAGCAACTTCAAATTTATTTTAACTGAGTAAAAATAAAATTCACTTAAAGAAAATAAAATAAAAATTTTAAAGACTTGAACAAACTTTTTATGACTAACATTATGAAAATAATTAAAAAGTTATAAGAAAATAAGTAACTTCATGGAAAAGGAGGTCACTTGAAAAGAATGTGATTTTATTATACCAAAATTGAGGGAACCCTATCTTGCAAAAGGTAAAAGTAAAAATTGTTTCAATTTCATAAAAATGTAGAGAATTTTAACGAAAAGAAACTATTTAAAGGAAACTTAAAACAAATAGGATTACTTCTTTCAAGAAAATCTCGTAACTAAACAAAAATAAAAAAATCACTTAAATTAGTTTTAAAAGAATTGACAATTGGGGAAGAGCTCCTTTAGCATACTTAAGAAAAAAAATTGATTTATGTGAGGGATTATTTAAAGGAAAAAGTCATTTCATTATTCAAACGGAAATTAATACAAGATGTTTATTTTATTATTTTATTTTTAACAAAAGACGAAGTAAACGAGGAATCCAAGCAAGTCAAGAAAAAGTAAGGATAAAAATTAAAATGGCAATACTTAGGGGGATTTATTAAAATTAATGTTAATTACAAACAAATAACATAAATACTTGTTACAAATGAACATATGAGAAAGAGTTAGTATTGGGCCCTTTGACCCACTGGACTGTCCAAATTTGGACTTTTGATAATGATGGACTTTTGGTCCATTTTCGTCCATGTATATCAGTTGTATATTATAACTCTTTTCTTCCACATATTCTTATATACACACTGTATATCAGTGTCAAAACCTGTATATTTACTTTCTATTTCTGTATACACCGTATGCTGCTGCTTTCCAATGTATATTTACTATATAATGCTATATATCAGTCCATTGGTGAACTTGATTGAGGCTTTGACTCGAAAAAAAGAGTGTTGAACCTCCAGGCTCAACGAGATGCAAGGGGAGATGAGCCCAAATGGACTCAGATGGTGTCTCACGCGTTCAAAGGAAAGAAAATAAAAAAAACAATTAATACCAATTGTGAAATGACTAATTTAACTGAGTGTTATAATAATTAATCATGATAATGCCTAGCCACCGAAGATAAACTTCAAATGATCAAACAAAGAAGACATATTCACAAAGGTTCACAGATAGATTATGGCCAAGAGTCCTAAGCAAACTGGACACTAAATTGATCAAATATGACACTCAAGGCATACAAAATTTGTATTGATGAACATGAATACTGTCAGATTTATCAACTAATAAAGAGGTCTCTGGAAAACAGGATGATGGCATGCTATTCAAAGGAACTCAAATTTTTGAAAAAAAGGAAAGAACATTAATATAAGAAAGAATAATACTATCTTTTGTAAAAAGAAGACACCACATCTATATCTCACCTAAAATGATTACCTAAACTCCTAATCAATAAAGACATCAAATGATTCTTCATGGAATTTTCAACCAAATATCAGACGCATCTATCCTAAGCATACAAACAAATAACATATGATTTTTAAAAGAAAAATAAGTTGGAATTCAAAAATTACTAAAGAATTGTGATAAATCTTGAAATAGAATTCATTCATTTGGAAAACTGTCCTTTGAAAAGAAGATTGACAGAGCTTACTGAATCACGGTGAGATTCTTGTTCTTTAAGGAATACTAAGGAGTGGTCTTGAAGATAATTTAGGATACTACCCTCCAAGACTCTTAAGTGATATAAAGAGAATCAAGTAGAGCTTTAAAGAGTCTAATCACTAAGTAGACTTTGTAACTAAACTAGTGCTCATTTCTTTCAAAATTTTTACTGTTCTTGACCCTCGAATGATATTGTGATCATAACGGTCCTAGAACAAGACCTAAGGCACCATCATCATTCAATCTAGATGGTTGTTTTGGTCATCACTTTGCAAAGAAACTAAAAAAACTTATAATCAAACACACAAAGAATTATCAACAAATCTACAAAGAACACCAGAAATTAATATGCCATACAATAACTAAACTTAAACCCAATCAGCATAACCTTCATATGTTCCTCTTGTATTAAATATATCAATCACATATTCCTAAATTATCAAGAAAGAAAATTGGAGATTATCAGGTCTTTAGGAGCATTTAGGTGACGCCAAACCTGTGAGTTCAAAGCTTCTCCCAAGCTCAATCATTCCCCAACACTCAATTCATTTTTTCTTCTTAACCAAACAACTCTCAAGACAGTGTTCAACAACAATTTGATAACAAAACTCAACACAACAGGCTCAAAGCAGCAAACTACATATGAATAAGAACGAGAAAAAGCAAAATAAAAGAGTGATTTTTACTTTTTCTGGACAGCGACTAGGACTACAAGTTGAATCTTTGATGATTGCTTTGTTTTTTGACGAGCTTAAGGTTTCTCTGTTGAGAGGAAAGGACCCTCCAGAATACGACAAAATTATAGAGAAAGGAGCTAGAATTTTTTTTTGACTGATTACTTTCTTAATTAAAAAAGAAATTCACCCAAACGCCTAATTTTTATACTTCTTCACAAAATTTCACGACTGCCCCCTTCAACTGAGAGGAGAGAGGTATATATAGGGATTTAGGGATTGAATTGGGGGAAAACGTTTGGGAATTTCAGGATAAAATGTGAGGTCTTTTTCAAATTTGAACTCCGATTTTACCTGACGAAGGCACGTATGTACCATTAGGGTACAAATTCGATCATCAACCAATAATTTTGGTGGAATTTTGCTAAATTTCAAGGAGAGGAACATTGAGACGCCATCTGGCAATTTCTAGGGTGTTCTAAAATATGAACAACACAACACCTTCGTACAATGGACGAAGATGAGGGGAGAGTTAATGGAGGGGTGACGATTGGAGTTCATTTTGGCGAGATCACTGTTGTGTTATTGTTGTCATTTGGTTGTTGCTTGACAGAGTTGGGAGCTTCTTAGTTTGTTGTTTGTAACAAAGAAGAAGAAGCGGTGAAGAGATTTGTGTACTGTGCGCGTGAAAGTATAAATGTACATTTTTTTAGAGAAAAATAAAGCGAGGTGAGGCGCGTGAGGAAGCAATATAGGGAGTATAATATTTTTTTGTGTATAATAATGCTGAGGGAGTATATTTGAGTGTATTTAGGCCGAGTATGGGAGTAAAAATGGGCTAGAAATTAAGTTGGGCCAAGTTTTGATCTGAGAATTGTGGGAATAAAGAGATTTTAAAAGACGAGTTCAAAATAAATGTAAGAATCGGCTAGATTTTATAAATGTAGCTATCTCCGTATTTAAGAGTTGGCCATTTTCATTGCGATTGTGGCTAAATTTGATTTAGAAAATGACCCAATCGAATTAATTAGAGAAATTAGGTCATAATTGAAATAGAGATAAACTAAATTCTTATTTAATTAACGAGTTTCTTAAATTCAAATAACTTAGAAATAATTATTTCATAAAACATAATTAATTTATTTAAAACCAAAAAAACTAATATTCAATTAATTCCTTATTTTAAATAGTTGTAAGGAATAATAAAACACCTTTACTTCAAAATAATTTTCACTCTAAATAACTTTCAAACAATTTTTTTTAAGTAAAACTTATATGATTCTATATAATTAAATATAGAATATATTTATTTCACCTGAAGCTACAAAATTAGACTTAAATCAATTTAAAAATAATTATTTCAAAAATTATTTAAAATAATAGAATCTCAAAATTATTTATGAACGTAGAGAGAAAAAATTAGGAGTCAACAATTGCCCCTCCCTTTAGGTAGGGTTAGTGCAAGGAACCCCGAGCAAAGAGAATTTGACGTTTTAATTTTTTCGATCACTAATTCATCTTTTAGAAGTAGTTGGTTTTAGCACAAACTTTAAGGAATCATGACTGAACTCCAGTATGGAATTTTTTATATATGTCAAGTTACATGAGAATTTAGGCCACTTGTAGTTTAAGACACTTAATTTTATGCATGATTCTCAAAGAATTTAAAAAAAATTGATTTTAGATAAATGAGAGACCAGAAAGCTGGGGAGTAAGAGGATTATGAGAAAATTAAGAATGCAGCCAAGTTTTCAACATAGAGCCGCCTACATATCCCGAGACTCAGGGAATCAAGCTGCTTGTAGTTTGACTCAATCGGTAGAAAAGGTAATCTTTATGCCAAGATGACCTTTGGCTCAAGATGAGTGATTAATAATTGAGTTATGAAAAAGAGGCTTGCAATCATCTAAATTACAAATGTGGGACCCTCACCTCCATAAATAAGAGCTACATGGATATAATTTTTGAAGCTCAATGTGAATTATCATCTGGATTTGGAGAAAGAATATTTCTCCCAGAGTGAGTTCATAAGTACCCTGGATGTGAAACTGAAGCTGAAAAATAAGGAAATAACCACATGCCTTCTATAGGGGTGTGGTTTGATTGAAGCGGAAGTCGATTCTCAACTCGCATCTAGAAAATTTGATATTTCTTTCTAGACAATGTTTCAGTTTGCTGCTAAAAAAAAGTTTCACGTTGTGCTGCTTCCTTTTTAAAATCATCCGCATCTGTGATTTTATTTTGAGAATTTTATTCTCTCAGATGCTCTCAGCAATATCTCAAAATAAAATTATTAGTAATAAAGTAATTCAACAAGGAGTGATAGTTTCAAAGTAATAGTTATCATTCGAGTATTAATATGGCTTTGCTTGAGGCTTTCTATAGTAGGAGTTGTAGATCTCTTATTGGTTAGTTTGAAGCCTTTGAGGTGAGTCCATGGGGTACTGATCTTTTCAAGGAGTCATTGGAAATAGATGGTCAAGTGAAGCGTACCATCTAAACCTTAGAAGACATGTTGAGGGCTTGTGTGATTGATTTCAAAGGTAATTGTAATGATCTCTTACCTCTTATAGAATTTGCCTACAATAACAGTGTTTATTCTAGCATCCAGATGGCTCCATATGAAGTACTTTATGGATAGAGGTGTAGATATCCTATTGGCTAATTTGAGGTAGGTGAAGCTACATTAATAGGGATAGATTCAATTCATGAGATTATGGAAAAGATTCAGCTCATTATAGAGAGCTTGAAGACTGCTCAGTGTCATCAGAAATCTTATGCAAACGTGAGCAAAAAAGACTTAGAGTTTGTAGTTTATGATTGGGTGTTTCTAAATCTCTCACCTATGAAGGGAGTGATGAGATTTGGTAAGAATGAAAAGCTTAGTCCCCGATATGTAGGTTCCTACAAGATATTAAAAAGAGTTGATAATGTGGCTTATGAGTTAAATTTGCCTGCAAAGTTAGCATCGGTGCACCCAGTCTTTTATGTATCCTTGTTGAAAAAGTGCATTGATAATCTGGCCTCAGTTGTACCATTAGAGAGTGTGGGCGTGAAGGATAGTATCTCTTACGAAGAGGTCCCAGTTGAGATTCTTGACTGTCAAGTTCATAAATTAAGGAGCAAGAAAGTTGCCTCGGTGAAAGTACTTTGGAGGAACTAGTCAATTGAGGGAGCTACTTGGAAAGCAGAAGAAGATATGATGACCAAGTACCCTCACCTCTTTCCTTCTAGTTCAATATCAATTTGAGGTAACAGTTTTCTCTTTAGTATTCTTATCAGTTTCATGTCCCATTCATTTGCCATCAGTGTTCATACATGCCTCATGAATCCAGTTCAGTTTATGTATTAGTCAAAATCAATAACCATGTAAATACTTCAGCTCTTAGAACTCGGTTGGTAGAGACACACTCATTTCCCTACCATCTCATCCTAGTTGGTCTTCATTCAAGGATAAATAATCTCAAGGGAGAGATATTGTAACACTTCAAAAGTTCTAAGGTAAGACCTAAACTATTTTCATAAGTTTCTTGTTCAATTCCCTAGTGTGGTGAGTGTTTTGGATGCAAATCATAGTCCAAAGAAACTTCTAGCCTCAAGTTATATTAAAAAGCATCCCCACCGATTAAGTTTTCATAATCGATTTTCATATAAGATTCTACTAGGGTCAGCTTCAAACGATCATTTTTTCTAGAATACAAAGAATTAAGTGGCCTAGTATCTACCAAATTAAATATCTTTGAGTCTTCTTTACAATGCCATCAATTGTTCGTTAAATGAAGTTCAAAGTAAAATATTATCAGTGTTTTACCAAAATGTATTTATCTGTCAAAATGAAAAACAGGGTTCATGAGAGGGTTCCACGAGTCGTGGAATAGTTCACAAACTATGGACTCCACTTGTGAACTCAGACCTTAGACTTCACTATTGGCCTGAGATATACGAGCCGTGAAATAGTCCACAAGTCGTGGAACAATCCATAAACCATGGACTCTATTTGTGGAAATCAGACCTGAGGCCTGACAAGTTGCCTGAGATCCATGAGTCGTGGTTTATTTCATGGACTGTGGTTCATATCTACGGACCCTGTACCATAAATTTCTCCAATCTTTTAGACTCATTCACCAGGGGTATTTTAGTTCTTTCCTACTCTTTTAACTCCTATACTATATCGTTTTAAGTCATTAAGAGCGATTTTATCAACTTAGTCAACTCTTTCCCCCTTATTCCCATGATTCAACTGAGGTTTGAAAGAAAAAGGTATACTCTCAAACCTCAGGCCTAGGGCTTTTTGTCTAAGGCCTCATTTATTTTCATTAAAATTAAGACGTCTGAATCTGAATGCACATCTGAATGGTTAAGATGTTGTGTCTAGATCTGAATATTGAATAATTAAGACTGTTTGTTTTTCAACATCTGAATATGCGTAATTTATTTATTTATAAATATAATAAAAGTACAATTCAAATAAAAATTAATTATATATTAAAAAATTATTTAATTTAATAAAAATAAAACTATTATTTGATTAAAAAAATGAAACATTTACGTTTACTAGTGATGATAGAGATGGTTCGTAGTGGTGGTGGTGGTGGTAATGGTTAGTGTTTGTGGCTAGTAATATTGTCGGTGATAGTTGTGATGGTAGAGGTGGTTGATGTTGTAGTGACTGTCATAATGGTGCCGATTGAAAGTGTTGGTGGTGGTTTTTGTGATGGTAAAGTTGGCTAAGGTTAGTAGTTGGCGGTGTTGATGGTGGTAACGGAAAAATGTGTGGTAGTTGACGGCGATTTTAGTTGTGATGGTGGATGTGATTGGTAGTAGAGATTGACCGTACTGGTGGTAGTGGCTGATAGTGGTGGAGGTGGTGCCGACTGTACAACGGTGGTGGTGATTGATGATGTGTTGGTGGTAGTTAGCGGTTGTGCTAATTGTGATGGTGAAGTTGGTTAGTTGCAGGGATTGACCATAGTAGTATTGGAGGTGGCGGTGATGGTGGTGACAATAGATATAATTATATATAATGATGTGGTGGCTGGTGGTGATGGTTGACGATGGTAATGGTGGTGGTGATTGTGATGACAAAGGTGGTAACTGGTGATTGTGGATAGAGTGGTGGTGAATATTATCAATACAAGTTTACCTCTTAATGGTATTAAGACTTTGTTCTAGATCATAATGATTAAGACTCATTCAGACCAATTAAGTGCTTAAATCTGAATAAAAACAAATGCACTTAATAGCCTAAGGTCTGAACCATTCAGATTCAGACCTCCATTAAGTGCAAACAAATGAGGCCTAAGTCTCCATCTTCAAGCTTCATCTTGGGATTCTTCAAGTTTCAGGTATGTGAATTTTAATAAGGGTTTTCTTTCACCCTTATGCCCAAAATCTCAAGTTTTTTCCTTGATTTTCATGATCTTAGAAATCTAGGGTTCATCCTCAATTATGCAATTTTCTATAAATTCGATTCCTTTATGACTCTATATGATTTGTGTCCTTGTTTTACTGATTATGCATGGCTTTCTACAAGTATTTTTTAACCACATGATTTGAGAGAATAACTTAGCATGATTTGACAATATTATTTATTTTCAAGATTATTTGGCATGTTCAAATCACATGACCGTAGAATTCAGTAATAATGGCATGCCTAGTTTCTCAGTTAGGAAATTCAGTAAAACGTGTATTTGAACTAGTGTCATGCTATATTTTTAAGTGGTATATTTTCAGTTATGTATGAGAAATAATATATAATTTTGGGAGTTGTATTTAGCACCGAGCAGACAAGAGTTTCAGATAATCCAAGTCTAAAATTATGTTGCCAGCATAGGATAAGAGGGTCCTCGTTATTTGAGAGCATCACCTCTAGCCTACTGGGATTATGATAGTGGTTTCACTCTAAACATGGTCTTATACCCTGAAAAGGTATAGGACAGTCATGCCAATTAGGGTTCAAAAGTTGAACTCCATATACCTCACATGATTTATGTAGGTGGTAAGAAACTCCCCACAGAGATAATTTCAAGTATGGTATTTTGCATGACTTCTAGTTTCAAGTTTAGATATACTGTTTTACGACTTATGTTTTCATTTATGATATTATTTTGGGTTATTGCAAAATTTAGATTCTCTTACTATTAAGCACCTACAATTTTAAACATGCTTTCAGTATTTTGTACCATGACATATGCATATCTCATATACTCAGTACATTCTATAGTACTGACCGCATACCTTTTTTGTTTAGCATCTTATCACGATGTAGATTCACACGCTCGTTCTTAAATTCGTGGCTAGATAACAGCAGGACTTCCAGTCGAATTAGTGAGTCCTCTTCATTCTAGGACTTCTTTATGAGTTTTAGTTTATTTTATGATTTTAATTTCTTCCCGTACTTAGAGTTAGCTGGGGATCTTGTCTCAGCAACTCATCTTATCAGTAGTAGAGGCTTTCAGACATAGTTAGACAATTAGTACTATTGACTCAGACTTTCATTTTTAGACTTGTATTTATATCAAAACAAGTTGTTCATTACTTTCGGTTAAGCTTTCGCTCAGTATGCATGTGCTCATGTTTAAGGTTATGCTAGTGCCAAGGGTTAATTTGAGATCACTTGTGGTCCCAGGTCTCGTGTTACATCTAGGGTGTAGACTCGGGACAATGACATTAACTGGAAATACAATAACATACATATGATTCTAGCAACTGCAAAATTCGTGTTCTTCAAATTTGCAAATTTTGATTTTTGTTCAAACTACTACTAATGAACTCCAATCACTGTTAAATCTCATATTCACTCCTCTAAGTTGTTTTCAACAAAACTTTTTACTACACCCATTTGATTTACTGTAAGTACTTTTAGATTTGGAAAACTCAAAATCCTTCAACCTTCAACAATGGCGGATCCTACCCTTTCTCACCAGATTTTGTAGTATTTGTAAGGTTTTGAGCTCAATTGAACATTAAATTACATTGTTAAACACCAATAAACCAAGCACCCATTTGAATATCATATCTTCAAAGCTTTTAATTAGGGGTGAAATGGGCTATTTGGGCAAAGTTGGGCGGGTAAAAATGATTGAACCAATAAAAAGTTTGATGCCTAATCCTATCCAAAACTTATTTGGGACAAAAGGGGCTATGATGAGTCATAACCTAATTCGCCTAACTTGACTCAACTTTTATTTTTTTCTTTTAGAGATATCAATAAATTTTCTTAACCAAATATCCGTAAATAAGTCTTCATAAATATTATATATTTTAAGAGTTAAATCAGGGCCAAGAGGGTCAAGGTCGAGTTTCGAGTCCCAAGTCAACATTGGCCTAAGGTATGGATTCTTTGTTAAGGTTAAATTGGGTCTCGGGTCAAAGATTAGGTCCAGGGCTAGAGTCATGTCCTAATTTGGGTTAGGGTTGAGTCTCGGGTCAGGGTTAAATTCCAAGATCAGGGTTTGGGGTCGGATTTTGAGGTCGTGGTCTGAGGTTTGGGGTTATCCTAAGAATAAAATTCTATGTCAAGGTTGAGTTGGGAATTGATTCTTGGTTTGGGCTCAAGGGTGGGATCCTGGGTCTGGGTCAATGGTTGGTCCCGAGTTGGGGATGTAGGATAGGTTGTAGGTCGAGGGTCGAGGCTAGGGTGGAGGGTTAGGTTCGACGAGTCGGGTCTGGCTAAGGACGATTCTTGGGTTGGTTCGAGGTTGAATCGAGGGTCAAGCCTTAGGTCTTGGGTTAGGGGCGGGTCTAGAGTTGGGTTATCGGGTCGGGGCTAGAAGTAGGTTCTTGGATTGAGGTTTGGTTAGAGTCTGAGTCTTGGGTCTAGTTTGCGATCGAGGGTCAAGTCGGGAGTTGAGTCTCGGTTCGGGTCCCAAGTTCTGGTTAGGGTCGAGTTTAGGTATTGGGTCAAGGTTGGGATCAAATCTTGAGTCGGGGTCAGGGGTAGGGTTTTAACTCGGGTAGGTCCTAGCTTGAGGTTGGGTCTGTGGTCGAGTATCAGGTCGGGGTCAGGTCTCAAGTTTTGGTCTGGGTCGATGTCGAGTACTGAGTCAAGGTCGGTGTCAAATCCAGGGTCGAGTCAGAGATAATAATATTAAAATAAAAAAATAAAAAAATAATTAACAAAATAAAAAATAATTTAATAAGGGTTAATCGCATTTTGTAGCTGTTACTCTTCTGAGCGAAGGGCATTTATGGGTTAGTTTAGGATAATTTGGTGGGTCACATGTGAGTTGATGATTTGTGATGGATTAACTTGAGCTAGTCTGAATTAGCTCATCTTTAAAATTACTCTAACCCAAACCCATTATGACTATAACTTAGGCAAATTGGACCGGTTAAAAATGAGTTTGAGCTAATTTTGTCATCTCTACTTTTAGTAATGGCGACCCAAATCCTCTTCCCCGATTTTATTACCAGCAATAGGTAATGTCAGACCCACAAAATTGAGTCAGTAAAGATCATTGATGAATATTTAAGAAACATTGAGAGAGAAGGTTTATCAATATTGGAGCCTAAAATCCATGATAATGGTTCCCTTAAGGTTTTTTTTGTGAAAGGCCCTTGTGTTGTTGCGTACTAAAAATTATTATTATGTTAGATAATTATATGAAAGTATTTATAAAGAGAGTAAATAGGGCTTCTATAAAGTTCTTTTTAAAATTAAGCACTCTTAATTTTTAATAGTTTGACCAAACAAACTATTAATCACGTTTTCAATCCTCTCAACCAAAAAAATTAATAAATTTAAAAGAGAAACCATATTCAACCCCCAATTTAAGTGGGTTAGCCACACTATCTTTAAAGTTTAATAGAGGTCACGAAATTTCATTTCATTTTCCTGTATCTGTTTTGGGGGTTTCTTCACTACTTGGTACTAATTCAGATTTTGAAAAAAAAAAAAAAAAGAAGTAATTGTTAGATCCTCTAGCTTTGTTAAAATGGAATTTGTGTCAGCCACTATATAAAGATTGCTTCTTCTTTTTTCCATTGGAAATTTTCTGTACTTAGTTCATTCTTTTTACATTTTGATTTTATCAAATATTAAATCCAATTCCTTTCCAACCAAAGACAATATTTCCAACCTTGGGTTTCTCTTCATGCCAAATAAGAATATGGTCATTGTTTAAATGGTGTGCAAAATGAAAGATTATGAAAACAATGACTTGATGTTGCAATTTTTTCTCACTTTTGTAATGGCAATCTTTAGAAACAAGATACTACTTTTTAATAATTTTTTAATCTAGACAATCCTATTTCAATAGGGAAATGTTATAAATTAATATAAAGATAGGCTCAAGGGCATTTTACATTGTATTTGGTCATTAGAAGAAAACTTGAGAACTAGGTTATCAGTAGAAGTGGCGAAAACACATATATTACAAGACAAACAAGTACATCAAATAATGACATAAAGTTCAATTTAGACCAAATATTTTAACTTATTTACTTACATCGTGCTAATATCTTTATCTACATAGGTTAAATTAAAAAAAATACCCACTCAAACTAATTAATTAATTGGGGAGCATATTTATTTAACTTGTTAAAGGCACAAATTACAAATAAAGATAAAGTAGCCAATCAAGAAAATAGTTTTATCAAAATTGAGACGACTAGTGAGTTTCTAAGCTTATTTGTTTATAAAAATACACCACTAATTACTTAAAAATCTTATTAACTAGTATATGATCAAGTGTTTGCTAAACTTAGAAATTCTAACCCTCTTAGAAAAATATATAATATCAAAAAACATAATAGAAGTCATTATAAATGGCAAATTGAGGTAAGTGGAGATGCTTCAAATTAAATACAAATATCCATTAATCAAAAAAGGGTTATGGACATATGTGCTTTTTATTTGTCTATTTATCACAAGAAAGTGAAGTCCCTACTGCTGTCTAATCAAACTCTTGGAACTGAAAGTGCTCATCAAATAATTAGTTTCAAAAGGAAAGCTGCTTCAAAATTATAATTATTTAAACAAATTGAGAAAGAGAAAGGAGGAAAAGAAAAAAAGTGGAAGACATGATATATGCCCACTCTGATTTAATTTTCTGTCTTATATATATAAGATAGTTCACAAAGGAGGAGAGGAA
The DNA here is from genome assembly GCA_003996215.1 of Jaltomata sinuosa. Lineage (NCBI taxonomy): Eukaryota > Viridiplantae > Streptophyta > Magnoliopsida > Solanales > Solanaceae > Jaltomata > Jaltomata sinuosa. Next base: position 173,648 of record QJPP01007358.1, read on the forward strand.
GTGGAAAAAATGATTCTCAATTTGTCATTATAAAGTTACATTTATAAAACTTTTCATTAAAAAAGATTCACATATATAGTTAATAGAATAAACTATTACTTGAAGATTTATATGTGCACTAATTTAGTTTTTCTGCTTTCTATCTTTTTCCTCATGTAGACATGTCTTTATCAATAAGATACAATTTTTTTGTGCAAAATGATACTAGATGGGCTATAAAGTGACTTTTTGTTATTTTAAAGTAAACAATAAAAAGTTCTTACTTAACTTATTTAATTGGAGGCTAGCAATCATTATTCATCAGTGAGATAAAGATAAAGGTACCATGTTGATAAATCATAGGCCGAGTTAGAGTTTGAAGTTTATGAATTCAAAAGTTTTAGTTTTTTAAGTTATTAAGTTTTAAATCAATAATTTATACATATAAAATAAATTTCTTAAGACAAATGCAATATTTAGATCAAAATTACTGCATTTAACTGAATTCGTAAGCTATACTATAGCTCCTCCCATGAGATAAACACTACAATAATAAAGACTTTTAGCAACAATAAATATGCATTTTAACAAAGAGTGCTAAAGCTTTTGTTGGCATTAGTTAATTATCATGGCACCCAATATCGATATAGGCTTTAGAGGCATTTATAAAGAGTGTTAAAATACAATTATCACTAATAATTGCCTCTAAAAGATAATTTAGCGACAGTTAAGCTATTGCCGTTAACTAATTGACCCTAAATATTTTCTTGGTGCAGTGAAAGTACAAGTGAACGCATGCATAGAGATAATCAAATTAAACAATTGTATACATTATTAATCAAGTAAATATGGAATGTGCACCAGAATCTTTGTCTGGAAAACACTCTCATTTCGTGCATATATTTCATTACAAAAGATCATTGTATATCATCAATCATAGAGCCAAGAATCACATAGACTGATGAAAATGGGGGCCATCTAAAGATTTTAAGGATGTGTTTGGTATGAAGAAAAATGTTTTTATTGAAAAATAAATGATTTTTTAAAATACTTTATAGATAATTGATAAATAAACAAAAAATATTGTTATAACACATTTAAATTTATATATATGATCTTGACAAACATGACAAGAATGAGTTTATGGAAATAGGGTGGCTGAAGGGGGGTGCTAGGGATAGGGGTGGTGGGGGTGTAAGGATGGCACAGGTGGAGGCAGGAGTGGAGTGGGATGGAGACAATAAACAGGGAATACGAATTATTTTTCATATTCTTATCAGGAAAGTCATTTTTTTTATTTTTAAAAACGTATTTTTCTAGAGAGAATATTTGCTAAAGTATTTTTTTGACTATCCAAACACATTTTGGAAATCAGAAAGCATTTTCTGAAAAATCCTTCCCTCCGTAACAAACACACCCTAAAAATATCCATTTTCTTTCTGTTTCCCTTTGAGCTCAAAAAGGAATTTAAATTGGAGGAGGAGAAATCTCTTATTTTTTGTGAAAGAAAAATTCATTTATTGATAATATGTCTCTTGCTTCCACTAATTTTCCACACAAAGGCAGAATAAGATAAGATTTTTGAGTCCTTAATTTTTTGGTATGTAAATGGTCTTAAAGTGGACAATGCTCTAGGTTAAATAATTCATGTAGTGGAGTAACAATTGAACTTTATAGTAAGAATGGTATCAAAGTCAACCATTAGTAGTAGTAAAAAATTAAAGAAAGTTAATTAAGAAATAGAAAGAAAGAAATGTTTAATTTCTCGTCATGAAAATCAATCAAATAATTTAGAATATGTCTTAATTAATGTGCTTCTTAGGTTACCTTTATTGATGACAATGGGTGGAAATAATTATTGGGTGTGGTTCATCATAAGGGACGCTAATTAAATCATTAGCCCATTAGCTTATTCTCTACCTAAACCGTATGACGACGGATGTTCCGCCATAATATGAAAGCTAAGGTTAGCTATACAAGAGACAATTTTGCTCTGCATAACTAGGATTTTTATTTTGACGTTGTATACAAAGAGAACTTTTTTTCTGTATGAATCGATATTATTCCATTCCAAATCCTTTTCGATACCGCTCATGAAAAATCTTGAATTTCAAAAGAACATTATCAATCATCTTAAAAATGGAATAAAAAAAATCAGGAAAAGCCAGCTAACGAAATTGAACTAATGACCATTCATCCACTTCATGAAAATTTCCGATGATCGATGATATAAGTCATAATTGCTATAACTTTGCTTCTGCTAAGAAAAAACTCTTATATATATCTTCTAAACTAATATTATAATTTACGGCTAAATAGTACAACAATTGAGAGCAAGAAAGCACAAGATGACACCTCAACTCTTTGTTTGTGGATTCATTATTAGCAATACTTTAGTTAGGTTTTTTTTCTTTGGTTAAATAGTTTAAGATTTAATGTATACATTAAGTCAACAAATGATTAACTATACTCATGATGAGGTGAGTTTGTCAGATTTCTTTTATAGTATATAGAATTGATATCTTTTTTATTACTTCAAATAGCTACCAAAGTGTGAAGAATAGGAACTATAATAGCTACTTCATAACTTTTTGCCGCCTTGAATCTTTACTTTAGGACTTGAAAAGGTTTTTGATGGGATTTGTAGCTTCGCAGTGAAGTTGCTTACTTTCATAGACATGTTAGTGCAATTATTCTTCCGCTACATATCACTTTAACCGAATATAATAATATAATAATAATTACGGATAGAGTTGATACAAATCGTTAATTCTTGATTTTTATTTTATTTTTTTTTGAAAAAAACACTTATCTTTAATCTCGTATAGAAATTTCAGCTTCATTATTGAATAATTCTTAATTTCGTTCGATCACTTTAACAATCAATAAGAAAATCTAATTCGATCGAGTTGATTCCTTAAGAGCATATATATATGTATAATATTACTAAAACTTTCATGACCGCTTTTTTTTTTGTGTGTGTTTCCAAAGAGTGTTACTTTACCCTCTTTGTACCTTTTTCCTTTTTCACGTGAACCCACTTAAATTTTGTGATGATTAAATTGATTTTATTATTTCAAGAAATGGTACAATATATATTATTTAACAATAACTTGATCATAATATATATGGCCATTAATTAATCTTCTAGTAAATGCTTTCGGCAAACTACGTCTAATCAAAGTAAAACACCCAAGATTATCAAGTCAAATAAAAATATTAAGGTTACTTTTTAGTAGGTCAAAGGCCAATTTGCGCACGCCTGGTTATTTTCTCTAGTGGTAATTATGCGATTAGTTACTGATTAAGATATTGTTATAACTAAGTCAAGTGCGATCTGGGATAATTATTAGATAAGCTTGCAATTTAATTAACAAATTTTACATTTACCCACTTAATTAACTTTCTTGGTCATGCAATTAGTCAACTGAATGATGATTAATATCCACGAGAGAGACTAATTTACATTTACAAGTGAGGCATGTTGCTTAATTATGTCTGCAAACCCTTTGTTCATCATCTACAAATTATTATACTTCTAATATGTCGGTCAAAATTAATCATGAAAGGAGATACCGATCTCTTAATCTTTGAAATGAAGTGACTTGTATATATACTCCCTCCGTTTCAATGTGTTTGACCTATTTTGACTTGACATGAAGTTTAAAAAAGGGGCAGCCCGGTGCACTAAAGCTCCCGCTATGCGCGGGGTCCGGGGAAGGGCCGGACCACAAGGGTCTATTGTACGCAGCCTCACCTTACATTTCTGCAAAGGGCTGTTTCCACGGCTTGAACCCGTGACCTCCTGGTCACATGGCAGCAACTTTACCAGTTACTCCAAAGAAAGTAAAAAAAAAAAATATTTTTTGGTTAAAAATTAATGATATGTCAAATGTACCAAATGCACTTTAATCTTGTGGTCTTAAAAATGTTATGTGGAAAGTTGAAATTGAAGAGTTGTTAAAAAGGGAAAGATGCATTCTTTTTGAAACGTATTAAAAAGAAAAGTAGACTAAATAAATTAAAACGAAGAGAGTATTTATTATTGCTCAAACATAGAGAGGTAGCATGCGATATCATTGAGAAAACTATAAATAGTAATTTGAAAATTTTGCCTAATAATGACTGATCTAGGTTGGAATTGGAAAATGTCCTAAAGAGGGCAACTAGAATAGGAGAAACAATTACAAATACTTGGTTTTAGTTTACGTGATAATATTTAATTGGACACATAATTTAAAAAATAAATTTATTATTTAAGATAAGTGTATTGAGTGTAGACCCCCGAGGGGCGCGTTATGGAATGAAGGATCTTATCAGAGACTAACGAGTTCGAGAAGGCTCGAAAGAGGATCCATCATGGTCGGGCCTTCTGTGGAGTTTCCTTCAAGGGGTATTTCATAGGGAGCGTTGTCCAACGATATCATCTCCCATAGAATGACATGAAATCAAGAAAAAAAACAAGAGGACAAAGGTGTCAGGTCCTTCACGTACGCGGACATGTAGTATACCAGTCTGGCCTCTGTAGAGGATATTGGTTGACACCTGTAACGGATATGACACTTGAAGCTATGTCATTAGTCATAGTATTATAGAGCCTAAAAGGAACCTTTTAATTGGCTAAAATCCATTTATTATAGTCGATAAATAGTCACTCTTCATCATTTGTAAACCATTTGAATTCTGATTAAAAAAGTAATATAGACACTATTTTTTACTTGCTGGCAAAGGAATCGCTTCTCTTTAATTACTTTCCTTGTTCATTTAGCTTGCATATTACTCTCGGAGGAGGAGCCACCTGGTTATAAAGACGTTATCAAGAGATCATTTCTTAGCTCAAAAAAAAATATTTCAAAAATAATTATCATTTTAGAAATTTAGTTAATAATTATTTTTTAACTATACTCTTAATTGACATAAGTACCTCGAACCTCAACTTATGATCGAATTTTCAGCAACACACTCTATTTTTTTGAGGGTCCTATTACCTTATAATTTTTTAAAAAATAATATAAATATCACCCCAAGTACTTGACATGATATAGAGAACTAAACTCTTAGTAGACAGTGAATTACACGCACTGTCACGTGGAAATTCACAATTTTTTAAAATCTTTTTTATTTTCATCTTTTTTTTTTTTAAATTCCGAAATATAATATATTCAACTAAACTCAAATTATAAAGACGGTTGTTAAATGAACTTGAAAATGAATTAGAAGTGTTGAGCAGATTCGAAGGTTATTGAGGTTTAAAATTTGAAATTCAAGTGCTAAATTAATTCTAGATCCTTCGTAACTGTTGGGTTCAAAAATGACAAAAAATTGGAATCCACAATTGTTGAAACTTGAAGAGAAAGTTTGAAGAACAAAAAAAATGACATGTCAAAATTCTTAGATGTTGACTAAATTGATTATTGGGGTTTGGCAATGATATTGTTATGAAGTTATAATTGAAATTCGAGTTTGATTGGTACGAATTTGATCGAGTTTTTGTTGAATTTTGAGACCCATAAATAAAGAAGATGAAGAACGTTGCATTTTTTAAGTTCTTGAAATCAGCTTCGGAAATGACACGTAGCCATTTTGTATTAATTAGAGCCCTTTTTTTTTAAAGGTTCTCATGTGCTTGAGGTGAGTGTTTTCACGTCATGGCTTCACGTCAGCATATTATAAGTTCAAAGAAATAAGGAAAAAAAATTACGGGGTGTAATAGGACCTCCATAAAAATAGAATGTGTCGCTGTAAATACGACTATAAGTTAGGGGTACTTATGCCTTTTTTTATTTTTTATTAAATAGGGATAACTTAATAAACTATACCTTGTATTTTTTTTCATGAGCATGAAAAGAGCTAAGCTATAATTATAATGGGACACATGGACTAAATATTTGTAAGTATTTAACTATAAACTTTATTATTATTATTATTACTTCTATATTAGCTTCACACTTTTATAAAAACTCAAAATTTAAATCTTGAATCGGCCTATAATAAGTACGGTAAGTCTCGGTGATCCTTGAAAGATTCTTAATTGTACTATTTTTCACTTTTTGAGGGTTGAGGTGGGGCATGGTGGTGTGGTAGGGGTTTTGTCAAAAGAAAGAGGACCAAAAAGGTGCTTAATGCATTACATCTGTGTGACATCAATCATGTTTAAAACCTCACACGAAGTTTTGTTCCTCATGTTCGATGTTTTTCATTCTTGTTACCAATCAATTATGAATCATTGTACTTGTGAATTTGTTTTCCAACTATCATTATTAGGGTATTTCGCTCTTCACATGAACGTTGATTCTTTATCATGACACTCAAAGATTGTTTGTCTGAAATAGAAAATCATTGCTAAATTTCCTATAAGTTGGGTATTGCACATGATCCTCTGTAATCCAACACCTTTAGTGTTTGCATGAAGATTCTTAATTAATTCTTCCTGCACCATAACTGTATGCATAAATATATAGATAGATCTATTTAGGCCCTAATATAATGATTTTGATAGCATACTCACTTTATTAATATATAAAAAAGTGATTAAAGTAAAATTAACTAAAGGAGAACAAGGCTAAAAAATGAATCAAAATCATTTACATTCCTCAATTTTGATCAAGAAATATTATTTCGCTCATATCTTATTTGACTTTTACATACCTACTTTACCCTCGAGATTATCAAAAAAAGAAGAAGAGAAATTCTTTATATTATGATATTCCTTACTTTTAATTAGTCTATGCTATATGAACTTGTACCTATAAAAATAATAATAATTATTTCACGTAAAACGAGTGAAAAATAGTAATCAAACATATAAGTTAATGACATTCAGTATTAAAATAAATTGCTAAATCTACTACTGAAAATCTTTGGTAAATTTCCTATAAGTTGGGTATTGCACATGATCCTCTGTAATCCAACATCTTTAGTATTGCATGAAGATTCTTAATTAATCCTTACTGCACCCTAACTTTATGCTTAAATGTATAGATAGATCTATTTAGGCCCTGATATAATGATTTTCATGGCATACTTACTTTATTAATATACAAATAAAATGATTAAAGTAAAATCAAAGGAGAACATGGCTCGAACACCTATCAAAATCATTTACATTTCTCAATTTTGATTAAGAGATATACTTCCCTCATATTTTACTTGACTTTTAAATACCTACTTTACCCTCTAGATTATCTGAGAAAATTCATCCAACGAACCAGCAAATCATGCTTGTAAACAGAGAGAATCCAGAGGAAGAAGAAGAATTTTATTAAGAGGATGAAGAGGGAATCAAATTTGTTGCTACACCTTACATTCCATTGCTATTTATAGACCTATTTATCTTAGCTAGAAAATATCTTCTAACTACTCTAACAACCTTCCAAAATGACAGCTCATTGCTAGCTCACAATCGTCTAACAAACTAACAACATAACTACCAACTAACTCGATGAACAGTAAAAACTGTTTCATTGAATGTGTAAACAGTAAAAGCTGTAAAATTGAAACTATTATCCTACTAACTACTCTAAGAAGATACATACTTTTAATACGCCCCCTCAAGTTGAAGGGTGCAGTATATTAAGCACACCAAGCTTGCCTAATATATGCATATGTTGATCTTGACCCAAAGCCTTAGTTAGCAAGTCAGTTACCTGTTGTTGAGTGTGCACATATACTGTCTCAATCATGCCAATCTTGATCTTCTCCCTGATGAAGTGACAATCTATGTCTATATGCTTGGTCCTTTCATGGAATATAGGATTGGCTGCCAACTGAATAGCAGACTTGCTATCACTCAGGACTGTGATAGGCTTATGAATAGACACATTTAACTCTGTAAAGAGACCAAGTAGCCAAGTAACTTCTGTCACTGCTGAAGCCATGGTCCTATACTCAACTTCAGCTGAGCTTCTAGACATAGTCTGCTATTTTTTTATTTCCAAGACACCAAGGACTCACCAAACTTCACTATATAGCCTGTGATAGACCTCCTTATGTTAAGACATGCAGCCCAATCTGAGTCACACCAACAAGTTAACTCTGCAGTGGGTTGAGCCTTCAGCCAAATACCCTGACCAGTAGTGCCCTTTAAGTATCTAACAACCCTGCTTGCTGCATCCCAATGAGACCTCTTGGGATGCTGCATGAACTGAATAAGGGTTTGAACAACATATCTAATGTCTGGTCTAGTAATGGTTGCATACATCAGTTTGCCAACTAGTCTCTGATAGGAAGTAACATCTTTCAAAATTGCAGCTCCAGTATTCCCAGTGACTTGATCAAACTCTACTGAAGTTAGTCTCAGGTTGGATTCTAGTGGTGTGAGTGCTGGCTTTGCACCACTCAATCCTGTGTCAGAAATGAGCTCAAGAATATACTTTCTCTGATTCAGTATAACTCCATTCTTGTACCTCACACCTCAATACCTAGGAAATATTTCAGCTCCACTAGATCCTTAAGCTTGAACTGCTGATGTAGTGTACTCTTGGCCTCACAAATCAATGATTCATTATCCCCAGTAATGAGCAGGTCATCAACATATACTAAGACAATAACCATTCTCTCTTTCTTCTTTAAGGTGAATAAGGAATAGTCATGAGTACTTTGAGTGAAACCTGCAGCTAGTAATGCATTGGTAAGTTTAATGTTCCATTGCCTAGAGGCTTGTTTAAGGCCATAAAGTGACTTCAACAGTTTGCAGACTTTGTGCTCCCCTTCTTTTATAAGCCTTTCTAGCATCTCCATGTAAACTTCCTCATCCAAATCACCTTGTAGGAAGACATTATAGACATCCATTTGATACAAACCCCATGCCTTTGACACAGCCAAAGCAATGACACATCTTACTGTCACCATCTTTGTAACTGGTGAGAAGGTATAATGATAATCCAGACCTTCTTGTTGGCTATATCCTTTTACTACTAGCCTTGCCTTAAACCTCTCCACTTCTCCATTTGCCTGGTATTTGATCTTTTACACCCACTTTGAGCCAACAGTGTTCTTGTCTTGAGGCATATCTACTACCTCCCAAGTATTGTTATATTCAAGAACCTGTATTTCCAACTTCATGGCCTGCACCTACCTTTCATCCTTGACAGCTTGTCTAAAGCTCTGAGGTTCCACCAGTGTAGAGAACTTAGCTAAGTAGTTGTGGTAACTAAGGGTAGTCTTATTGTATGAAAGATGATTGGCTAAGGGAGTCTAGTCCCTTGGTTCTTCATAGATGCTGTGTAATCCTTCATCCAGACAGGATGTCTGGTGACTCTAGTTGTCTTCCTTGGGGGCTCAACTACTGATGTAGTCTGCACTTCACATGTAGGTGAAGCAACCAGTTGTTCAACTGTTGGACCATCTACTTGATCCATTGTGCTTTCTGTAGGAGCTATAGTACCTTGAGATGGTATTTCAACTTGGGAATCTTCTGCTTCTTCTGTTTGATCATCTCCAACCTCCTCATGAAACATAAGTTATTCTGTGCACTGCTTATCACTCTTTGTCTGTGCAAATGGAAAGATATGTTCCTGAAAAGTGGCATCCCTATTGATGAAGAACTTATTGGTGCTCAAGTCTATCAACAAGTATCCCTTTTTTTGTATCAGAATATTCCATCAACACTGCAGATTTGGCTCTCTCTGAAAATTTATCACCCTTAGGTACTATTGAAGCATAACAAAGGTAACCTATTGTTCTTAAGTGTGACAAAAGTGGAGTTTTAGAAAACAGTAATTCATATAGACTCTTCCCACCAATAGCTGAATAAGGTAACCTGTTTATGAGATAAACAATAGCTTTGACACTCAAACCCCAGAACCTGATAGGCATATTAGACTGGAATTTGATAGCTTTGGCTATATTCAAAATTTGTCTATGTTTCCTCTCCACCATACCATTTTGTTGTGGTGTGTGAGGACAACTACTCTGATGCACCACTCCTAAAGACTGGAACAGGTCTGTGCACTTAGAGTTAAAGAACTCTGTGCCATTGTCTGATCTTACCACCTTCACATGAGAGTCAAACTGTGTCTTAACCATTAAAAGAAAATTTCTAATTGTCATGATAGTCTCAGTTTTAAGTTGCAACAAATGGATCCATGTATATTTACTGTGATCATCCACAACTGTCAAGAAGTAATATTTCTTGTCAAAAGTTAGAGTCTTGTATGGTCCCCAAAGATCCATATGTACAATATCAAAACATGTAGATGCTCTAGAATCACTAATGGAAAATACTAGTCTAGTCTGTTTAGCCAAAGGACAAATGGAACAGGTATCTAGTGACTCCATGCTTTTATTATGCTCCACCAGATCCAAAGCTTTCAGAACTTGTTGTGAAGGATGTCCAAGCCTCCTATGCCACAAATTGTTGTCTTGGACAGATGCTCCTGCAACCAATTTATGATGATCTGGAGCCTTATTTGCCTTCTTTATTCTACATTCACTCCTAAATATGTACAAACTTCTTTCTTTCTTACCAATCACCTTCACCTTGCCACTGTAAAGGTCCTGAAATACACAGAAGTCCGGGTAAAAGGAGACAAAACAAGATAATTGTCTAGTGATCTTGGAGACTGATAGGAGATTAAACTTGAAATCAGGTATATATAGAACATCCTTCACAACTTCTTTCTCAAAGATAAACACTTCTCCAATATGTGATATGTCAACTTTGGCTCCAGTAGGTAAATGAATTTATCCTTTGCAGACTTGGCAATACTATGATCCTTTGTTATGGCATCCTTGTTTGCAGTAATGTGGTGAGTGGCACCAGAGTCCACTATCCAGCCCTGTGGAAACACATTACAATTTAGGCAAAAGGCTATACTTGTCATGTTGACCTGTTTCATTTCCTTGGTATCCTTGTTCAGCAAATTCAGTATTTGTTTATATTCTCCTTCTATGAATCCTTGTGCCTTAGCCACTAAAGCATTTTTAACCTCAGCATACACCTCATGGCTTGTTGATGCTCCTGAATCATCACTGCTTCCACAAATATTGTTGGCCAAGTGCTGAGTGTTGGTCTATCCTCCATGATGGTTTCCATGTCCACCAAAGTTTTCATTTTCTGGATTATTATACCCTCCAGAGTATGATGATGAACCCGATCCTCTTCCACTTCCATTATTGTAACCAGATCTCTTCCTATGCTTCCAATCTGTGGGATATCCAATCAACTTGTAACAGTTTTCTTTAGTGTGGCCAGTAAAGTGATAGTACTCACACTTCTTCCCGTTGTAGTTTTGACTTTCATGATTAGATCCATAGTTTTAATTAACTTGCATAGCTATTGGATCTAGCTTCTCATTCACTGTGTTAACATAAACAGTGTGCTGAATCTCATCCTCTATGATCATAGCATACGCTTGATTGAGAGATGGAGTAACTCCTTTCAATAAAATTTATCTGCGAGTTGAATCATAAGACTCATTTAGGCCACTTAAGAACTAAATCAACCTTAATTGATACAAGTGATCTGCATACTCTTTGGACTTAGGACATGCACAGGTCGGAGTAGGCACCACAACATCATATTCTCCCCATAGATTCTTCAATTTTGTGAAGTAAGTTGAAACTAAATCACTTCCTTGTGAAGAGTGTTAATTTCTCTGTACAATTGATACAGCCTCATACGATTCACCTTATCAAACCTCTCCTTCAGATCTTCCCATACCTCAAATGCACTGGTAGCATATACAATTCCACTCAAAAGTTCTTCACTAACAGTGCTCATTAGCCATGAAAGCACTATCGCATTGCAAGTTTTCCATTGTTCATGCAATTCATCTCTATACAATCCTTTGTTGCAAGCTCCAGTTACAAAATCATATTTTCTCTTCCCTAATAAAACGATCATCATTGATCGACTCCAAACTCCATAATTCTCAGATCCAGTCAGCTTGATAGGAATCAATGCAGCTCCTGAAGCATCTGACAAACCTATATACAGTGGATCATTTTGGTCTATCTTAATTGGTGCCATATCTAGGTTTCCTTTCCTTCAATTTCTCTGGAAAATTGAGCTTCGTCTACAGTTTCTTCTTGTGAACTTGAACCTCGTCTTTGATCTCTTATCTGCAGCTAAACCTCAGTAACGCCGCTCTGATACCATGAGAAAATTCATCCAACGAACCACCAAATCATGCTTGTAAACAGAGAGAATCCAGAGGAAGAAGAAGAATTTTATTGAGAGGATGAAGAGGGAATCAAATCTGTTGCTACACCTTACATTCCATTGCTATTTATAGACCTATTTATCTTAGCTAGAAAATATTTTCTAACTACTCTAACAACCTTCCAAAATGACAACTCATTGCCAGCTCACAATCGTCTAACAAACTAACAACCTAACTACCAACTAACTCGATGAACAGTAGAAACTGTTTCAATGAAACAGTAAATGTGTAAACAGTTAAAACTCTAAACTTGAAACTGTTAGCCTACTAACTAGTCTAAGAAGATGCATACTTTTAACATTATCAAACCTTTTCTCTCTTTTTTTTTTTAAATTTCTTTATTTATTATGCTATGCGTTACTTTTAATTAGTCTATGTTATATGAACTTATACCTATAGAGAAAATTATTATTATTTCATTAAGGAATAAAACAAGTGAAAAATAGTAATCAAACATATAAGTTAATGACATTCAGTATTGAAATAAATTAAAAACACAAAAAAACTGAATAAAATGATTTGTCTCTATCAGTAATTTTATTAAAAGTAACTAGAACTAAAAAACCTATTTACACTGTTGAGCATAAAGCAAAATGAGAATTTTGTAAACATACGTAATATATTAACAGAGAGAGAGAGGGAGAGAGAAAGAGGGAGGGAGAGAGAGAGAGAGAATAAAGTAGATTATTAATAAATTCCTAAAAGAATAAGAAATTTAGAAATTATTTTACTCATGACAATGAAAACTCAAAAATCTATATATACGATAGAGAACAAGAGATATACATACAGATATACATACTTACTGGATATAACATATTAAAATGACAATCATAATATATAATCTTAAATTTTGCAATAAATTCATAAAAAAATATTTTATTTATGAAAAAGGGTCAAAAAAATACCCCTTGTTGAAAATGGTTCAACTATTTTAATGTCTTTTATTTTTATTCTTTTTTCTTTTCAATCCTTCAAACATATAATTCTTTTAATATGATTTATCTTGTATTCCTTACTTGACATTTTCAATCTTTATTTCACGTGTTTCCATTTAATTTCTCATATTTTTCTTATTTATGTTTCTTTATTTTCTTCATTTTGCTTAGCTATGTTATAATTTTAATTTTTTAAAACTATACCTCCTAATATTAGAAAGAGAGTCATTCACAAACTTGAATTATAATGAGTGATGTCAATAAAGATGGATCACGTGTTGTATGAAATTATATACAAGCTTGATTTATATTAAGTGATGTTAGAATTGATAGATTACATTTTATTAAATATTTAAATAATACTATGAGATTATGGTTGTAAATATTAGATTTTTTGTCAACATGCCGTCCATGAGTTTCTTGCAAAATGTGTGCTAAAATTTTATTAATTAATTCAATTAAAATCGTATTTATTTGAAAATTATATATCAATTATATTTTATAATTTTAGTTACATGTCTATAGTTATTTAATACTTATATACTCAAAAAATAATACGTGTCTTAAATAATGAGTGATAGATAGAATTTAGTGATATTTCATATATAGACACATTTATCAAATATTAACGCCATTAAAAAAATGCCTACTTTTTTTTTAACAATTGAATTTTATTTTTAAAATTTAAAATATCTAATAGTGTAATTAGACTTATATAACCAAATATTACATTTATAATTACACTATTTATTATGTTATGATAAAAAAATACGTTTTTGTAATTATAATTTTATGTAATAACTAGATTGTATAATTACTCCAAATCTAATTATGAGGTGACTTTTCAAACGAACGCCGCTGGGCGCTAGCTAGGGGTGTACTTGAACCGGGTTGGTTCAGATTTTTTAAATATCAAATCAAATCATTAGTTTTGAGTTTTAAATTTATAAACCAAACGAAACCAATAAAAATCGAGTTTTCCAACCTCGGAGTTTTTCGGGATTTTTCGATTTCCTCGGGGTTTTCGAATTTTTTCCGGTAAAGTCTTCATACAAACATATAATTAACTTATGCTTCAAATATTTCTTAGTCCGAGCAAAATACAACTATCTAAGGTATTTCTTAAAAAAATAATACAAAATATATTCACTTTATTTGGAATTTATGAAGTGAGTGATGACAATAAAATATTCAACCAAAACAATAATGAAATCGCATAGAATAAATATTGCATATTAATAAGTCATAATTTAAATAATCATAATTTAAAAGTATTAATTCATGCTAAAATAAGTCTAATAAGCATTAACTACATGACTAAATATTAAACAGAAAAATAAATTAGTTTATGTATTTATGTAAAATTAAAAAATAAATATCTAATATGATTGTCATTCCTAGTGTTGGATTGAATAATCTTTTGTTAACATTCGTATTGATTCGGGCTTTATTTGAGTTACTAATATCTATGGGTTGTAAAAAAACTTATTGGACCATTTAAAATTCTAAGTTTAAACTTGAAATAATATATTGAAAGATAAAAACTATGAAAAAGTTGAAGAAATATTTTTAAAAATTGTATACATGTAATGTCGGGTTGGTTCAGTTCGGTTTGACTTTTTTTAGTTAAAACCAAACCAAACTAATTATAATCAGGTTTTTTTTTTCAATACCAAATCAAGTCAAACCAAACTACTAGTCAGATTTTTTTTCCCATTTAATTCGATTTTCGATTCAATTTTGTACACCTTAGCGCTAGCTAGACTTACCAATGAAGCAGATTGCTAATGATAGAAGGGCACAAAAAGAAAGAGGGGGAGGCGGGGGGGGGGGGGGGTAGGTTTAGACTGGGAATCATACACTTCATGGTTCTGAATTTAAAACTGAAAATGCTTGTTGATCTAGTAGAAGGGAGAGAGGATATATAATTAAGAAACTTAAACTTTTAATAGAAAGATTTGTACTAGCAGTTCTTTATGAGGAAGTGGTTTAATTTAAAGTTAAGAATGATGGTGTAATTAAAATAATGTTGAAGAAAAGGGGAAATCATTATTTTGTGCCATTAGCAATTTTATATGGTTACGGATATATAGTTTATGATGACAAAAAGATAGCCTCCTTAATGAGTGGGTGCATCGCATATATACTTCAAGTGGAGCTTAAAGCATCAAGTAATATTTCTTCAAATAAATAAAAATAATTTTATTTTTCTTTTTCTGCTCGATGTGTCACATTAGAGCTTGACTAAAAATTCAGATTCACGCATGTAGGGCCCATTTATGAGGGTAGCGATTCTAATAGGATTTTTTCCATTCTCAGAATTCAAACCCAAGACCTCTAGTTAAGGGTTGAGGGATTTTAACGATCCCACCATAACCTATGTCGATAAATAAAAATAACTATACTCACATTTTGCTAGGCATGTAGATGCTCAATTATGTTAGTAATTGATTAAACTTATAAAACATTCTTCTTCCATTTAATTAGTTATTATTGTCATAATAAAAATAAATATGTCTTATGTAGGAAGATATGAGAACTATAAAATATACTTTATTTTAAAATTGATACGTATATATTATCTACATATGTCTTTAAAATTGATACATATATACTATCTAGAGATACAATTAATGAACTCGAAAGCTTAAAACTCATATTAAAACAGTGACATACAAGTGATTTTGGGTCAGACGGAATAATTTCTAGTGATGATACATGTGTATTTTATAAAATACAAGTATCATATAGTGTAGATCGCTTGCGCGCGAATACAATATTTTGCTTCATTTTGAAACAAACTATTGCTGCGTTTTGTAATTGTGAATACGTAAATTATCTCTATATATTAGAAAATTCCTCCTTTTCTACTCTTTATTACCACGCGGGCCCAAGAATTGTTATCAATATAATTGTGAGGTAGGGCCAGTGAGAGGAGCTCATGGCCCCAATTTGGGCCTACCCCAGCAATGGACAATAACTGTGGATTGACATAAATTGGTGGACCTAAATATGAAGTTAACTTTTATATATATGCCTCCTCCATCTTTCTTCTTGTTCACAAAAAAATATATTTTCTAGGCTTGAAGCCATAGACAATAGGCTATAGGATAAAGGCTATATAGGCTATAGGATAGATTAGGGTTCCAAATTGAGAGGAACAAGAAACAAACTGATTACTACATTTAAATATGATTCTCTACTCTAGTTCCAAATATAGTAACATTTATCTTTAGCCTCATCTTCTCATTTCTAAATAGAGTGGTCCTACTAATATATGTGATGCCCATTGACTTAACGTGAACTCATTTTTGACCCGTATGAAATATATGCTGTCAGAAAGCGAACCATATGTACAGAGACCTGATATTAATTAAGTAGTTTAGTAATCTTTTATGACGCTTGATACAAATATGATACTAATATATATATATATTTGAAACTGTTCCAAAGTATGTAGTTCAAATTAGAATTCTAATACAACGTCGATTTGATATACGTATAGTTCGAGCCGAAAATAACATATGGAGACATGCATATCCACTATTGGTAATGCACATCTGGTAAATGAACTCTTTCGGAGGACCCACACGAAGAAACCTTTGCCCTATTACATTGTATCATTATTGTGGTGTCGAAGTCATTTTCTCTTACAATTGACTCAATAGGTATATCAAAGTTGTAATTTTACTTATCCTAGTTTGAATTTTTCAAGAAAAAGACTCTCAAGATAAACTAACATGAATAAAATGATTGAGAACACGTGAACAGAATCATAGGTTCCATTGTCTGAAAATTGGCTTAGTTGAATACAAAACATTTTGAAAAGTAACACATGTTGTCTTGTCTGAATAAGACATCTCTTTGTAAAACCTTTTGAACGTTTCTAGTTTTCAACATGATAGTCAGCCAAGATTTCTTTGAATTGGAATTACTTTGAAATATTGGTCAAACACAAATTACTAATAAAAGAACTTTTCAAGTGGTTTAGCCAAGCACAAACTGCTAATCTTTCAAAACACTTTTGATAAGAAATACTTTTCAAAATAAACTAATTTCAATAGCTTGACCAAACATGCTCTAACTCAATGAAGTTCAATACTGCTAAAGAAATCAAATAAAGTGACAAGTTCTTGTTATAGTGTCCAATCCAAAATTCATAATCAGAAGGACCTTAGGGAAATCTTAGTAGCTCAATTGGTTGACTATCTGAATTTTTACCTTGTTGGTGAGAGTTCGATTTACCTTCTTGTAATTAGTGCCGAAGCCAGAATTTTCACTAAAATGGTTCAAAATATGAAAAGTAAACATACGAAGAAGTCAAATGGGGTTCAACAACTCCGCTATATACATAAAAAATAATTTTAACCATGTATAAACAATGTAATTTTCCATCGAATGATGTTCGGATGAATCCCTTGGCCCTACCTAGCTCCGTCCCTGCTCGTAATCCCCTTCCCCGTTACCCGGCCTCAGTTTCAAAAAAAGGGACCGTGACAATGAATATATTGCCTAGGTAGCCTGGTAAAGTTTAGGAAATTTCGTCTAAATCTTGCAATTAAAGAAATAAACTGTTATCCTCATATTATAATAGCATATAATATATACATCATGCTTTACACTGTGGCTCTTATAAGCATGGCCAAGTGCAAAGCTAGAGGTGAACCAATATCAGCCTTTGCAGATATCATTTGCTCATTGGTCTTTGGGATCTTTTGTCAATGAAAAAAGATTTAACAAAAGAGAATACACAGTCATCACTAGGACATTTTCCAACACCATTCACCAATAGAGAGAATTTATAGTTGAACCAAAAAACTTACTGAATTTTATATATGTATTATAGCATTCAAATTGCTTCTTGACAATGCAAGGACAATAGAGAGAAATAGTACTAAGTACTTCCAATGTTTTGGATTGGACAGAATTTGTGTTAGTACAAATTAAAGTGTGTAATGACATATATATAGTACATGCATGTTTGTCTCAGAGATTTTAAATTAACTTGCCCCATGGAGTTCATAAGAGGCCTTAATTGGCAAAAAGAGATCAAACACAATTTTAACATTATTAGAGTGATGACGAGCTTCATGAGGGCCACTTTCCTCAAAGTGGATGGGAGCACAATATTGCAATGGTGGTGTGATGTCCCATCAATTTTGTATTCCTTCCGTTTCAGTTTATGAGATACTAATATTATTTTTTATTAGTCTGTTAGAAAATATTTTTATTTTATATTTGAAAAATAATTAAATTTTACATGTATTTTCTATTTTGTCTTTATTGAGAGATTCTTATTGCCACATAAGTTTTATAACATGTTTAAAGTCATAATAAGTTTCTAAATTTTATAGCTATACAAATATTATAGTATGCCATATTTAAAGTAATAAGTTTTAATTTTCTTTTAAAAATTTCATATCAATTCAAATTTATCACATTAATTGAAAAGGAGGAAGTAAACATTTATCTAGAATACGTCACAAAAGTCATGCTTTCTCCTTTTACTTTTCCCAATCAGTATCAAGAAAGAAGAAATCCGCTGGGCCAATATATATGTACTGATTTTTTGCTTCATGTGCGTTAATTAGTTTTCTTAGTTTAAAAGTTCAACTGTTTGTTTTAATTGTCGTATATGTTGTGAGTTTTGGGCTAAAATTATCCCTCATCTATTAGAGTAGGTTCATTTTGGTCCCTCAAATATAATCCTGAGCATATTTAGTCCCTTAACTTTACTAAATTGAAGCACTTTTGGTCTTCCTAACATAATAATGTTAAAAATTAACGGAAAGGATAATTTTCTAACGGTGTAAATTTGACAGTGTTATCTCTTTCTTAATTGATATACATTTTCTTTCTTTCTTTCTTGTCTTCTTAATTTTTTAGGATTAATATAGTAGTAGCTATTTATATTTGAAGACAATACTTTAGAACACAATAATCTGCCCACTCGAAAAAAATAACCATTTTCTTAATTGCAGTAACAAAATGGTCTTAAAGTCAGTGGCGTAGCTAGTAATTTGGTGAAGGGTGTGTGAATTTCTTCTTAATTGTGTTTAAGAGCGTGTAAAATTAAATATATACTCATAATAGCTAACACTTAACCTCTATGATTTTGTATTTTACAAGTCACGTGGGTTGCCACATGGGTTTAACACTATTATTTTTAAACGGATTTTGTTAGGGAGATCAAAAGTGCTCCACTTTAGTGAAGTTAAGGGACTAAATATGCTCAGAGTTATATTTGAAGGACCAAAATGAACCTACTCTAATAGTTAAAGGACTATTTTAGCCCCAAACTCTATATGTTGTGAATAATGTTTGTCCAAACTTTTTTGCAATGATATAGTACTCTTTCAGTTTCATTTATATGTTACACACTTTTGTTTTTGTGTTAGAATAATAAGAAAAAGAATAATATCTTGTTTTATTTGGAGACACTTTTTCCGTGAACTTCACATTTTAAATTTAGCTTCCGTTTGATCATAGATTTTGAGAGTAGTTTCTTTTTGAAAAATATTGAAAACATTGTTTGTTCATACAAGCAATTTCAAGTTCCAAAATTTTTGGATGAAATTTTACTTCCACTCACAAAATTTTAATTTTTTTTTTCAAGTTAAATGCATGTTCAAATACAACTTCAAATTCAAACACTATTTTTAACAAACTTCAAAAACTCTTTTTTTTAATCAAGTTTCAACTAAATCTACCAGTAAAACACTAGCTTACTCCTAATTTCACGATCTTAAAGAGAAAAAAATGTCATCATATTTTTAAAATCACAAGTTTCGAGGACATTTTTTTAGCGTGTGCCAATTGCTAAAGTCGTTTTTCAATTTCCTTCTTTTTGAAAACTCTTATATCCAATTAAATACTGCCATGTGAAAGGAAAAGAAAGGGAGTAATACATAACACTATAAAAGTTATGAAAAATATATTATCAAAACGGTAATATAAGTGTATACAAGTGAAATGATTTATATACTATTATAATGTGCTTGACATATATGCCGTACAAATTACTTCAAGCTAAAGAGGAACGAAAAATTCATTTTCAAATTAAATTTTTTAAACTTCAATTTACGATTGTTGTGGGCTGATAGAAGGAGATAGAATATAGGAAAACTTACGTAAATGTACCCTTCGATCATCTAATTTATCAATATGATTGAAGTATACACTATCTACGGTAGTATATATTATGTATAAGTATGTATATTACATATATATTTAATATAAAATATATACTACCTAGACATTGTTATATATTTTGTAAATTAAATGACCTAAAGACATTGATTGTAATTTTTCCTAGAATAGAATATATATGAAAACGTAAAGTAGGGGAGATTTAAAGAGGCATGGTGTTTCATTATCCTCAGCCACAAGTGAGGAAATCAAATCTAAATTAAGATAGTAGTTAATAATATCCAACCACAATGTAATGTCTTTGACTCTAGTTATGGATATTGAATGGCCTAATATAAACATCACTTTCAACTAAGTTGTTGCTGATGTTACCCAATTATTAGATTTGCAACTTGGTATTAGCCTCGCTTTTAATTGCTATTCATCTTTTAGTCTTTTGCTTTAATTTTAGGTATTTGATATAAGAAAAATTATTGGTCTAATTAATATGAATTTCTGTTACACATGCTTATTATGTGTTTTTTTACTTCTAAAGTGAAGGAAACTTTTCATGACTATTATGTTATGCATTTTATAGGAAACATAAATGTAAAATCTCTTCTTATAATATTTTCCTTTTAATTTTCTCTTCATATTACACATGCATAATATATATATATATATATATATATATATATATATATATATATATATATATATATATATAGAGAGAGAGAGAGAGAGAGAGACGAGAATGTTTTTGGGAGAATTTTTTCTGTCATTGTATTCACAATATGATCTCCTTATATACAAGTACATAGCCGCCTTTAAGCTAACCCTATTATGATAGGACTACAATATATTCTCTTACCCTAATAGGACAATAATTCCTATAGTTATCATATAGAACAAAGTTTTTGTGTTGTTAATTCCTCAGTGTAGCATTTCTTCCCCTATGATGTCTATTACTGCTAGTAGAGTAGGATTGACCCGTAATACAGAACCTTTAGGCGTAACCTTTCGCTTAATACAAGAATCGAGAATTGAAAATCAAAAATACATAGTTACCATATTTTACATCTACTCCCCCCTTCAAGTAGGAGCATGAGGATCCCGAATATCTAACTTGTGAAGTAAGTACTCATACTATGACTTTCCCAATTCCTTTGTGAAAATATCCGCTAATTTTCTTATGTATTGGAACGTAGGTCAAAGAGATACTATCGTATTGTAGCTCATCCCGAACATAATGACAATCCATCTCAATGTGTATTATTTTTTCATGAAAAAATGAATTTCGTGCAATATATAGTATCGCTTGACTGTCACAACACACCATAACTGAACACTCACCGTTCAGTCCCAAACTAGTCAAGATACCTTTTAACCATTTTAATTCAGAAACGGTCATCACCATCAATCGGTATTCCGCCTCTGCTGAAAAGTGAGATACAAGGAGTTATTTCTTAGTCTTTCAAGATAGAGGTAAATTTTCCAAATGTAATGACCCAGCCGATAAGAGATCTACGGGTCAATGGCATCCCTTTGAGTCACACCATCCATACAATCAAAGGTCACAATCTTTTTGTATCACTATCCCTTGTTTGCATTTCTAGTTTAAATAGTGCACCACCAATAGAGTTGCATCCCAGTGTGTCTTATTCGAGAGATGCATGAATTGAGAAAACACATGCATACAATATGATAACTATGACTGGGTAAAATAAAGATATATAAGTCGATCAACTAATTGACGATATTGATTTGGATCTTTAAAGTCTGTTCCACCGACCAGTGTCAACCAATGATTCTTCTCCATGGAAGTGCTAATCGGCTTGGATCCCAACAATCCGACCTTCAGAAATTATATTCAAAGAGTATTTGCATTAACATAAAAATATTCCAGCAGGACCCCTGGCAACCCCAACAGGCAGAAAATACTTCAATGGACCCAATCCTTTATATGGTAACACTTGTGTAGATACTCTTTGAACTGTTCAATGACACTAGAAATAATCAAATTTTTCACATAAACTAAAATTTGAATTTGCACATTACTCTCGTGTAAGGTAAAATGAACATAAGCTAAGTACAACTGCTTAAAATCATACTTCATCAAAAAGTTCAATAATTTTGTGAACCAATATTGTGGTGCCTATTTCAACCCCGTACAAAAAATTTCACAGCCTACATACTTTTTTCCAACTAGAAATATGAAAAATCGGCGGCAATTTCATGTACACTTTCTCTTTGAGATTTCTTTGCAAGAAGGCATTATGCACATTCATCTGATGCAATTTCCAGTTCTATCCTACAACTATGATAAAAATATATTCGAGCAATCATCATTTTAACAACTAAAGCAAAGCTCTCGTTGTAGTCAATGCCTTCCACCTGATGACTGTCAAAGATAATAAGCATGTTTTATATTGCTCGATCATTTCAGTTGAGTGATACTTAATATTGTATACCTATCATCAATTCAATGCTTTCTTCTCTGGAGGCAATATTTTTATTGCTCATGTTTTATTATCCTCCAACTCTTAAATCTCCTATTGCACTGTTTTTTTTCCACCATTCGTATCTCATGGCTTTCAAGAATGTAACGATCTGTTGAGTTGTTATTAAAAGGCACCTCATTATGGGTGAGCTATTCGTGCGAAGAATGGGTTAGAAAACGTTTGGGTTGGGAAGTTGGAAATTTTGGAGCTAGGCTAGTGTCGGACGAATTCTGAGCGAGGTAAGGTCTAGAGTAATCCGAAAAAGGATTGAGTAAAATTTCTAAGGTTGAGCTAATTTTTGCATTAACTAAGGCGTTAGAGAGTCCGTAGGATTTTTTGAAAATGAATTCGGGTGAGTAGAACTTTCGATATCAAAGTTGATGTGAAAGGGTTGGTTTGGAACATCAGGATTTTGAAGTGTGTAGTAAAATGGGCCATTTTGAGGGATTTTCTGAGGTTCTGTTCTGTGTCAACCGCTATATAACAGAGAAATTCTCACTATAGTGGAAGTCAAGACGATCATCTCTGCTATAGAGGGCGGCTACCGCTATGGCGGTACTGTTATAGTAAGATTTGGCCTCTATAGCAGAACGACAGGACCAGAAAATCCAAAATCGGGTTTTATAATTTTATTCTCTCTTCTTCAGCCCCAAAAATAGATGAGGGTTACTCCAAAAATTCTCCTAGGCTGTTC
Organism: Jaltomata sinuosa; assembly: GCA_003996215.1. Classification (NCBI taxonomy): domain Eukaryota; kingdom Viridiplantae; phylum Streptophyta; class Magnoliopsida; order Solanales; family Solanaceae; genus Jaltomata; species Jaltomata sinuosa. The sequence continues at coordinate 197,052 of QJPP01007358.1, forward strand.
CAAGGCTTGGGAGCCGTGGGAAGGGGAGATTCCTTCTAAAAAGATGCAAAACCATGGATTTCAGGCCTATCATTAGTCAGAAAACGCTTTCACAGAGCCAGAATATGCGTGGTGCAACTTCTTGGTGTCCAGGTAGGCTAGGTTCTTCTTATAGAGTATACTTAGACCTGTATTCCATTTCATACTATTGTGTGGAATGACAGGAGAATCCATGTTTAGGCCTTCGGGCTTGGAGTCTGGAGGAATATTGTATTGTCTAGATATTGATTGAATAGTTAAATGATGGGGTTCGGGGAAATGTGTTTACAGTCCAAATTTGGTTATACTTGTTAAATTTTGGGTGATTTTGGGTTCCAGGAAACTAAACTGTTGGGTAGGTTCGGGGAACCGGATGTATTATGGGCGAATGTGGACTCCCGGGAATAATGTTAAATTAAAGTAAATGGGGTGTACGAGAAGGGTTGGAGTCTCAAGGTTAAGGGAATGTTCTCCTGTACTGTGTTGTCTAAGAAGGAAGGTTTCGAGATTGATATATCGACTGATTAGGTATCGAGAGGGTGAACCAAGAATTTGTCTCCGGACAGGATTTCAAGGTTGGGCTTATGAACCAGGTTGTTGGGTAGGTGATGGTTATTGTCTTGCCAAATGCAATGTATATACATGTAACTATAACTTAGTAATGTATGTGCTTTCATGCTTAGGAAAGGAAGTTATGAATGTCCAAGTATTTGGGGTGTCAATTATGTGAAACAAACTTGATTGTTGCTTATTGGTTCTACAAGGGTGTTTTCTGTTCATATAAGTATTGACTATTGGCTTTGTGTGATATACGGTTGGCTTTGGTACCACGCCTAGTACGGGATACTAACGGTTGGCTCGGGTACCACGCCTGGTACAAGTTCTATATCAGTTGGCTCGGGTACCACGTCTAGTACGAGTTTAATTTGCATTGCTGATTGTGTTTGTCGAAGGTTCTATAATGGACCGGGTTGATTGCTGAATTTTTGATATTGCATGTTAGTCCTTAAGAGGCCAGGTTATTCACTTAAATATGGGGTTGGTCCTTTGGTGGATCAGGCATTGCATGTTAACACTTAGGTGTTGGTCTAGAGATCCTTAGTTGGTCCGGGTGATATAAAAAGGGTAAGTGTTATTATTATTGTTCACAGTTTAAATGGTTGTTGAACCTGTTTCATAAGGTTGATAATGTAAAAGGTAGACCGAGAGTCTGGGAATATATTCTTGGTTGTTGTTACATGTTTGTACTGCTTTACTCAGTTTTGGTTTATCCGTTAATAATGTTCTTTACATGTTGGTTCCATGAGTGAACCAGATTTATCAATTATTGATGTTCTTTACGTGTTGGGTTCCTGAGAGGACTGAGATTTATTATTACTTGACATATATATTGGTACTTGAGGGCTGGGTTGGTGTGCTTAAGTTATAAGGTGATTTCTTCTGTAAACTGGGGTCGCAGGTTAAATGGCGTAGATGATGTCTTAGGGATCCTTGGGAGGTCCGGGTGGTTTGCAAGTTGTGACATAATTATATGTGGTCTGTTTACTTGCATAGTGGTGCATGACTTATAAGGTTTGTAGAGAGTCAGGTTTGACTGGGCTAGTGAAACAAGGCTAGTATTTTGTGAGTGTCTGAACAGATGGGGTGTCAAGGGTAAGAAACCTTGGGGGTTGAATACGCAGGACTCACAGGTAACCCATTATTTGGCTCAGGACTAATGGTAAGGCGGTTGACTTAGGATCTTAATTTGAGTAAGGTTGGTAAATCATGGTTTTGTAGGTTGTCTCTCAACTGGCTAGAAGAAGCTGATAGTATACCTGATTGTTGAGACTAGAACCACTGAGGTGCTTATAGTGGTTGGTAAGATGGGTGACTTGGGAAGTTCTAGTGTTAAGTGTGACTTGGGAAGTCTTAGAACTAAGTGTGACCTGGGAGGTCCTAGTGTTAATGGGATTATGGGAAAGTCCTAGTGTTACGTTGGACCAGGATGGGATAGTACAGAGTCTCCCTATTGTGGAGTTTGTAGCGGAGCCAGTTAGGAAGGATCGGGGGCTAAACATACAGGTTTGTAGCGGTAATAGTACGGGGTAAAGGTGGACGTTAGAAGAATAGATTACTGTAAATTATTACATATTTTCTCTTGACTTTCTTATATGATGGTATGCATGAATTTGGGTCGACCGATGATGCCTACCAGTACGTGTTATTTTTTACTGATACTACTCTTGCTATACCTTTTTGGATATAGCCTGGTTGCAGGGTCAGTGATGTTTCATAGGTACATGACGATGGTGATCTCCAGCAACTTCTACTTTTCGATTCAATGGTGGAAGCTGTGTCCTCTTACATTTTCTATATTTCTCCTGTAGTAGCTCTTGTACCTGCTTAGACTAGATCCTAAGGAGGGTTGTTTCAGTTTTAAAAGTGATTTTACTATATTAAACTTTCTAAAGGATTTTTCTGAAGTAAAAGTTTGTAAACGTTTTCACGTATTAAGAGAAGGTTATTTATGACTTTATTTTGATTTTTGCAATTGCTTTTTGGATCGGATGGTAAGGGTTTGCCTATCTAGGTGCTTAGAGTAGGTGCCTGCACGGCCCAGTAGTTGGGTCATGATAGATGGTATCAGAGCCTAGGTTATTGGTCTCCCAGTACAAGAGTAAAATGTCGAATGGAGTCCTGCGGATTAGTGTGTTGATGTCCTCATCTAATCTTTGGGAAGTTATGAAACATTATAGAAAATATCTATCTTCTTTCATTCCTTTCATGTGGTTTGTTACTTACTTGTATGAGTTGAGTCCAATTGGTATCTCTTAATTCCAATTGGTATCTTGACAAGGAAAAAGGATGTCGTTTGCCTCCGATTAAAATGACACAAGCAAGGGAAATTGGAACCGAGAAGGTTCAATTAGTAGCTGGCCTGGGATGCTATGTAAAGGTATGGATGATCGGCTAGCGGTCATCTATGAAGCAAATAAAAGGTAATAAAACTGATTGGATTGAGTGTTGAAGCTTGACACTTATGATTGTATGCATTGCATTGTTTGAATGACTGCGAATATGTGGTGGGTAATTGCTTGAGTTACTTTGAAATTTGTGGTTAGTGAAGAGTCTTAACTTGGTTATGTGTTAATGATTGAAGGAATTCTTGTTCTGTGATTTCAAGGGGAAAACAATATGCTAAATGCTGGGCATGGTCTTATCATTGGTAAAATGATAAGGGAAAAATGATATATATACTTGTGGAAACTTATATTTCAAGTGGTTGGTATGTGAATAAGTACCAGGGATAAGGGCTATTATTGCTTAATAACGAGAATTGCGGTAAGAAAATCTTTGTGGTAACTCATGATTGTGTCTTAAGAAAAATTTATTCTGGCCTTGAAATTTGTGATTGCTTTAGTGATAAATTGTGGTATGCCTAAATTGGAATGGTTTGCATTATATTCGGGTATAAACTTACCATTGGTATAGATGGAAAGGAAACAAAAAGGAATTGATGACTGTGGAGAAGCTTTGGTTTTGGGACAGTCAGGATTGGTTGGGAACCATAAAAGGAAAAAGGGGGACTAGTAGTGTACGATAGCGGGAATATGTTATTATACACAGTTCTGATGTGTTTTATAACTGATTTTATGATAATGTGGTGCTAAATTCTCAACTATGCATAGTTGAGGTTGGTCTTGAGGTTATGTTTTAAGATCATAACACGTTTTCATATGTTAATGTTGAAAACAGGGAAGGGGAATGAGAGGATTTTGCAGAGAATGGTAAATTTTCTTGGCTGCTACTGTTGGGAGTTTCCATAGCAGTGTGCAAGCCGCTATAGCGGGATGGGAAGGGCATAATCCCTGTCCTATTTTCCCCTGTTTTATTTTTCGTTCCCGGGTCATTTTAAATCACTAAGTAAGCTGCGAGCTATTGCATGAATTATTTAGCATCCATGCATGTCATGACCCAATTTATCGGTCATGATGGCACTTACAATACCCCAGTAGGTGAACTAATCCCCGTAGCCCAGAACAGTTAGTAATGGGCTACATTCCAATAATTTAAGCGGAAGAACAATTAATAAGCGAAAGCAAGGGAACAAGATGAAGAAAATAGATAACAGGGATGTACATACATATAATGCGGAATCTAAACCAAACCCAAAACCTGGTATCATAGTATAGAGCCAGAACTACAACCAAGGAGTACGAAGCATCCAAAATAATATATACATAAATTTCTCCGAGTAGTAATAGAGTACACAAGCAAAAGATAAACTAAAAGCTAAGCTCCGGTCGCCAAGAGCTCACCCTCAGTCTGGGGTATCACAAAAACAACTTCTCGCACGAGTCTCCCACAAGCTAACGGTGATGGCCCATACTAGGATCTGCACCAGAAGATGTAGAGTGTAGTATGAGCACCAAATGAAAAGCATAAGGTACCCAGTAGGTATCATAGACCGACTGAGCATATATAAGATAAAAGCGTAGTAACAGAAAGAATAAAAATAAGTAGTCACATAAGTCTACGAAAAGTCACACAGGAACTAGCTCAGAGGGAAGACAATAGAAAACACCATACAAGGCTAGAAAGTAGAATATATACACACAAGCACAGGTGAAAGTAAGAAATGATGCACCTGGGATCCTTGCAGTAACGGTATATACATAATAAGCTTTAAAAGTAGACGGTATACCGGTAACCTCAACTACAAAAGAGGCGAAGAGTAAAGATAGTCATGCTCGGAAACAGGAATCAATAACCAAACTAATCATACTTGTTTCTCCCCGAGGTTACCCCCTAGACGTAACATGGGACTTGGGACAACAAGTGCCCCAAGCTAACCCTTGGTCATATCATTCTCAAGCATAGAAAATGATAAGCGGGGGCATAAAAGATAAAGTCAGAATAGCATAAATGGATAATCGAGTCAAATAGGCATATAAGATCCAAAAAAAACTCAAATACTGTCTATCTCTGAAAGCCTCTACGTGACATAAGGAGTTTCTAGGACAAGACCCTAGCTAACTCGAAGTACGAAAGTAAGAAATAAACACTCTAAAATATAACTAGTCCTCGACCTAAGAGGACTCACCAACAACTGACAGAAAGTGTCCTTAAAGCTCTAGCCACGTGTCGGGGAAGGAATACCCGAATCAGCATCATCAAAGGATGCAACGCAAGATATGCGTCAGTACTACAGGATGTACCGAGTATTTGAGCGATGCATGAATCATGATAAAAATAGTTTAAAACATGCTTAAGAATGAACTTGTTACGTAAAGAAGGAACGTGAATAAATATCAAAGTATAAAACATGAAATATGAAATAAAGCTTAAGTTTCATAGTATAGAATCATATAACTTCATAGCTTAAAAATAATCATGTGTGAGTTTCTCTTAACCGACATAAACCATGCTGAGCTACATGGAGTCCAGTGTCATGCACCGCACTGAAAGAGGTTGTCCTAACCGGCCAAAGTTAGAACCATGTCGTAACAAGATCCTGTCATAATATGCCACAGAGGGCAACCTACGGTGACAGCGTAGTTTTGGACTTGCGTTATCTGAACCCTCGTCTCTCGGTGATAAATACTACTCCCAAAACATAATAACATGAGCTCATATACATGTGACATATCTAATGCCAAACTTGTTCATACTTGTTCATAACTTGTTCATACTTGTTCATACCCTGGATCGTCATACTACTCGTGAATTTTGGTTTAGAAATTGATTCATGAACATTGAAGGAACATCGGGTGTCTTGTCTTGCATAATACTTCATGACATAGAAAATTTGCATGGATCTAGTTCAATTTCATAAAATATATACTTTCATAGAACATAGGAACTAGGCATGCACATGCTTGAAAATCCATATGGAACATGCTATCAAATCCAATTTGCTTAAATCAACTTCATGCATGTAGAAATCTCCATGGTTAAACTTCAATTTATGAAATATGAGTTAACATGTAAGAACTCATGTGAAATCATGCAATTTAATAGTAATTTCATAATCAAATCATGAGAAGATCATATTTAGCAAAACCCATAAGAATTGGATAAGAACCTAGTTTGAAGATCATGAAATCAAAATTTGAATTAAGGGTTTTTGGGCACAAGGGTGAAAGAAACCCATTGTTGATTACCCACATACCTTGATTGAAGATAACCTACTTGAATTGGAAAGACTTAGGAGGCTTGAACTTGGAGCTTGAGACTTGAATCTTGGAGAAGGATTTTCCCTTTTTGGGAGAAGAGTGAAGTAATGAGAAGGAACTTAGGCTAATGAGGGTGAAAATCCTTCTTGAAATAGTCAAAATGACATCATTTAAGAGTTAAAAGAGTGGGTAATGACTAAAATACCCCTGGGACTTAATTAGGAAAAAGCTGATTTAAAATCTGGCTTCAGGTTCCACGAGTGGAGTCTACGACTCATAGACCTAACTACGACTCGTGGTTCCTTCTCGTGGGAACTGCCCAAGGTTTCAGGCTGCTGAAGGTTCCCTACGACTCAACAGGACGACTCGTGGAAGCTTCCACGAGTCGTAGAACCAAGTCGTGGGAATCAGGGACCTGACCACTCTCTGTCTGAGTTCCACGAGGTGGTTCCATGACCCATGGAAATTTCCACGAACTGTGAACTTGATTCGTGGTTCTCATACCTGAGGATGGTCTGTAGGACTAAAATCACGAATCATTTCCATGACTCGTGGAACCACCTACGGCTCGTGGACTTGACCCGTGATTTTTGGAAGTTCAAAAATTTCTGCAAGTTTTGAGTTTAAAAGCTGGGTCTATTTACGGGGTGTTACAATATCTCCCCCTTGAGATCATTCGTCCTCGAAAGAAAACTAAACAAGGGAAAACTGAAGAGAAAACAGCCCAACCAGTAACAAAACATGTAAACCAAAGAGTAAACACAAAAACTGAGCTTTTCAACTTTAAAACATGATGAACTAACTTCGTAAAACATGGATGCATGCTAGAATCATGAGAGGAACTGGTGGAATATAATTGGAGGGACATACTAAGGCGAAAACTAGTAACTCAAGCTGAAACTGAACCGGAAGGAAAGAGATGAGGATATTTGGCCTTTATGGCCTCTTCCGCTTCCTAGGTGGCTCCTTCAACAAGCTAATTTCTCCAAAAAACCTTTACCGAAGCAACTTTTTTGTTTCTCAACCTCCGAATCTGACGATCAAGGATTTCTATGGGAACCTCCTCATAGGCGAGACTATCCTTCACACCCACATCCTCCAAGGGGATAATCAAGCTCGGATCACCTACACACTTCTTCAACAAGGAGACATAAAAAATGGGATGAACTGCTTCCAACTCTAATGGAAAATCCAACTCATAAGCAACCTTACCAAATTTTCTCAAAATCTGATAAGGACCTACAAAATGGGGACTAAGCTTTCCTTTCTTGCCAAACCTCATCACACCCTTCATGGGTGACACCTTTAGGAAAACCCAATCATCAACTTCAAATTCCAACTCCCTTCTCCTCACATCCGCATAAGATTTCTGTCAACTCTGAGCGGTCTTCAACCTTTCTCTAACAAGCTGAACCTTCTTCATAGTCTCATGAAACGAATCTGGACCAATCAAGGCTGCCTCACCTACCTCAAACCAACCGATAGGAGACCTACATCTCCGGCCATAAAGTGCCTCATATGGAGCCATCTGGATGCTAGAGTGAAAGCTGTTGTTGTAAGCAAACTCGATAAGAGGTAATTGATAATCCCAATTAACTTTGAAGTCAATCACACACGCTCTCAACATATCCTCCAAAGTCTGAATAGTGCGCTCTGCCTGGACATCTGTCTGAGAGTGAAAAGCTGTGCTAAGCTTTACCAGGGTACCAAGACCCTTCTGAAACAATCTCCAAAAATGAGATGTAAACTGAGGACCTCTATCAGAAATGATAGACAAGGGAACACCATGCAATCAAACTATCTCCCGGATGTAGAGTCTGGCATAATCGTTTGCTGAATTAGTAGTCTTAACAGCCAAGAAGTGGGATGACTTGGTCATCCAGTCGACAATCACCCAAATGGAATCATGTTGCCTTCGAGTATGAGGCAAACTAGTAATAAAGTCCATATTGATTGCTTCCCATTTCCAAGTGGGAAGGTCAATATCTTGAATCATGACACCTGGCCTTTGATGCTCCACTTTTACTTGTTGACAGTTGGGACACTTAGCCACAAACCCGGCTATGTCCCTCTTCATACTTTTCCACCAAAAGACTTCCCGTAGATCACTGTATATCTTAGTAGCACCTCGATAAATGGAATATCTAGAACTGTGAGCCTCAGCTAGAATCTTCTATCTCAACCCATCTACATCTGGCACACATAAGCCACCCTGATAATGAAGCACACCATCTCCCTCTTGGGAGAAAACCTCCACCCGCTGCTGATGAATTGCACCCTTAAGCTAAAGTAGAATGGGATCCTTGTCTTGCCTTTACCTCATCTACCAAAGATGATTCAGCACTATTTTGCACAATCACACCACCTTATGTCGAGTCCATAAGGCAAACTCCCAACCGAGCTAGCCTATGAACCTCCTTAACCAATTCCTTCTTCCCATCATCAACGAAAGACATACTTCCCATGGACAGTCTACTCAAAGCATCTGCCACGATATTGGCCTTACCCGGATGGTAAAGCACACTCATATCATAATCCTTAAGGAGCTCAAGCCATCTCCTTTGTTGCAAATTCAACTCCTTCTGAGTGAACTGATGTGCCGCTAATTTACGGCACTTTCGACTCCTTTTTACTAAGAACAATCATACGTTTTCAAGCAACCGTTGTTGTTTTTGATGTTTTTATGTTGTATTTGTAGGAAATGGAAACAAACACGGAAAAAGACGGAAATACGCGAAAAAGAACATTCTGGATAAGAGTGACGGTTCAGGTGACGGTCCGTCAAGGGTGTGACGGTCCGTCACCCAAACCGTCACACCAAGGCAGCAGCCAAGGCAGCACCACTGCCTAAGAGTGACGGTCCAGGCGATGGTCCGTCAACCCTGTGACGGTCTGTCACCCTGGCCGTCATACTTAGGCAGTCCGCGACGCGGAATCCGAGCGTTTTTAGGATTGGTTTCCTAGACTCCTATAAATACCCTATGTTAGGTTTATTTTACATATCACTTTTCCAATAGTTTTTACATACATTACCCAATAATTGTAGGAGAGTTTTGAGCGATTTTTGAGAGAGGAAACGCGCTACACACGGTTTCCTTCTCTTCAATATTGTTCTTGATTGTTCTTGGGATCTTTGTTTTTCTTGCTCTTGGATTAATTAAAGATTGTTTTCAATACATTGTAAGGATCTCTTTTCTTTATTATGAATATTGCTTTCTTTTGTTCTTCTACAAGCATGAGTAACTAAACCTCCCACAACTAGGGTTGTGGGAGCCATGGCTAAAGTAGCGATATAGATTCCGGGTAGCGACGGGTTCAATATATGTATTGTCACGTTGTTAATCATACATTATTTAACGTTTTCTAGTGGTTGCAAACATTAGAATATGCCTAGGTTTAATTTGCTTGAGTAAAGAGATTAAAATCGGGAAACTTGATTAACAACAAGGATTCGAGACTACTAACTCTCGTCTAATGATTAATGCTGTAACTAGATTAATCTACTTGATGTTTAGGATTGAAATCTAAAAAGCACATCTTTTCGAGGTCGAGAGAATAGAAAAGGAAATTTGTTTATTTGGTCGAGAGACGTTTAGACGATACCATTGCTTCAATCACATCGTGACACGCATATAAAAAGAACCCGATTAAGCCTAGGATCGACATTATTACCAACGCCATGGTAAACACTTCCCTAGTTCATTCTCCTACTGATTTATTCTCATACGTTATTATTTGTTTTGTTTGCTATTGTTCATTACACAAAAACCCCCTTTTCCGGAAACTAGTGACGACTAGTCACATACTTCACTAAAGGCTTAATCTTCACCATATTCTCTGTGGGATTCGACCCCAACCTAGTTGGGTTCTATATTTGACTACGACCGCTTACGCTTCATTAATTCGAGGTGTAGTTTGGGCGTTATCAAAAAGTGTCGCCGTTGCCGGGGAATACGGTTGTTAATTAAGTCTGGTGTGTTTATTTGACTCTTAGTCATAATTTCCTGCTTTACGTTTATTTGTTGTTTTTGTCTTTGACAGGGTACACAGTTGTGCATGACAAGTACCCGAAGTTCGGGGGAATAAATTTTACCTTACGACCCCAAGCTTTCTAGAACATTGAGGCGGAATATGGCCGCACAACTAGAGGCAGCGAGGATCGCTGCAGAACTGCAGGCCCAACAAAATCTGAATGCTGGTGGTCTGCAGGATGAGATCGCAAGGAATGATGAGGATCTCGACTTAGATGGAGCTGGCACTACGGGCGCCATTGTCGTTCCACCGCTACCGCCCGGAGCCAAGTTCAACATCACTAGCACGATGATCCAGCTGTTGAACTTGAGAGGAGTGTTCCGAGGTGTCTCTGGGGAGGATCCAAACCAGCACCTGATGAATTTCGTGGGCATATGCAAGTCGTTTGAACTACCGGGCGTGAGTCAGACAGCGATCAGGCTCAGGTTGTTTCCGTTGTCTCTGTCTGATGAGGCAGCATTGTGGTTGACAGAGCTGACCCCCGACTCTATCGCAACGTGGGGAGAGTTGAGAGGAGCTTTCCTAGAAAGGTTCTTTCCTCCCTCTCGGATGATACAATTGAGGGACGAGATTAGCAACTTTAGGCAGCAACCGCACGAAGCATTGCACGAGACTTGGTTGCGATTCAAAAAGAAGATAACACAATGCCCGAACTATCAGTTGACCGATAACTTTTTGATGCAGACGTTCTACCGGGAACTGAATTCGGCTACCAAGCCGACGTTAGACAATGCAGCAGGTGGTGCATTCATGGGTCTTACCTTTGTTGAGGCCACAACTACTTTGGACAGGCTCACCAAAACCAACAGGGCCTTGCACACACGAGATTCAGAGGTTGCAGCTAGCACCTATACCGTTGGTATGTCAGCAGAGCAGCGTAAGAAAGAGGAGGAGCGCGACCAAGACATGGCGCATCTGAAAACGCAGTTGGACCTACTGACCAAGCACTTGTTCTCAGGAGGTATGGAGAAGGTACAAGCGGTGGGTTCCCAAGGTATGGAGACTGAGGAGGCGAATTACTTGGGGGGTTTCCAGGCCAATGGACAAGGAAACCAAGGTCGGAACTATCAGAGAGACAACCACTATGAGAAAACCGACTACAGAGATTGCGACCAAGGAAACTGGAGGAACCACACTGATAAAGGTGGGTTGTATGTTCCACCTGGTAATCGGGATAGAGCTAGCACTGAGACAGGGACGTCAAAATTGGAGAGCATGATGGCAAAGATGCTGTTGAAGGTGGAATCGACTGACTCTGGGGTAAAGGAGATGAGGACTGAGTTATCAACGTTGAGTCAGGTAGTAGAGTCACATTCCACCGCGATCAAGCAGCTGGAGCAGCAAGTGGGGCAAATCTCGGCATCTCTGAACCAAAGGAAGACAAGTACCTTGCCAAGTGACACGACTCATCCGAGGAATGACGCTAGCTGTATGGCGATCACCACAAGAAGCGGAAAAATATTACCGGAACCACATCCGGTAATTCAGACTCAAGGTGATGTTGCGGATGATAAAGAGGCGGTAGAGGAGGAAACTCCAAAGCCCGCGGAGAAAAGCAAGGAAGCTGAAAAGCCTCCAACTATGATGCCTCGGCCACCACCTCCTTTCCCACAGTGTTTGAAGAAGAAAGCTGACGATGGTAAGTTCCTGAACTTCATGACCATGCTGAAGCAAATTTCAATAAACATACCATTGGTGGAAGCGCTGGAACAAATGCCCGGTTATGCCAAGTTCATGAAGGACTTGATTACAAAGAAGAGGTCGGTAAGTTTTGAACCGGAAGACAACCTCCACCACTGCAGCGCTATTTCCTCAAGGTCCTTAGTCGAAAAGAAGGAAGATCCAGGCGCTTTCACTGTCCCCTGCACTATTGGGAAGCTCAACTTCGGGAAAGCCTTGTGTGATCTGGGTGCTAGCATCAACTTGATGCCGCTAGCCGTCTATAAACAACTGGGTTTGGGAGCTCCTAAACCAACGTCCATAAGAGTGATGATGGCTGACCGCTCAGTGAAGAGACCTGTGGGAATATTGTCTGATGTGCTAGTAAAGATTGGTAAGCTTATATTCCCGGCCGACTTTGTGATCTTGGATTGCGAAGTGGATTTTGAAGTTCCCATAATCTTGGGACGACCATTGCTAGCCACAGCAAGAGCATTGGTCGACATGGAGAGAAACGAACTGACCTTCCGATTAAACAACGAAGTGGTCAAGTTCGATGTGTCCAAATTGATGAAGCAACCAAGTGAGATGAGGGTGGTCGCGGTCATCAATGCTGTTGAGGAAGTCCCTGCGGATGTGTATCTTGAAGAGAAGGGTTGTGTTGAAACCCGAGCTGTTATGAGAGTAAAGTCGCGATCGCAAAAGAATGAGCAGGTAAACGGTGAAAGATCAAGAAAACGAAAACACCGCAAGAGAATCTGCAAAGAAAGAGCGAAGAAGTTGTCGCGACTAGCGATGGAGCCCAAAAAGGAAGCTGGAACGCCACACTCCATCGAGTTCTCTTGTTTTGGAGACCCTGGCGGTCTCCAACATCATTCCAGATTCTGAGTCCGATCGACGTCACAGGTATTCCTTTCTCTCACAGTTTTTAGCTTTCATATGGATGCATTGGGGACAATGCATGCGTCTAAGTTGAGGGTGTTGGGAAACCTGTGAGTCACCACCGAGGGTTTTTGTTGCCGTGTTTCTTTTCCCTCCGGTGTGCTATCTAGTAGAACCGGCATGTTTAGGTTGTTATTTTAAAATTTTTTGTTGTTTTTAGTGTCTATAGCAAGCATCATGGCATTTTTCTTGACTAAAAACGAGGCCCCTTTAAAAATTTTCTGGTTTTGTACTTATGTTGAAACGATTGACTGTCTGGATCTTTAGATGTCATTGTGTGAATATGATAGAATGAGTATGCTTAAGCCGAGCGGTTGTTTGATAGTTGGTAGCGATATGGTTTCTTGGTGCCAAGAGTGTGTGAGATTATTGTTATAAATTCGTACTCTGTGCATGCATCTAGAACTTGCCCGGTCTATTTTGTTAAGTTTGAAGTTGGTTGCTTAGGAAAGGATCACAGGCCCTTTTTGTGTGCAGTCCACTTAACCTAAAAGACCGTCCAAATATAAATAATCCCTTGATCCCCGTTTGAGCCATAATTGACCTTATTCTTTCAATAACCTGTCACCATTCCCGTTTAACTTTGAATCCCTATTTTGGCCCTGGTCCTTCCTTGGACATCGTGCACCTCAACGCAGGCAATCAGCCTAAGTTGAGGGTGGCTACCATAGAGGTAAACCCTATTTTGGCCCTGGTCCTGCCATGGACATCGTGCACCTCAACGCAGGCAATCAGCCTAAGTTGAGGGTGGCTACTACAGAGGTGAATGATAAGAAAAGAGGATGGAGAAGATTGGTTGTGAATAGAATGAAAATTCGGTTGTGTGCCTAAGAAAAGAAAAATAAAAAGAAGTGAAAAAGATCGAAAAAGTAACAAAAAGAATTCTCAAAATAAAGAGGCCGCACCTGTAGCTAGAGAGAAGGAAATAAAAAGGCGAATAAGGATGGACAAAGTAAAGGATGTGGTAATAAGACGTCGGTAGTTCCAAGGAGGGCTTTCACTAACCCCTAAATGTATCCTACCTGCACCTGAAGCCTCAGTACAAGCCAAAACAAGTCCTGTAGTGATCCTGAGCGGCTTTCTGAAGAACCGAAATAGAATAGTAAGGGCAAGCCTATGGTATCGCATGTGCATTGTTTGAAATCGTTTGTGAGTGTGAGCGCTTACCTAGTCCCAAATCTTGTGTGAGGGATTTCTTTGTGGTGAGGGCACCAAGATGTCTGTATTGTCTATTGATTGTCTAAGGAGAAAACTAGTAACTCAAGATGAAACTGAACCGGAAGGAAAGAGATGAGGATATTTGGCCTTTATGGCCTCTTCCGCTTCCTAAGTAGCTCCTTCAACAAGCTAATTTCTCCAAAAAACCTTTACCGAAGCAACTTTTTTGTTTCTCAACCTCCGAATCTGACGATCAAGGATTTCTATGGGAACCTCCTCATATGCGAGACTATCCTTCACACCCACATCCTCCAAGGGGATAATCAAGCTCGGATCACCTACACACTTCTTCAACAAGGAGATATGAAAAACGGGATGAACTGCTTCCAACTCTAATGGCAAATCCAACTCATAAGCAACCTTACCAAATTTTCTCAAAATCTGATAAGGACCTACAAAATGGGGACTAAGCTTTCCTTTCTTGCCAAACCTCATCACACCCTTCATGGGTGACACCTTTAGGAAAACCCAATCATCAACTTCAAATTCCAACTCCCTTCTCCTCACATCCGCATAAGATTTCTGTCAACTCTGAGCGGTCTTCAACCTTTCTCTAACAAGCTGAACCTTCTTCATAGTCTCATGAAACGAATCTGGACCAATCAAGGCTGCCTCACCTACCTCAAACCAACCGATAGGAGACCTACATCTCCGGCCATAAAGTGCCTCATATGGAGCCATCTGGATGCTAGAGTGAAAGCTGTTGTTGTAAGCAAACTCGATAAGAGGTAATTGATAATCCCAATTAACTTTGAAGTCAATCACACACGCTCTCAACATATCCTCCAAAGTCTGAATAGTGCGCTCTGCCTGGACATCTGTCTGAGAGTGAAAAGCTGTGCTAAGCTTTACCAGGGTACCAAGACCCTTCTGAAACAATCTCCAAAAATGAGATGTAAACTGAGGACCTCTATCAGAAATGATAGACAAGGGAACACCATGCAATCAAACTATCTCCCGGATGTAGAGTCTGGCATAATCGTTTGCTGAATTAGTAGTCTTAACAGCCAAGAAGTGGGATGACTTGGTCATCCAGTCGACAATCACCCAAATGGAATCATGTTGTCTTCGAGTATGAGGCAAACTAGTAATAAAGTCCATATTGATTGCTTCCCATTTCCAAGTGGGAAGGTCAATATCTTGAATCATGACACCTGGCCTTTGATGCTCCACTTTTACTTGTTGACAGTTGGGACACTTAGCCACAAACCCGGCTATGTCCCTCTTCATACTATTCCACCAAAAGACTTCCCGTAAATCACTGTATATCTTAGTAGCACCTCGATAAATGGAATATCTAGAACTGTGAGCCTCAGCTAAAATCTTCTATCTCAACCCATCTACATCTGGCACACATAAGCCACCCTGATAATGAAGCACACCATCTCCCTCTTGGGAGAAAACCTCCACCCGCTGCTGATGAATTGCACCCTTAAGCTAAAGTAGAATGGGATCCTTGTCTTGCCTTGCCTTTACCTCATCTACCAAAGATGATTCAGCACTATTTTGCACAATCACACCACCTTATGTCGAGTCCATAAGGCAAACTCCCAACCGAGCTAGCCTATGAACCTCCTTAACCAATTCCTTCTTCCCATCATCAACGAAAGACATACTTCCCATGGACAGTCTACTCAAAGCATCTGCCACGATATTGGCCTTACCCGGATGGTAAAGCACACTCATATCATAATCCTTAAGGAGCTCAAGCCATCTCCTTTGTTGCAAATTCAACTCCTTCTGAGTGAACTGATGTGCCGCTAATTTACGGCACTTTCGACTCCTTTTTACTAAGAACAATCGTACGTTTTCAAGCAACCGTTGTTGTTTTTGATGTTTTTATGTTGTATTTGTAGGAAATGGAAACAAACACGGAAACAGACGGAAATACGCGAAAAAGAACATTCTGGATAAGAGTGACGGTTCAGGTGACGGTCCGTCAAGGGTGTGACGGTCCGTCACCCAAACCGTCACACCAAGGCAGCAGCCAAGGCAGCACCACTGCCTAAGGGTGATGGTCCAGGCGACGGTCCATCAACCCTGTGACGGTCCGTCACCCTGGCCGTCACACTTAGGCAGTCCGCGACGCGGAATCCGAGCGTTTTTAGGATTGGTTTCCTAGACTCCTATAAATACCCTATGTTAGGTTTATTTTACATATCACTTTTCCAATAGTTTTTACATACATTACCCAATAATTGTAGGAGAGTTTTGAGCAATTTTTGAGAGAGGAAACGCGCTACACACGGTTTCCTTCTCTTCAATCTTGTTCTTGATTGTTCTTGGGATCTTTGTTTTTCTTGCTCTTGGATTAATTAAAGATTGTTTTCAATACATTGTAAGGATCTCTTTTCTTTATTATTAATATTGCTTTCTTTTGTTCTTCTACAAGCATGAGTAACTAAACCTCCCACAACTAGGGTTGTGGGAGCCATGGCTAAAGAAGCGATATAGATTCCGGGTAGCGACGGGTTCAATATATGTATTGTCACGTTGTTAATCATGCATTATTTAACATTTTCTAGTGGTTGCAAACATTAGAATATGCCTAGGTTTAATTTGCTTGAGTAAAGAGATTAAAATCGAGAAACTTGATTAACAACAAGGATTCGAGACTACTAACTCTCGTCTAATGATTAATGCTGTAACTAGATTAATCTACTTGATGTTTAGGATTGAAATCTAAAAAGCACATCTTTTCGAGGTCGAGAGAATAGAAAAGGAAATTTGTTTATTTGGTCGAGAGATGTTTAGACGATACCATTGCTTCAATCACATCGTGACACGCATATAAAAAGAATCCGATTAAGCCTAGGATCGACATTGTTACCAACGCCATGGTAAACACTTCCCTAGTTCATTCTCCTACTGATTTATTCTCATACGTTATTATTTGTTTTGTTTGCTATTGTTCATTACACAAAAACCCCCTTTTCCGGAAACTAGTGACGACTAGTCACATACTTCACTAAAGGCTTAATCTTCACCATATTCTCTGTGGGATTCGACCCCAACCTAGTTGGGTTCTATATTTGACTACGACCGCTTACGCTTCGTTAATTCGAGGTGTAGTTTAGGCGTTATCATGAACACATACTGAAGACTCTTATGATCGGTGAATACATCCACATGCACACCATACAGGTAATGTCTCCAAATATTCAAAGCAAAGACCATGGCTGCCAACTCAAGATCATGAGTAGGATAGTTCTTCTCATGAGTCTTAAGCTGTCTCGAAGCATAAGCAATCACCTTACCATGCTGCATCAAAACACAATCCAAACCAATACTAGAAGCATCACAATACACCATAAAATCATCTAGGCCCTCGGGTATAGCTAACATTAGAGCTGTAGTCAATCTAGTCTTCAATTCCTGAAAGTTCTTCTCACACAAGTCGGACTACTAAAATTTTACCTTCTTCTGTGTCAATCGGGTCAAAGGGGCAGCAATGGAAGAAAATCCTTCGACAAACCTCCTGTAGTAACCAGCCAAACCCCAAAAGCTCCTAATATCAGATGAGGAAGTAGGTCTAGGCCAGTTCTTTATTGCCTCTATCTTTTGATAATCAACCCAAATACCATCTCTAGTCACAATATGACCCAGAAAAGCAACAGACTGCATCCAAAACTCACACTTGCTGAACTTAGCAAACAACTGTCTATCATTGAGAGTTTGCAACACAACCCTCAAGTGGTCTGCATGCTCCTCCTCACTCCGAGAGTAGATAAGGATACCATCATTGAAAACAATCACAAACATATCCAAATACTGCTTGAACACACGGTTCATCAAATCCATAAAAGCTGTAGGAGCATTTGTTAGACCAAAAGACATCACACCAAATTTATAATGACCATACCGAGTCTTGAAGGCTGTTTTTGGGATATCACACTCTCTAACATGAAGTTGATGATAATCGGATCTAAGGTCAATCTTGGAGAAGAAACTAGCACCCTGAAGCTGACCGAACAAGTCATCAATCCTAGGAATGGGATATTTATTCTTGATTCTGACCTTGTTCAATTAACGGTAGTCAATATACATTCTAAGAGAACCATCTTTCTTTTGAACAAATAAAACTGGGGCACCCCATGGAGAAATGCTAGGCCTGATGAAACATTTGTCAAGAAGATCCTTCAACTGATCTTTCAACTCTTTGAGTTCTGCAGGAGCCATTCTATAGGGAGGAATAGAGATAGGGTTCGTATCTGGAAGAAGATCTATCCCAAAGTCTATATTCCGCTCGGGAGGGACTCCGAGCAAATTCTCGGGAAACACTTCTGGAAACTCATTTACAACAGGAACAAACTGAAGGGATGGGGTTTCGGACTCCATGTCCATAACCTACACTATGTGATAAACATACCCCTTTGAAATCATCTTTCTAGCCTTAAGATAAGATATGAAATGACCTTTTGAGGAAAGGGGACTACCTTGCCATTCTAAAACAGGTTCATTAGGGAACTTAAAACTGACAACCCGAGTACGACAATCAACAGAAGCATAACATGCATATAGCTAATCCATACCAAGAATGACATCAAAATCAGTCATCTCAACTCTACTAGATCCGCTGATGTGACTCTATGAAGGACTAAGATAGGGCAATTTCAGTAGACCCTTTTGACTAAGACTGACTCACCAATAGGAGTAGAAACACAAAGGGTTCTAAAAGCAATTCAGAACAAACTTTGAACTTGCATGCTACATAAGGGGTTACAAAAGATAAGGAAGCACTGGGGTCCAAAAAAGCATACACATCAAAAGAGAAGACTTTCAACATACTAGTAACAACATCTGGAGAACTCTCCTGATCCTGACGGGAGGACATAGCATAAAAACAATTCTGGTGCTGACCGCCAGAACTAGAAGATGTGCCCTGCTGGGATGGTCTACCTCCTGAAGCTGCTGGGGTAGACTGAGTCCTACCACCTCTCTGCCCCTTCTTAGCTGAAGGGCAATCTCTAATCAAGTGTCCATCCTGACCACACGCAAATCATGCACCCGTGCCCGAACGACACTCTCTCAGGTGATTCTTCCCACACTTACCACAAGCTGGGTAGGAAGATCCCTTAGCAACACTGCCCTGAGACTGGGAATAGGAACAAGATCCTCTACTACCCTGATCACTATGAGGCCTCTGAGCCTGGGTAGGAGCACTAGTAGAAGAATTAACCGATCCTGATGATTTCTTCTGGAAAGAGGAGCGATGTCCGCCTCCGGACCTGTGATGACCAAAAATTGATCCCTCGAATCTAGCCCTCTTGTTCTCCCTCGCCATCTCCCTTAGCTTGTCACCCTCAATCTGTTGGGCATGAGTCATGAGTCGGGAAATATTCATATCACTCAACAACAAGGCAGATCTACACTCTTTCTTTACCACATCAGAAACCCCATATATGAACTTGCTCATTTGATCGTGCGGGTCCGCTACCATGGAGGGAGCATACCTAGACAATTGAGTGAACTTCAGACTATACTCTTGAACAGACATTGACCCCTGTCTCAAGTTCACAAACTTCTCCACCTTCGCTTGCCTCAACTCTCAGGGAAAGAACCTATCTAGAAAGGCCCTCTCAAAACACTCCCAAGTCATGGGGACCGCGTCCCTCACCCTAGCCTCCTTCAATTGCATGAACCAAATATAAGCTACATCCTTGAGTTGATACGATGCAAGCTCAACACAATAAACCCCAACCACTTTCATAACTTCAAAGATCTTCTTCAGTTCATCAATAAAGTTGAGGTCCCCCCTTCTCTCTTTCAAACCCCAAAATTTGGGTGGGTTCATGCAGATAAAGTCACGAACTCGGGCTGTTACCCCAACTTAAGGATGGACTGGGGTAGGATCCGGCTGATTGGCCTGAGTAGCCAAGGTATAAACTCCTTATTTGTGACATCAGGGACCGAAATGGGAGGGACAACATTCCGAGCGGCTCGGGGAGGCATAGCACGCCGAGGAGGCATAATTTGAAATGTACAAGATCAGGATTAGAGGAACATAAGAGTTAAGCTCTATTGCACAACATGATCATGAAAGAAGTGAAGTTTTCTAAGACACCTCATAGCTTCCCTTTCATATGTGTGGCGCGCTTCACACACATGAAAAAGACTCTACTCGATGCGGCTTTCAGACATCCTAGGACTCTTGAACCTGAACCTGAGGCTCTGATACCAAGTTTGTCACGCCCTGAGGTTACCCCTTAGACGTAACACGAGACTTGGGACCACAAGTGCCCCAAGCTAACCCTTGGTCATGGCATTCTCAAGCATAGCAAATGATAAGCGAGAGCATAAAAGATAAAGTCGGAATAGCATAAATATATACTCGAGTCAAATAGGCATACAAGATCTAAAAAAAACTCAAATACTGTCTATGTCTGAAATCCTCTACATGACATAAGGAATTGCTAGGACAAGACCCTATCTAACTCGAAGTACAAACGTAAGAAATCAACACTCTAAAATATAACTAGTCCTTGACCTAAGAGGACTCACCAACAGCTGACAGAAAGTGGCCTGTAAGCTCTAGCCACGTGTCTGGGAAGGAATACCTAAATCTGCATCATCAAAGGATGCAGCGCAAGATATGCGTCAGTACTACAGGATGTAACAAGTATGTGAGCGATGCATGAATAATGATAAAAACAGTTTAAAACATGCTTAAGAATGAACTTGTTATGTAAAGAAGGAACGTGAATAAATATCAAAGTATAAAACATGAAACATGAAATAAAGCTTAAGTTTCATAGTATAGTATCATATAACTTCATAGCTTGAAATAATCATATGAGAGTTTCTCTTTACCGACATAAATCATGCTAAGCTACATAGAGTCCAGTGTCATGCACCCACACTGAATAAGGTTGTCCTAACCGGACAAAGTTAGAACCATGTCGTACCAGGATCCTATCATAATAAGCCACAGAGGGCAACCTACAGTGGCAGCATAGTTTTTTGCCTTGGGTTGTCTGAACCCTCATCTTTCGGTGCTAAATACTACTCCCAAAACATAATAACATGAGCTCATATGCATGTGATATATCTAATGCCAAACTTGTTCATACTTTTTCATAACTTGTTCATACCCCGGATCATCATACTACTCATGAATTTTGGTTTAGAAATCGATTCATGAGCATTGATGGAACATTGGGTGTCTTGTCTTGCATAATACTTCATGATATAGAAAATTTGCATGGCTCTAATTCAATTTCATAAAACATATACTTTCATAGAACATAGGAACTAGGCATGCACATGCTTGAAAATCCATAAGGAACATGCTATCAAATCCAATTTGCTTAAATCAACTTCATGCATGTAGAAATCTCCATGATTAAATTTCAATTCATGAAATAAGAGTTAACATGTAAAACCTCATGTGAAATCATGCAATTTAATAGTAATTTCATAATCAAATCATGAGAAGATCATATTTAGCAAAACCCATAAGAATTGGATAAGAACCCTAGTTTGAAGATCATGAAATCAAAATTTGAATTAGGGGGTTTTAGGCACAAGGGTGAAAGAAACCCATTGTTGATTACCCACATACCTTGATTGAAGATAACCCACTTGAATTGGAATGACTTAGGAGGCTTGAACTTGGAGCTTGAGACTTGAAGCTTGGAGAAGGATTTTCCCTTTTTGGGAGAAGAGTGAAGTAATAAGAAGGAACTTAGGCTAATGAGGGTGAAAACCCTTCTTGAAATAGTCAAAACGATATCATTTAGGAGTTAAAAGAGTGGGTAATGACTAAAATACCCCTGGGACTTAATTAGGAAAAAGCTAATTTAAAATCTGGCTTCAGGTTCCACGGGTGGAGTCTACGACTCGTAGACCTAACCACGACTCGTGGTTCCTTCTCGTGGAAACCGCCCAAGGCTTCAGGCTGCTGAAGGTTCCCTACGACTTAACAGGCCGACTCGTGAAAGCTTCCACGAGTCTTAGAACCAAGTCATGGGAATCAGGGGACCTGACCACTCTCTTTCTGAGTTCCACGGGTTGGTTCCATGACCCGTGGAAATTTTCATGAACCGTGAACCTGACTCATGGTTCTCAGACCTGAGGATAGTCTGCAGGATTGAAATCACGAATCATTTGCACGACTCGTGGAACTATCCATGGCTTGTGGACTTGACCCGTGATTCCTGGAAGTTCAAAAATTTCTACAAGTTCTAAGTTTAAAAGCTGGGTCTATTTCCGGGGTGTTACAATACCAATCTCAAATCCAGAAAGTAACAATTTAGCAGTATACAATCTTACAAGTATAACTGTAATAAAGAATAACACCGCGATAAAGTAACAATAGTCTACCTACAGTCCCCCGGCCACCCATACAATCGAGGAACGCAATTAAGTGAAAACAAACCTTCTGGCATCCCATACTACCGGAGCGTACAATCAACAGACAGCAAACAAGGGTGGTACCTCACACAGATGAATGATATGATGCCATGCTAAGTCAATAGTGATAGTAGTACCGTATGTTACCCGCTTCAGGCCCAGAAGATAGGATCCATGGAAGGTTACACCCGTATACACCTACTACACCGTATACCCCCCCTATGGAACCCGCAGCTCGCAGCCTCTAGTCTAGAATGGCAAGGTCCATGGAGGCCTCCGACCAACATACCAGATGGCCCACAATCTCAAAAACCCTATGTAAAGCTGCCCAAAGAGTATCCAGGTCTAAATTAGTAAGTCAAAAAGTCCAAGCATCCAGCCCCACCAAGTCTAGCATTACCCCAGAAGTTGTAGTAAAAGAAGTATAATGCTCGAACCCTGTCGAGTCTAGTATAAGTGGAACTAGTGATAAAATGGTCTTCGATTTTCCCTTACCCTAAGAAGACCCATTAAAATGATACCAAATCTCTCTTTACATTATTTCCACCGAAAACGGGCCCCACAGGCCATGCAAAGTTTAGAAAATTAGTTTCGGTAGGCCCGAAGCCAAAACCATAGTAAAAATCTTGAAGAAATCTCCTCTATATGCCTGATGAATGGCATACACAATCACAACAATGACCCCCGGCCTACAAATAACCTATCGGCCCTGCACACGCTCCAAGCGCTCTACAACACAGATAGCTAGCATAATATCATGATAACGATGCTCAGGAGTCATGGGCACCCCCAAATAACCCACCATCTATGGTACATAGTCAAACAAGGCCACACAAGACCATAAGGGTGATAATATCAACTACGGAGAATACTACACACAATGGAGGAAAGAAACGAGGAGAAACATGGAAAAGTAGTCAAGGTCTGTGGCACCAACCTAATAACCCAACCCAAGGATGTCAGCTAGTACAATTTTATTTGATATATGCTAAGTCTAGGGAATTTAGACTGTAACCTACCTGTCGTCCAACGACAAGTAGCCCGAACAATAACGTCCAAGCCCAAATCGCTCTGAGAGATCCCGAATGATAATCAAACTATCAAAAACATAAATAATACGTTAAATCGAGTGTATCGATACCCATATTGCTATAATCATAGCCGGGCTAAAATTTGGGTCACCGACAAGCCCGTGGGCTCCGTAACCCGAAACAGAAAATGAAAATGCACAATATGATCATCTGGGACATCCAGAAAATCCCATTCAAGAAGCCATCGACCTGGGAGCATTAGCCGATATGGTACATCAATACATGTTCCTATGTGAGACCATAAGACTACATGCCTAAAAATTCAAGGAAATTGGACAATAAATTCGAGCTAAAACAACCCCTAATAGCCAGGAACCCAATTATGGAAAAATACGAAATTAAAACCAAAAAGAAGCAAGAATTACTTACCAAATGGAAGAATCAAGCCAAGAGTGTGATTAAGAACGAGCCTGCCAAGCATGTACTTCACCAGTAACAAAATCTACAACTAAATTTTTGAGCTTGAGGAGGATGGCAACAATGGAGATTTAAGCCAATGGAGAAAACAACAATGTAAGGAGGAGAAACTTACCCAAAACGCCAACGGAGCAAGGCTTTATCGAGGGAACTAGGATTCTACAAGTGTGTATAGATTTGGAGTAATTTAGAGAGGGTTTGGGTAAGGTTAGAGTTGGGTAAAAATGAGAGAATAGAGCTGGAAAAACATAATGGCCAGCTTAAATAGCTGCTGGCCTGGCCCTTCGCGAACGCGGCCAGCCATTGCGTCCGCGATGAACAATTTCCCAGGCGCCTGGCACAAGCCTACGTGAACGCGACTGGCCACCGCGAACATAAAACCCAAGCTGATTGGGAAGCTGGCAAATCCCTACATGAACGAGGCCGAACACCGCGAACGCGAAGGCCAAGATGATTCCATGACAACACCAGCTGCCAACAACAATGCCAAACAAGAAAACTACTCCGATGGACCCTCGGGAACACACTCGGGGTCTCGCGAACATAAATGAGTAGAATATTAGACAATAAATGGCATTCTAGACTCAACAGAATTGACGGAAATCCCAACGGAGGTCGATAGCACAAAAAGTAGGCCCCACACCCAAGAACCAACTTTAGGCCTATCTTTCCAAAATGGAACACCAAGACCTAAAATGAGTCCGGAAGCCTTGGGACCCAAACCGAAGGCCCTCTAGCCCAAAGTCGACATTCCAGAGCTAACAGCGCTGGCAGAATTTCCATCCGAGGCCGTCTTCTTTGAATGTTGACCAAAGTCAAACTTTTAAGTTTAACTTGGCTAAAACACAAAAATAAAGACAAAACAAAACCAAAAGCTCCCAGAACCCGACCAAGGGTCCTTCTTGCCCAAAGTCCACGCTCTGGAGCTATCAGAACTATTGGAATTCGATTCCGAGCACATTTACCAAGAATGTTTACTAAAGTCAGCGAGATTCTAAGTTAAGGCTCTAAAATAGGCAAACGGCCAAAACAACCAAACGAACGACCAGGGCACCGAATCACCGGTCCCAGTAAGCCATAAATGACTTGGGGTCACTACAGGAAATCTCTAATAGTACAATGAACACGAAAATGCAATGATGACCGGAAGGTTCATCACAACATCGACTACTAAAAAGACTTTCATCCTCGAAATTCAAGAAGGAAAGAGTACCTGAAGGCTCAAACAACTGCGGATTCTGAGCACGTAACTCACTCTCAATCTCCCAAGTAGCCTCCTCGACCAGACGATGTCTCCACTGAACTTTCATAACTGGAATCTCCCTAGATCTCAATCTATGGATATCTCTGTAGAATTGCTATCGGATCCTCAACAAAAGATAAACTCTCATCTAACTGAACCAAATCACAATGCAACACATGAGACTCATCTCGAATATACCGGTGCAACATCGAGACATGGAAAACTAGATGAATAGCTAAAAACATCATAGGCAAAGCTAACATGTAGGCAACACTACCAACCCTCTACAGAATCTCAAACGGCCTAATGAACCTGGGGCTAAGCTTGTCCCGCCGACCAAATCTTATCATGCCTTTCACGGGCGATACTCGAAGGAAAACCAAGTCACCAACACTGAACTCTAAGGCACGAAGTCTACGATCAGCGTAGCTCTTCTGCCTACTCTGGGCTGCTCTGAGTCTATCCTGAATCAATTGGACTTGTTCTATGGAATCTCTAAGCAAATTTGTACTCTGAGGTCTGGACTCTAACCCATCAAACTAACCAATGAGCGATCTACAATGCCTACCATACAAAGCCTCAAAAGGTGACATGCCGATACTTAAATAAAAGCTATTAATATAAGCAAACATGGCTAAGGGCACAAACTGATCCCAAGAACCTCCAAAGTCAAGTACATAAGCCCGAAGCAGGTCCTCCAGGACTACCCGTTCTCATATGCTCGAACTTCACCTACTGACAGTTCAAGCATCGAGATATGAACTCCACGACGTCCTACTTTATACCACTCCCACCAGTATAGCTGTCTCAAATCTCTATACATCTTCACCGCGCCAGGATGAATGGAGTATCTAGAACAATGCACCTCACAAAGTATCAGCTGAATCAAACCTCCAACCCTTGGAACGCAAAGTCGACCACCAAACCTCAGAATACGATTAGAACCCAAAGTAACCTGGCTGGCCTTACCCCGAACTACCTGATCTTGAAGGTCACACAAACTCTGATCCTCAAACTATCGGCTTTGAATCTTATCAACTTGAGTAGAACGAACCTCAATACTGGCAATAACTCTGCTAGGATCCGACAAGTCAAGCATAACCAAATGGTTAGCCAAGGACTGGATGTCCAAGACCAATGATCGCTCAAAAACTTAAAGTGAAGCTAGGCTGCCCATACTCACCACCTTCTGACTCAAGGCATCCTCTACCACGTTTGCCTTGCCCGGATGGTATAGAATAGTGAAATCATAGTCCTTCAGCAACTCAATCCATCTCCTCTGCCTCGAGTTCATCTCTCGCTGACTCGTAATGTACTGAAAACTATGGTGATCAGTGAATATCTCACAATGGACTCCATATAAGTAGTGCCTCCAGATATTGAGCGTGAAGACTACCACCGCCAACTCTAAGTCGTAAGTGGGGTAGGTTTGCTCGTGAACCTTTAGCTGCCTCGATGCATATGCTATCACTCAACCCCGCTATATCAACACACAACCAAGACCAACCCCGAAAGCATCACATTACACGGCAAAACTCTAACCCTCGACCGATAAAGTCAAAACTGGAGCAGAAGTCAATAAGGCCTTAAGCCTCTAGAAGCTATCCTCGCACTGATCCGACCACTGAAATGGAATATCCTTCCTAGTCAGCATATTCAAGGGTGCTGCTATGGAAGAAAATCCCTCAACAAATCGTCTGTAGTACCCGACTAAACCAACAAAGCTGCGAACCTCGGTAGGAGTAGTTGGTCTAGGCCAATCACGAACCGCAAAAATCTTCCAAGGATCAACTCTAATCCCATCCTTAGACATCAAGTGTCCTAGAAATGCAACTGACTCAAGCCAAAACTTACACTTTGAGAACTTGGCATAAAGATGATGATCTCTCAAAGTCTGGAGTACCCTTCTCAAGTGCTGCTCATGCTCATCCCTACTCCGGGAGTATATTAGAATGTCATCCATGAAGAATATCATGAACATATCCAAGTACGGTCTAAGCACCTTGTGCATCAAGTCCATGAAAGCTGCGGGGGCATTAGTCAACCCAAAAGACATCACCAGGAACTCATAATGGACATAACGTGTCCTGAATGCTGTCTAAGGGATGTCCTATTCCCTAATCCTCAACTGATGGTAGCCAGACCTTAAATCAATCTTTGAAAACATGGCTGAACCCTGAAGCTAATCAAATAAGTCATCAATCCTCGGCATCGGATACCTATTCTTCACTGTCACCTTATTCAGCTATCGATAATCCATACACATCCGCATCGACCCATTTTTATTCTTCATGAAAAGAATAAGAGCACCCCAAGGTGATACACTCGGTCTAACAAACCCCTTAGCTAACAAATCCTGGAGCTGCTCCTAAAGCTCTCTCAACTCAGCAGGAGCTATACGGTAAGGAAGAGTAGAAATGGGCCTGGTGCCTGACTCTAACTCAATGGCGAAATCAACATCTCTCTTAGGTGGAAGGCCTGGCAGGTCGGTAGGAAACACATCTAGGAAGTCTCTAACCACAGGAACAGACTCAGGAGATGAAGGGTTAGCACTAGCATTTTGGATATATGTTAGATAAGATAAACACCCGCGAGAGATCAACTTCCTAGCTCGAAGACAAGAGATGATCCCAGATGGTGCGTGGCTGATAGAACCCTACCACATAACCGAGGATACACTGGTCATAACTATGGTAATGGTCTTGGCATAACAATCCAAAATTGCACAGTGAGGGGATAACCAGTCTATACCCAGTATCACATCAAAATCTAACATATCAAGAATCATCAAATCACCCCAAGTATCCAAATCACCAACAGATATCATGCAAGATCTCACAATCCGATCCACTACTAAAGAATCTCCTACTAGGATCAAAACAGAAATAGGAACAGATAATGGCTTACTAGCCAACCCCAAACAAGGCAGAGAGTAGGCAGATATATATGAACAAGTAGCTCCAGGATCAAATAAAGCCATAGCAAACTGATGGCATATAGAAATCATACCTGTAGTCACGGCATCTGAAGCCTCTGCCTCCAATCTCCCAGGGACCGTATAAAACTAGCAACGACCTCTACCTACCCGACCGCTATCCTCACCACCTACTCTGCCACGTGGAGCACCACATCTACCCTGACTACCACCTCCTCAAGCCGGTGGCTGAACTGAGTGAATAGGCTGAGATGGCAGAGCAGCTGGCTGAACTGTACCCCGTTGGGGGTAATCTTTAGAAAAATGGCCACTAACTCCACACTTATAGCAGGCTGTACCCTATTGGGGACAATCTCTGGAAAAATGACCGCTGTCTCCACACTCATAGCATAACCTACCCTGTCTAGATGAACCCGCTGAACCTGTGTGGCCACCTTGGCCTGATGCCCTAGAAGTAGTACCTCTCATAAACTGACCATTGTGACCACGCTGACTGCTCGGACCCTACTCAAACTAAGAACCAGAAGCCTGAAGTGACGCCTAAACTGGTCAACTAGTATGACCCTGATGCTGCTATGGCTGATAACCCTGGTCCCACTGGCCTGAACCTCTACCACCATGTGTGGAACCTCTGTAGCCACCCTGATGTTGAGGCCTCTTATCTCTAGCCTTGGGGTCATGGCAATGCAAATCCTCTACAGTGCGAGCATAGTCCACAATAGCCTGGAATGAGCGACTACTAGCAACCAATATCTATGCAGGATCTCTAAACTCTCTCCATAGTCCCCAAATAAATCTATGAATCCTGTCAGACTCGGTAGGAATAATCATGTCCCCAAATGGAGAAAGATAATGGAAATGGGTCTCATACTCTGAGACGGTCATGGAATCCTGAGCAAGTCTAGTGAACTCCTTCCTCCGGCGCTTTCTGTCGCTTTGTGGCAAGAACTTTGCCATAAAGGCTTAATAGAACTCAGACCAAGTCAAGGGAGGTGATGTAGAAGGTCTGTAAGCAACTGAGCCCTCCACCATAACTTAGCTGGACCCTCATGCTGATATGTACTATATACAACTCTGTGAGTCTCTAGCAATCCCAGATGGCGTAACATCTCCTCACAGGTAGTAATGAAGTCATGTGGGTCCTGACCCAGCTTACCAGCAAATCTCGATGGTGCCAATCTTAAGAACCTACCTAACGTCTTCTGCACCCCATTTATCATAGCTGGGCGAGTAGCAAGAGGCTGTGCAACTGATGGAATTGGAATAACCTCGGCACGGGGAGCCGCAGTAGCAGGCTACACTCCAGAACTCTAAACACCCAGGGCTTCCCCCCTGAGCGGATGTCTGTGCTACCTCAGAAGGTCTCTCCCCAATCATACCCAAAAGCTGTAGAAGTAAACCCCAAACATCTGAAGACTGAACTAGGGCTGAAGCTGGCACTGGAGATGGTGGCACCTGGGCTGTCCCCGGGTGCACATGCTGCTGCTCAGGAACAAACTCGGGCTCATAGTCATACTCGGGCTCATAGTCATACTCGGGCTCTACCTCCTCTAGCAGCTCTAACAGGTGCCGCTGCCCTGGGACATCCTCGACCCCTACCTCTACCCCTATGACCACCCTGGCCCCTAGCTAGAGTCGGAGGTGTAGGGGCAGGAGGCTCTCCTTTGCCATAAA
Organism: Jaltomata sinuosa; assembly: GCA_003996215.1. Lineage (NCBI taxonomy): Eukaryota > Viridiplantae > Streptophyta > Magnoliopsida > Solanales > Solanaceae > Jaltomata > Jaltomata sinuosa. The sequence continues at coordinate 226,791 of QJPP01007358.1, forward strand.
CTGAAGGTCTCGTACGAACCATCTGCAGAAGAGTGAACCAGAACAAGTGAGATTTATAGAAACCTTCAAGGGTACTACGTACAAGATAGAAATAAGAAAAGTCCAATTTTCCTAAGATGTCACTATAGCCTCCTGAAGATTGAGTGCGGACGTTTCTGCCCCGATCTGCAGGACTTTACTAGACATTGGCTCCTATACCGTTGACACTGATGAACCTAAAGCTCTGATACCAAGCTGTCACGACCCGATTTATCGGTCATGATGGCACCTACAACTCCCCAGTAAGCGAACCAATCTCCGTAGCCTGGAACGGTTAGTAATGGGCTACATTCTAACCCTTTAAGCGGAAGAACAGTTTAATAAGCGGAAGCAAGGGAACAAAATGAAGAAAATAGATAACAGGGATGTACATACATATAATGCGGAAGCTAAACCAAGTCCAAAACCTGGTATCATAGTATAGAGCCAAAACTATAACCAAGGAGTACAAAGTATCCAGAATAATATATAAATAAATGTCTCCGAGTAGTAATAGAGTACACAAGTAAAAGATAAACTAAAAGCTAAGCTCCAGTCGCCAAGAGGTCACCCTCAGTCTAGAATATCACAAAAGCAGCTCCTCGCACGAGTCTCCCATGAGCTAACGATGATGGCCCACACTAGGATCTGCACTAGAAGATGCAGAGTGTAGTATGAGCACCAAATGTGAAGCATAAGGTACCTAGTAGGTATCATAGGTCGACTGGGCACATATAAGATAAAAGCGTAGTAACAGACGGAATAGAAACAAGTAGTCACAGAATTCTATGAAAATTCACACAGGAACTAGCCCAGAGGGAAGATAACAAAAACAACATACAAGGCTAGAAAGTTTATATAAACACAAGCACAGGTGAAAGTAAGAAATGACGCACCTGGGATCCTTGCAATAACGGTATATACGTAATAAGCTTTAAAAGTGGACGGTATACCAGTAACCTTAAGTACAAGGGAAAGAGTCAAAGAGTAAAGATAGTCATGCTCAGAAACATGAATCAATAACCAAACTAATCATACCAATCTCAAATACAGAAAGTAACAACTTAGCAATATACAATCTTACAAGTATAACCATATTAGGGGATAACACCGTGATAAAGTAACAAGAGTCTACCTACAGTCCCCCGGCCGCCCATACAACCGAGGAATGCAATCAAGTGAAAACAAACCCTTTGGTATCCCATACTACCAGAGAGTACAATCAACAAATAGCAAACAAGGTGGTACCTCACACAGATGAATGATATGATACCATGCTAAGTCAAGAGTGATAGTAGTACCATATGTTACCCGCTTTCGGTGACCTATAAGGCCTAGAAGACAAGATCCATGGAAGGTCATACCCATATACCCTTACTATACTGCATACCTCTCCCTCTGGTACCTGCAGCTCGCAGCCTCTAGTCCAAAATGACAAGGTCCATAGAGGCCTCCGACCAAAATACTAGATGGCCCAAAATCTTAAAAACCCCAAGTAAAGCTGCTCGGAGAGTATCCAGGTCTAAATTAGTAAGTCAAAAAGTCCTAACACCCAGCCGTGCCGAGTCTAGCATTACCCCAGAAGTTGTAGTAAAACAAGTATAGCACTGGAACCCCGTCGAGTCTAGTTTCAATGGAACTAGTGATAAAATAGCCTTTGATTTTCCCTTACCTCAAGAAGACCTATTAAAATGATACCATAACTCTCTTTACATCATTTCCATTGAAAACGGGCCCCATGAACCATGCAAAGTTTAGAAAATCAGTTCGGGTAGGCTCGAAGCCAAAATTATAATAAAAATCATGAAGAAATCCCCTCTATATGCATGATGAATGGCATACACAATTACAATAGTAGCCCCCGGCCCACAAACAACCTATCGACCCTGCACATGCTCCAATCGCTCTACATCACAAATAACCAACATAATATTATGATAACGATGCCCAGGACTCACGGGCACCCCCGAATAACCGACCATCTATGGTCCAGAGTCAAACAAGGCCACACAGGACCATAAGGGTGATAATATCAACTACAGAGAATACTACACACAATGGAGGAAAGACACGAGGAAAAACATGGAAAAATGGTCAAGGTCTATGGTACCAACCTAATAACCCAACCCAAGAATGTCAGCTAGTACAATTTTATCCAATATATGCTAAGTCTAGGGAGTTTCCACTGTAACCTACCTGCCGTCCAACGACAAGCTGCCCGAACAATAATGTCCAACCCCAAATCACTCTGAGAGATCCCGAATGATAATCAAACTATCACAAACATAAATAATATGTTAAAACAAGTCTAATGATACCTATATTGCTATAATCATAGCCGGGCTAAAATTTGGGTCACCGGCAGGCCTATGGGCCTCACAACCTGAAACAGAAAATGAAAATGCACAACATGATCATCGAGACCATAAGAGTATATGCCCGAAAAGTCAAGGTATTTAGGCAAAAAATTCGAGCTAAAACTGCCCCTAATAGCCAAGAACCCAATTATGGAAAAATATGGAATTAAAACCAGGAAGAAGCAAGGATTACTTATCAAATGGAAGAATCAAGCCAAGAGTGTGATTAAGAACAAGCCTGCCAAGCATGCACCTCACCCGAAACAGAATCTACAACCAAATTTTTGAGCTTGAGGAGGATGTCAACAATGGAGATTTAAGCCAATGGAGAACACAACAATGAAAGGAGGAGAAACTTACCCAAAACGCCAACGGAGCAAGGCTTTATCGAGGGAACCAGGATTCTACAAGGGTGTACAAATTTGGAGTAATTGAGAGAGGGTTTGGGTAAGGTTAGAGTTGGGGAAAATGAGAGAATAAAGCTAGAAAAACGTAATGGCCAGCTTAAATAGCTGCTGGCCTAGCCCTTCACGAACACGGCCAGCCATCGTGTCCGCGATGAACAATTTGCCAGGCGGCTGGCACAAGCCTATGTAAATGCAATCGGCCACCGCGAACGCGAAGTCCAAGCTTATGCCATGACAGCACCAACTGCCAACATCAATGCCTAACAAGAAAACTACTCTGACGGACCCTCGGGAACACACCCGGGGTCCCGCAAACACAAATGAGCAGAGCTATTCGACTATAAATGGTATTTCAAACTCAATAGAATTGATGAAAATCCCAATGGATGTCAATAGCATAAAAAGTGGGCCCCACGCCTAAGAACCAACTTTAGTCCTATCTTTCAAAAATGGAACACCACCTAAAATGAGTCCGAAAGCCTCAGAACCTAAACCAAAGGTCCCTCTAGCCCAAAGTCAATATTTCAAAGCTAATAGCGCTGTCAGAATTTCCATCAAAGGTCGTCTTCTCCGAATGTTGACTAAAGTCAAACTTTTAAGTTCAACTTGGCTAAAACACAAAAACCAAGACAAAACAAAACCAAAAGCTCCCAGAACCCGACCAAGGGTCCTTCTAGCCCAAAGTCCATGCTCCGGAGCTAATGGATTTGTCAGAATTTAATTTCGAGAATATTTACCAAGAATATTGACTAAAGTCAATGATATTCTAAGTTAAGGCTCTAAATAGGCAAACTGCCAAAACAACCAAATGAACGATCAGGGCACCAAACCACTGATCCTTGCCAGCCATAAATGACTTGAGGTCACTACAGAAAAGCTCTAACAGTACAATAAATATGAAAATGTAAAAATAACCAGAAAGGTCATCACAATGCGCGATAAAAGGAAAGTGTAGATATGGTAGCCCAGGGTATTAGTAAAATTTTGATTGACCATTGGTAGGAATGGTCACCCATGTAGAATTTGGCAAAATAACCCATAATTGACTGAGTAGTGTTGGACACTACTCATAGGCTTATGTTATGAGGGTGATTATTGGCTGGTTTATTATTGATGATCCTTAGTGGTAGGGTCAATTAAGGGAGTGGGGTTATTAAATGGATTCATTAACATTATTATCTCTCTCGTCGGTCATGATAATACCTAGTGTTACTTCTCATAGAGTGATGGGTGTATGCTTGCTATAGCATTGGTTAGGGTATAATTGCTGAGGTAGAATTCCACCTAAGATGAGAGTTAACAAAAATCTCAATCTAGGATGAGTTCCAATGGAATTTTGGTGTTGTGTGGTTTATAAATACTTGGTGTCTCAGGGAATAGTGTTGATAGGAGCAAGGTGATACCATGATATGCGATGGGCATAGTATGCCGTAGAAGCTTCACAATGGAGTTCGGGTTAGTAGAACTCTGAGTATAACATTTAATGTAAAGGGATCTAGTCCTCGTGGCATGGGAAATTGTTTTGTTTGTTAAGTGTGAATTTCTTTCACTCCGGTGTTTCGATGAGGCCCTAGATTTTTTGGGTACTCGGGGAAGAGTAATCTAATTAGCCTTGTGCAACTCGAAGGAAGGAATTCCTTGATAGAGCAAGAGTGAATTAAATTTCTGTTGAGTTAGGTACATCGAGAGTTTTAAAAGTTTTGGTGGTTCACATAAGGTTATGAATACGCTATCATGGCAGAGCGTAAGGTGCAAGGGGCGGGCTCATTATTTTTCTTCAGCCTTAGATATTGTTCAGGGAAGAACAATGGGTAAATTAGTATCTGTTGTAATGGCATGTTCAGTCATTATTAAAAGGCACCTCGTTATCGGTGATCTATTCATGCGAATAATGAGTTAGAAAACTTATGGGTTGGGGAGTCAGAAATTTTGGGGTTAGGCTAGTCTCGGATAAATTCTGAGTGAGGTAAGGTCTATGGAAATCCGGGAAAGGATTAGGTCAAATGTCAAAGGTTGAGCTAATTTTTTCATTAGCTAAGGCATTAGGGAGTCCATAGGACTTTTTGAAAGTAAATTCAGGTGAGTAGAACTCCCGATATCAAAGTTGACGTGAAAGGGTTGGTTCAGAATGTCAGAATTTCAAAGTGTGTTGTAACATTGGCCATTTTGGAGAATTTTTTGAGGTTCTATTCCATGTCAACCGCTATAGCAGTTGACACTGCGCTACATCGATGACTGCCATAGAAGAGAAATTCCCGCCATAGTGGAAGTCAAGGCAGTCAACTTTACTATAGCGGGCGGCAACCACTATAGGGGGATTTGGCTGCTATTGCGGAACGACAGGACTAGAAAATCCAAAATTGGATTTTATAATTTCATTCTCTCCCCTTTTGCCCCAAAAATAGATGAGGGTTACTCTAAGAACCCTCCTAGGCTCCTCCAAGGCTTGGGAGCCATTAGAAGGGAAGATTCTGACTAAAAGGACGCAGAACTATGGATTTCGGGTCTGTTATCCGTCAGGAAATGCCTTCACGGAGCCAAAATATATGTGGTGCAGCTGCTTGGATTCCAGGTAGGCTTCTTATTAAGTAAACTTAGACCTGTATTTCATTTCATACTATTTTGTAGAATGACAGGAGAATCCATGTTTAGGCCTTCGGGCATGGAGTCTGGAGGAATATTGTATTGTCTGGCTGTTGATTGAATAGTTAAATAATGGGGTCTGGGGTAATGTGTTTACAGTCCGAATTTGGTTACACTTGTTAAATTGCGGGTGATTCTAGGTTCCAGGGAATTAAACTGTTGGATAGGTTTGGGGAACTAGATGTATTATGGGTGAAGGTGGTCAGGTTAAGGTGGACTCCTTGGAATAATGTTAAATTAAAGGAAATGGGGTGAATGGGAAGGGATGGAGTCTCAAGGTTAGGACAATGTTCTCATGTACTGTGTTGTATAAGAAGAAAGGTTTTGGGATTGAGATATTGACTGATTAGGTGTCGAGAGGGTGAACCGGGAATTTATCATCGGACAGGATGTCAAGGTTGGGTTTATGAACCAGGTTTTTAGGTAGGTAATGGTTATTGTCTTGCCAAATGTAATGTATGTATATGTAACTATAGGATAGTAATTTATGTGCTTTCATGTTTAATAAAGGAAGTTATGAATGTCCAAGTATTTGGTATGTCAATTTATCACACCTCGAGGCTACCCCCTAGACATAACACGGGACCCAGGACCGGAAGTTCCCCAAGCTAACCCTTGGTCATAGCGTAACTCAGGTATACATAAGATAACATAGAGGATGCATAAATAGGAAGCTAGACAACCAAATCCATAAATGATAAAGCTAAGATAAAACATAATCCGAAAGAGAGACTCGAATAATAGACCGAAAATCGTTTACACATGACATAAGGAGTTGCTAGGACAAGACCCTAGCTAACTCAAAGTATGAAAGTAAACAACTATAAAATAATTAGGATCATAACTAGTCCTCGAACAGTGAGGATTCACCAACACTGACTGGAATGGCCTGCGGTCTAAAGCCACATGCCTGAGGGAGGAAACCTGAGTTTGCATCATCAAGAGGATGCATCACAAAATATGCGTCATCACTATAGGATATACCGAGTATGTGAGATATGCATAATCATGATAAAATATACTTAAAACATGTTTGAAATGAGTTCATACATATAAGAGGAAGCATAAGTAAATATCAAGATATACAACATAAAACATGAAATAAAGTCAAGACTCAAAGTAGAGTATCATATAACTTTATGGCTAGAAAATAATCATGCGAGAGCTTCTCTTAACCGACATAAACCATGCAGAGCTACATGGATTCTAGTGTCATGCACCCATACTAAAAAAAGTTTTTCTAACCGGCCAAGGTTAGAACCATGTCATAAGGATCCTATCATAAGCCACGGAGGGCAACCTACGGTGGCAACATAGTTTTGCATTTGGTTATCTGGAACCCTCATCACTCGGTTCTAAATACTACTCCTAAAACATAACATGAGGCTCACATACATATGACATATCTAGATGTCAAAGCTTGTTCATAAACATGTTCATAACCCGGATCTTCATACTACTTATGAACCTTGGTTTAGAAAATGATTCATGAGCATTGATGGCACATCGGGTGTCTTATCTTGCATAATAATTCATAACTTGAAAACTTGCATGACCCTATTTCAATTTCATAATAACATATACTTTCAAACAACATAGGAACTAGGCATGCACTTGCTTGAAATTCATGAAACCATGCTATCAATTACCTCAATTTACTTAAACCAATTCCTGCATGAAAAATTGACTATACTTAGCCTTCAATTCATGAAATATAAGTTTACTTGTAAAAATCCATGCAAAATCATACAATTTAATATTAGATTTCATAGTAGAATCATGAGAAAACAATTTATAGAAAAACCCATAAGAATTAGATAGAAACTCTAATTTAGAAATTCATAAATTCAATTTAGAAGATTGAGGTTTTGGGCATAAGGGTGAAGGGAATACCTTATTGAATACCCACATACCTTATTAAAGCTTTCCTGATCTTAAGATAAAAAGAAATGGAGACTTGTACTTGAAGCTTGAAGGAGTTCTTTTCCTCTTTTGGTAGATGAATGAGGAATAATGAAAGACATAGGCTAATAAGAGTACAAACCCTACTAAAAGTGGCCAAAATGACCTCACTTAAGAGTTAAAAGGGTGGGTAATTATAGAAATAACCTTGTGATTTAATTAGATAAAAACTATTAAAAAGACTCGGCTTCAGAGACCACGAGTCAGTCTACGGACCGTCAACTAAAATGACGAACCGTCAAATGATCCATGGTATCAGGTGCCACTTCTGGGAGCTTGCTCGAACTCACTCCACGAGTCACTGTACGATACGTGATACAGAATGATGCACCATCCTGTTGACTCGTGGTTTTGACTAAGCGCATGAGGATCCTCTGATCCTCAGGGATTACGGATGAATGGATGACCCATGGTTCAAAAGGATGGGTCATCAACTAACTCATCATTTCCAGGATCTTTAATAGGGGGCGGGGGGCGGTCCTCTGGAACTCAAACCATGAGTCCATAGGATGGACCGTGGTTCCAAACCACGAGCCATCAAGTGAATCATAGACTGAGGGAAAAACATAACCAAGGAGTAGACCACGAATCAGACTACGGGTCATGATCCAGGACTAGGGTCCATGATCTGGTCCGTGATCTCTAGGACCTTTACAATTTTCATAGAAATCAGGTTTAACAGCTGAATTGAATTTTGGGGTGTTACAATATCTCCCCCTTGGTATCATTCATCCTCGAATGAAGACTGAGTAAGGAAAACTGGAGAGAAAATAGCCCAACCAAACAACAAAACATAGAAACTCAAGGATAACATGAAAACTCAGCTTTTCAACTTAAAATATGATTGAACTAACTTCGGAAAACATGAATGCATGCTATGATCAATGAGAGAAACTGGTGGAGTAGAATTTGAGGTCATACTAAGGAGAAAACTATTACCTTAAGATAAAACTGAATCGAAAGGAAAGATATGAGGGTACTTAGCTTTCATGGCTTTTTCTGCTTCCCCAGTAGCTCCCTCACCTAGTTGATTTCTCTAAAGGACCTTCACCAAAGTGACTTCTTTGTTTCTCAACCTACAAATCTGACGATCAAGAATCTTCATGGGAACGTCCTCATATGTAAGGCTATCCTTCACATTCACATCCTCCAAAGGGACAATTAAGGTCGGATCACCAACACACTTCTTCAACAATAAAACATGGAAAACCAGATGAACCGCTTCTAAATCAGATGGAAAATCCAACTCATAAGCAACACTACCAACTCTTCTCAGAATCCGATAAGGACCTACATATTAAGGACTAAGCTTCCCTTTCTTACCAAATCTCATCACACCTTTCATAGGTGACACCTTCAGAAATACCCAATCATCAACCTCAAACTCTAATTCTCTCCTTCTCATATCTGCATACGATTTCTATCGACTTTGAGTGGTCTTTAACCTCTCTCTCATGATCTGAACCTTCTTTATAGTCTCATGAATTAAATCTGGACCAATTAAAGCTGCCTCACCTACCTTAAACCAATCAATAAGATATCTACAGCTCCACCCATAAAGTGCCTCATAAGGAGCCATCTGGATGCTAGAATGGAAGCTGTTGTTGTAGTCAAACTCGATAAGAGGTAAGTGATCATCACAACAACCTTTGAAATCAATCACACAAGCTCTCAACATATCCTCCAAAGTCTGAATAGTATACTCTGCCTGGCCATCCGTTTGTGGGTGAAAAATTATGCTAAGCTTAAACTGAGTACCAAGACCTTTCTAAAATAACTTCAAAAATTGGGATGTAAACTGAGTACCCCTATCTGAGATGATAGATAATGGAACACCATGCAATTGGACTATCTCCTGAATGTAGAGTCTGGCATAATCATCTTCTAAATCCGTAGTCTTAACAACCAAAAAGTGGGCTGATTTAGTCATCCTGTCGATAATCACCCAAATAAAATTATGTTGCCTTCGAGTACGAGGCAAGACAATAATGAAGTCCATATTGATTACTTCCAACTTCCAACTAGGAAGATCCATATCCTGAGTCATACCACCCGGTCGCTGATGCTTTACATTGACTTGTCGACAGTTGGGATACTTAGCCACCAAATCTGCTATGTCCCTCTTCATGCCATTCCACCAATAGACTTCCCGTAGATCATGGTACATCTTAGTAGAACTGGGGTAAATAGAATACTTGGAGCTATGAGACTCTTCCAAAGTCCGCTGTCTCAACCCATCTAAGTTAGGAACACGCAATTAACCCTGATATCGAAGCACACCATCTCCCTCTTGGGAGAAAACCTCTACTCTTTGCTGATGGACTACACCCTTAAGCTGGTGCAAAATAGGATCATTGTCTTACTTATCTTTCACTTCAGCTACCAAAGATAATTCAGAACCATTTTGAACAATAACACCACCTTCTGTCAAATTCTTAAGGAAAACTCCTAGTCGAGCAAGTAGATGAACATCCTTGGCTAATTCTTTCTTTCCATCTTCAACCGAAGACATAATACCCATGAACAACCTACTAAGTGAATCCTCCATGACATTGGCCTTACTCGGATGGTAAAGCACACTCATATCATAATCCTTAAGAAGCTCAAGCCATATCCTCTGACGAAGATTCAATTCTTTTTGAGTGAACACATAATGAAGACTCTTATGATCAGTGAACACATCCACATGAATGCCATACAAGTAGTGTCTCCAAATCTTCAAAGCAAAAACCATGGCCGCTAACTCAAGATCATGAGTAGGGTAGTTCTTCTCATAAGTCTTAAGCTGTCTAGAAGCATAGACAATCACCTTACCATGTTGCATCAACACACAACCCAAACCAATCCTAGAAGCATCACAATACACAACAAAGTCATCTTGGCCCTCGGGTAGAGCCAACACTAGGGCTGTGGTAAATCTAGTCTTTAATTCCTAAAAGTTCTTCTCACATAGATCAGACCATTAAAATTTAACCTTTTTCTGAGTCAACCTAGTCAATGGGGAAGCAATGGAAGAAACCCTTCCATAAATCTCCTATAGTAACCAATCAAACCCATAAAGCTTCTAATATCAGATGGAGAAGTGGGTGTAGGTCAGTTCTTTACTGCCTTAATCTTTTGAGAATCAACTCGAATACCATCTCTAGTCACAATATGACCCAGAAAAGCAACAGACTGCATCCAAAACTCACATTTGCTAAGCTTAGCAAATAACTGTCGATCCTTAAGAGTTTGCAACATAACTGTCAAATGGTACGCATGCTTCTCCTTACTCTAAAAATAGCTAAGAATATCATTAATGAACACAATCACAAACATATCCAAATATTGCTTTAACACACGGTTCATCAAATCTATAAAAGCTGCAGGAGCATTCTTTAGTCCAAAAGACTTAACCACAAATTCATAATGACCATACCAAGTTCTGAAGGCTGTCTTTAGAATGTCACACTCTCTAACACGAAGCTGATGATAACTGGATCTAAGGTCAATCTTGGAGAAGTAACAGGCATCCTGAAGCTGATTGAACAAGTAATCAATTCTAGGAATGAGATACTTATTCTTGATTGTGACCTTATTCAACTGACAGTAGTCGATACACATTCTAAGGGAACCATCTTTCTTTCGCACGAATAAGAGTGGAGCACCCCATGGAGAGATGCTGTGTCGAATAAAACCTTTATCAAGAAGGGCCTTCAACTGCTCTATCAGTTTTTTAAGCTCCACTAGAGCCATTCTATAAGAAGGAATAGAGATAGGATGCATATCTGGAAGAAGATCTATTCCAAAGTCGATCTGTCGCTCAGGATGGACTCCGGACAAATCTTCACGAAAAACTTCTGGAAACTTATTCACAACAAGAACTAACTAGAGGGATGGGGTTTCGAACTCCATGTCCATAACCCAAACTATATGATAAACATAACCCTTAGAAATTATCTTCCTAACCTTAAGATAAGATATGAAATGACCCTTAGAGAATGGAGGACTACTTTGCCACTCTAAGATAGGTTCATTCAGGAACTTGAAACTGACAACCCGAGTACGACAATCGACTGAGGCATAACATGCATACAACCAATCTATATCAAGAATAACATCCAAATTAGTCATCTCTAACTCTACTAGATCCGCTGAAGTGACTCTATGAAGTACTGAGATAGGGCAGTTCTGGTATATTCTTTTGGCTAGGACTGACTCACCAACAAGAGTAGAAACAAAAAAGGGTTCTAAGAGCTGATCATAACTAATCTCAAACTTGCAAGCAACATAAGGAGTCACAAAAGATAAGGAGGCACCACGGTCTAATAAAGTATACACAATGAATGAGAAGACTTTCAACATACCAGTAATAATATCTGGGGAACTCTCCTGGTCCTGGAGAGAAGAAATGACCTAAAGACGATTTTGGCACTGACCACCACTAGAACTAGAAGCAACACTCTGCTCAGTCGGTCGGCCACCTGGGGCTGCTGGAGTAGACTGAGTCCTACCATATCCCTGTCCATTCTTAGCTAAAGGAAAATCCTTAATCATGTGACCACCCTGTCCATACTCAAAGCATACCCCTGTGCCATAACGACACTCTTTCGGGTGATTCTTCCCACACTTGTTGCAAATAGGGTGAGAAAAACCCTTTGCAATACTCCCTTGAGAATAGGAACCAGATCCTCTACCATTCTGATCATGATGAGGCCTGAGGGCCTGGGTAAGAGCATAGCTGAAGAATGAACGGGTCCTGATGATTTCTTATGAAATAGAGAGAGATGTATGCCTCCAGACCTCTGATGGCCAAAACCTGAACTCTCTGATTTAACCCTCTTGTTATCCCTTGCAATCTCCCTCAACTTGTCTCCCTCAATCTGATGGGCATGATTTATAAGTTGAGAAATATCCATGTCACCCAAAAGCATCACAGACCTACACTCCTTCTTTACCAAATTTGACACTCCGTAAACATACTTACTCATCTCATCCCACGGGTCAGCCACCATGGAAGGAGCATACTTAGAAAGCTAAGTAAACTTCAATTTGTACTCCTGAACTATCATGGATCCTTGCCTCAAATTCATAAATTCTTCGGCCTTAGCTTGCCTCAATATCTTTGGGAAGAACCGGTCAAGAAAATCCTTCTTAAAAAACTCCCAAGTCATAGGGACCACATCCCTAGCCCTAGCATCTTTCTATTGAGTAAATCAAATATGAGACATGTCCTTTAGTTGATAGGAGGCTAGCTCAACACTATAACACCACCTACTTGCATCATACCAAAGATATTTTTTACCTGATCCGAGAAACTTTGTGGATCCTCACTAACTTTCAAACCCCAGAACTCAGGTGGGTTCATGCGAATGAAATTTTGAACTTGGGCCGCAACTCTACCTTGAGGGTGGATGGGGATAGGAGCCTACTGATTGTCCTGACCTGCCATAGTCTAAGCTAGCATATGAATAGCATTTCTGAACTCCGCATTTGTGACCTTGGGGTATGGAATCAGAGGATTAGCATTTCGGGCATTGGCTCGGTGAGGCATATCACAGTGAAGAGACATAATTTGTAACACATAAAGAATGGATTAGAGGGTTAATAGAGTTAAACTCTCTCGCACGATATTGATCAAGAAAGAAGTGAAGTTTTTCCTAAGACACCTCATAGCTTCTCTGTCAAGTGTGGCACGCTTCACACACATGAAAGAGACTCTACTTGATGTGATTTTCAGACACCCTAGGATTCTTGAACTTGAGGCTCTAATACCATGTTTGTCATGCCCCGAGGCTACCCCCTAGACTAACACGGGACTCGAGACTGCAAGTGCCCCAAGCTAACCCTTGGTCATAGCGTAACTCAGGTATTCTTAAGATAACATAGTTGAAGCATAAATAGGAAGCTAGACAACCAAATCCATAAATGATAAATCCAAGATGAAACATAATCCAAAAGAGAGACTCGAATACTATCTATGTCTGAAAAGCCTCTACACATGACATAAGGAGTTTCTAAGATAAGACCCTAGCTAACTCGAAGTACAAAAGTAAACAACCATAAAATAACTAGGATCATAACTAGCCCTCGAACAATGAGGATTCACCAACATTGACTGGAATGGCCTGCGGTCTCTAGCCACATACCTGAGAGAAGAAACCCGAGTCTGCATCATAAAGAGGATGCAACATAAAATATGCGTCAGTACTATAGGATGTACCGAGTATGTGAGATATGCATAATCATGATAAAACATACTTAAAATATGTTTGAAATGAGTTCGTACATATAAGAGGAAGCATAAGTAAATATCAATATATAAAACATAAAACATGAAATAAAGTCAAGATTCAAAGTAGAGTATCATATAACTTTATGGCTTGAAAATAATCATGCGGGAATTTCTCTTAATCGACATAAACCATGGTGACCTATATGGAGTCCAGTGTCATGCACCCACACTGAAAAAGGTTGTCCTAACTGGCCAAGGTTAGAACCATGTCATAAGGATCCTTTCATAAGCCACAGAGGACAACCTACGGTGGCAACATAGTTTTGGATTTGGGTTATCTGGAACCTTCATCTCTCGGTGCTAAATACTACTCCTAAAATATAATATGAGGCTCACATACATGTGACATATCTAGATGTCAAAGCTTGTTCATAAACATGTTCATAACCTAGATCTTCATACTACTCACGAACCTTGGTTTAGAAAATGATTCATGAGCATTGATGGAACATCAGGTGTCTTATCTTGCATAATAATTCATAACTTGAAAACTTACATGACCCTAGTTTAATTTCATAATAACATACACTTTCATACAACATAGGAATTAGGCATGCACTTGTTTGAAATTCATGAAACCATGCTATCAATTATCTCAATTTACTTAAACCAATTCATGCATGCAAAATTGAGTATACTTAGCCTTCAATTAACGAAATAGGAGTTCACTTGTAAAAACTCATACAAAATCATACAATTTAATATTAGATTTCATAGTAGAATCGTGAGAAAACAATCTTTAGAAAAGCCCATAAGAATTGGATAGGAACTCTAATTTAGAAATCTATATATTCAATTTAGAAGATTGGGGGTTTGGGCATAGAAGTGAAGGGAATCCTTTATTGAATACCCACATGCCTTATTGAAGCTTGCCTGATCTTACCACCTTTTTTGGATGGTTGTTCCCCATGGTATGGTATGGTATGGTTACTAAGAGTACCATGTTTGTTTTGACTGTAACTTAAAATGTATGGTATGGTATGGTTTGATTCCATGATTAGGTAACCATGAAAACCCTCATTTTATGTAACCACGGATTTGGTGGTATCCCATGGTTATCTAATTTTACTTTCCAATTTTGCCCTTACCTAATACTACATAATCTTATTTTACCCTTTACCCTATATTATATAACTTCACCCAAATATCCTACCCTAATAAAGTCTTCTGTGTTTCTCTTCTACTTCCGTCTTTTGCTTTCTCTTCTACCCTCCGTCATTCTCTTCTGCTTCTCTCAGGTTTGATTTTTTTGCTCCCTCATTTTATTTATTCTTCTGTGATTTTCTGTGTAGAAGTTTCCTATAAGTGTTTTTACTCTATGTTTGATTTGAAATGTGAAAAGATCAGTGGCGAATCTATATGGATAAATTTAGTGCACGTGCACCCATCCTCATGAACAATGTTCTTTGTATATGTGCTGATATTTTTCAAATAGAGACTTATATCTCAGAAACAAGTTTCATGTGAAGTTTATATGGGCAATTTTAATATTTTGGTCTTTTTAACTTTTGATTGATGCCTTCTTATTGGCCTTGTACCAATTTTCTTTAACCTTAATTTTTTTAAATTAGGCTAGTAATAGGTATTTGACATTTGAAAATAAAATCTGGTTATTAAAGCTGTACAAAATTTCTCCCACTTTAACTATGAAAATGATATGTCTTTGTCAAAAACAATTCTCATGAGACTTCTTAAAAGCATAGTTGCCAACTATTTGTGGATACTTAGAATTATTTATAATTAGGAGACTTGACTAAAGTCTGATAATTGGGTGACTTTAAAAATTTAAATAAGACAAAATCTTTTTAATTGTACTTAAAAATATTATATAGGATGCTATCATGTTTAGATATGACCACATGCATATGTGTAAACTTAGATCACAGGCATGAGAGCTATAAATAATCTTACTCAAGTTGAAGTGTATATAGCTAATCAAATACAGATACTATAATTATGGTTAATAATAACAAGATTTTCAAAACATTATTACTCTGTCTTATTCTATGATTTTATTAGGAGTACATAGTATGTTTTTTTCTTCGATTATCGTATTATTTGTTATTGCCATTGTTCTATTTTACTTTATTTTTCGCATAATTTCTTCACTACTGCATTTTCTTTCAATACTTGATGTTGATATGCTCACTGCTAAAATTTACTATTTACCTACTGAAAAATGTTCAATGACTATTCCTATAGATATTTTGATTGAATCAGTGAAAAAAGAATCTATTTTGTATGTACATAGTTTAATTGGTTGATACATCTCCTTAATTTTATTATAGATGGCTGACCAGAATAACCAAGATAGTAGTCACATATTGGGATAAGTGAGCTCATTAGCTTCATATGCTGCTCTTCTAGTAGTTATTTGGTTTTGGACTTACTTATGTGAAACTGAAAATGATCAACGTACGATTACACATGATATACGGCTTGAAAGAGAGAAAGTTAGAGCTGAATTATTGAGTCATCTATTTTCGACTGAACTTTGTTGTAATATAATAAGAATGACTCCTTCAGCTTTTACTGGTCTATGTGAAATTTTAATTAGAGATGGAGGTCTTAGACCAACATTTCGAGTTACAGTTGAAGAACAAGTTGCAAAAATAGTTTACTAGTTAGCACATAGTGTGGCAAATTGTGAGCTATCTTTCATCTTTTGACGATTTGGAGAGTCGGTCAGTCCTCATTTTCATATTGTCCTGCAAGCTATCTTGGGGTTATATAAAAAGAAATAGAAACTTGAACTTGGAGCTTGAAGGAGTTCTTTTCCTTTTTTGGTAGATGAATGAGGAATAATGAAAGACTTAGGCTAATAAGAGTAGAAAACCTATTAAAAGTGGCCAAAACAACCTCACTTAAGAGTTAAAAGTGTGGGTAATTATAGAAATACCCTTGGGATTTAATTAGAGAAAATCTGTTAAAAAGACTCGGCTTCAGAGATCACGAGTCAGTCTATGGACCATCAACTGAAATGACGAACCGTCAACTGATCTGTGGTATCAGGTGCCACTTCTGGGAGCTTATTGGAACTCAACTCCATGAATCACTCTATGGTCTGTGATTTAGAACGACGGACCATCCTGTTGACTCGTGATTTTAACTTAAGGGAATGAGGATCCTCTGATCCTCAGGAATAACGGATGGAAGGACGACCCGTGGTTCAAAAGGATGGGTCATCAACCAACTCATCATTTCCAAGACCCTTCATAGGGGGTCCTAGGGAACTCAAACCATGAGTCCATAGGACGGACCGTGGTTCCAAACCATGAGTTGTCGAGTGACTCATAGACTGAGGGAAGAAGACAACCAAGAAGCAGACCACGGATCAGACTACGGGTTGTGGTCCAGGACTATAGTCCATAATCTGGTCTTTGATCTCTAGGACCTTTACAATTTTCATAGAAATCAGGTTTAACAGCTGAATTAAATTCTGGGGTGTTATACAGTTATGTAAAATGAACTTGATTATTGTTTGTTGGTTTTACAAGGGTGTTTTATATTCATATACGTATTGACTATTGACTTTGTGTGATATACGGTTGGCTTGGGTACTACTCCTAGTACGTGATACTAATGGTTGGTTTGGGTACCATGCCTAGTACAGGTTCTATATCGATTGGCTTGGGTACCACATCTGATACGAGTTTAATTTGCATTATTGATTATATTTTGTCAAAGGTTCTATGTGTGGACCGAGTTGATGGCTGAATTTGTGATATTGCATGTTGGTCTTGGTGATATAAAAGGGTAAGTGTTATTATTAATGTTCACAGTTTAAATAGTTTTTGAACCTGTTTCATAAGGTTGATAAGGTAGAAGGTAGGCTGAGAGTCTGGGAATATATTTATGGCTGTTGTTATATATTTGTACTTCCTTACTCAGTTCTAGTTTATTCGTTAGTGATGTTCTTTACATGTTGGTTCCATGAGTGAACCAAATTTATCAGTTATTGATGTTCTTTATATGTTGGGTTCCTAAGAGGGCCGAAATTTATTATTACTTGACATATATATTGGTCCTTGAGGGCCGAGTTGGTGTGCTTAAGTGATAAGATGGTTTCTTCTGTAAATTGGGGTCGCAGGTTAAATGGCATAGATGATGTCCTAGGGATCCTTGGGAGGTCCGGATGGTTTTCAAGTTGTGACATAATTATATGTAGTCTATTTACTTGCATAGCGTGGAATGACTTATAAGATTCATATGGAGTTAGGTTTGACTGGGTTAGTGAAACAAGGCTAGTATTTGGTAAGTGCCTGAACTGGCGGGGTGTCAAGGGTAAGAAACCTTGGGGTTTGAATACACAGGACTCATAGGTAACCCATGATTTGGCTAAGGGCTAAGGCCTAAGGGTCAAGGTGGTTGACTTAGGATCTTAATTTGAGTCAGGGTGGTAAATCATTATTTTGTAGGTTGTGTCTCAACTGACTCGCAGAGGTTGATAGTATACCTGATTGTTGAGACTAGAACTATTAAGGTGCTTATAGTGATTGTTATGATGGGTGACTTGGGAAGTCCTAGTGTTAGGTGTGAATTGGGAAGTCTTAGAACTAAGTGCGACCTGGGAGGTCCTAGTGTTAATGGGATTGTGGGAAAGTCCTAGTGTTATGTTAGACCAAGATGGGATAGTAAAGAGTCTCTCTGTTGTGGAGTTGGCAGCGGAGCCGGTTAGGAATGCTCGGGGGCTAAAAATACAGGTTTGTAGCGGAAATAGTATGGGGTAAAGGTGGATGTTGGAAGAATGGATTACTGTAAATTATTACATATTTTCTCTTGACTTTCTTATATGATGGTATGTATGAATTTGAGTCAATCGATGATGCCTACCGGTACATGTTGTTTGTACTGATACTACTCTTGCTATACCTTTTTGGGTATAGTCTGGTTACAGGGTCAGTGATGTTTCATAGGTACATGACGATGGTGATCTCCAACAGCTTCTACTTTTTGATTCCATGGTAAAAGCTGTGTCCTCTTACATTTTCTGTATTTCTCCTGTAGTAGCTCTTGTACCTACTTAGACTAGATCCTAGGAGGGATTGTTTCGGTTTTAAAAGTGGTTTTACTGTATTAAACTTTGTAAAGGATTTTCCTAAAGTAAAGGTTTGTAAATGTTTTCACGTATTAAGAGAAGGTTATTTATGACTTTATTTTGATTTTCGCAATTGCCTATTGAATCGGGTGATAAGGGTTCGTCTATCTAGGTGCTTAGAGTAGGTGCCCACACGACCCAGTAGTTGGGTCCATCTCAAATGTCACCCAGTCCAATCAGTTTTCTCATGGTTGAGTCTTGTATAACACATATAATTTTATTAAATATGACATTACAATCCAAATAATCAATTAGGCACGACACAAAAATTAAATTATATATTGACGAGCACAAAGCACACTATAGTTAAGCGCTTCGCTAGTAAAAAATAGTACATCTAATTTTTATCCACAGGAATTGGTGTGAGTAATTTATCAGTAAATCTTACTCAGTATTATTCAGAAAAATAAATCTTTAATATTAGTTTGGTAAAAATCATGAGTTCAAAAAAGACTATAAATATAGTATTAACAATAATAACTAGAAACAAATCTTGAACGTTCTTATCAATATCAGAACTGAGGGGGATTGATAAGCCACATATATGTTCTAATTGTAACGATCGAGTTCGTTGTTTCGGGTGAACTTTTTGTGCCAAGATTTTGGTTACAAAATTTCTGGGTTTGAGAGTTGGAAATTCTGGGCTAGGCTAGTCTCGAATAGTTTCTGAGCAAAATATGGTCTAGGGAAATTCGGGTAAGTATTGGGTGATGTGTCCTATAGTGAGCTAGTTTTTCCGTTATCCTAGATATAGAGGAGTCCGGGGGACTTTTCAGAAGTGAATTCGAGTGAGTAGAACTCCCGGTATCGAGGTTGATGTGAAAGGGTTATTCCGTAGCGTCAGGATTTAAAGGTGTGTTATAAAATGGGCACTTCTGGGGTATTTTACGACTTTTTGTCCCGTGTCAACTTCCATAGAGGTTAAAAAAGCATGGTAGCGACCACTACTATAGTGGAATAATTTTCACTATACCGGAAGTAAACTTTGGTCAGCACCACCATAGCGATTGGTTCCACTATAGTGCGGCACTATAGCGGTTTACGGACCGCTATAATGGACTGAGATGGGATTTAATGCAGAAACTTCCCCAAAATGTTCAGTTTTCATAAAGAACATTTTGGAGAAGGGCAAGGGAAATTTTGGGTGAACCTTACTCATTTTTCACTATTTTTCATCCCAAAGGTAAGGATTCCACTCCCCTAATGTAATACTATCTTTTCTACATTGTAGAATTGATAGTTGTGGACTTGGGGAAAGGTTTGGGTTGACCTAGGAATGGTACACTTGGGAGAAAAATAGGATTCTAGGGCGTAGAAGTTTTTGGGTCTTGAATATTCTTGTTGGGTTATGATCAATTAGCCATATTTATCTAAATGTATTCGTAAAAATGATAGACTTAGGTGAATTAATAGTGGGAAATCTCAGGAATGGGTGGAATGGTCATAGTTTGGCCTGGGGATGGGGATTTTGCATAATCCGGGTAATTAGTAGGCCATGTGGACTGATTTTAGTATCTTGTAATTATTTTTAGACCAAGAACAAGCACAGGCTTCGAAACACAGGAAGGCTACGATCCAGTAGAGCTTTTATGAATTCGAGGTAGGTGATGGTTATTGATTTCCCAATATGCAATATGTGTTCATGTACTATCGCTTAGTATTGTGTGAGTTTACATGCTTAGAGAATGATGTTATGAATGTCTGCTATCCGGTTATCAGTCTTGTGAAATGAACTTGTTTGGTTTCTTGTTAGTTTACAAGTATATCGTTGTTCATTGTTTCTTGATTGATTAGATTTTGTGTGACATTCGGTTGGCTCGGGTACTACACCTGGTACAGGTTACATATTGGTTAGATCGGGTGCCATGCCTGGTACGGGATACTTTTTGGTTGGCTCGGGTACCATGCCTGGTACGAGATTCATAATGGTTGGCTTGGGTACCATACCTGGTACGAGTTTGATTTACTTGTATTGATTATATTCTTCGATGGTTCCAAGAGTGAACCGGGTTGTTATCTTGAATTGTGATTTCTGCATATGGTCCATGAGAGGCTGGGTGATTATATTTAGGTATGAGGTTAGTCTTAGTGTAGACAAGGATTGCATGTTGAAAACATAGGTGGTGTCCTAGGGATCCTTGGTGGGTCTGGGTTGTGTGAAAATGACATATGTTTATTATCACTAATTTGTCATTGGTTGTTAATTGGTTACATGTGGTCGATAAGTTAAGGAAGAGACTTATAGTCTAGTTATATTGTTGACTTGTTACATGTTTACTTTGCTTTACTCAGCTTTGGTTTACTGTTCACATCTTGTTTCTTGGAGTTGGCCGATGATCCTACCAGTACATGGTGGTTGTGTATTGATTCTTCACTTGCTTTTCTTTTGTGAGTACAGGACATCTTCCGGCGGCTGACACGCGACCTCACTTGGAGTCCCATTGCATTCAGATCTCAAGGGTGAGCTATACAGGACATCTTCTAGTGGCTGACACGCGACCTCACTTGTAGTCCCAGCGTATTCAGATCTCAAGGGTGAGCTACTTTGGTTGAACTACCTTATCTTCTTCGCTTAGTTGTAGCCCAATTATTTTGGGCTTAAACTCTCATTTTGTTTTTGGGGTTGCATCTCGGTACTCTAGATGATTGGTAAAATGTTTTTGTATGGTGACTTTCAGGTTCTAGGCAGGTTTTCCACAAATTCTTATTTTTTTAGTGTTTTGAGATTGTGAATGTTAGTTTCTTTTATGCAAACTGGTTTTGAGCTGTTTCGAGGGTTGTTAACTAGGCTTATTTGGGGGTTGGGTAGGTGCCACTCATGGCGAGTTGGGTCATGAAAAAAATTGTATTAGAGCCTTAGGTTCGTTGATATCGTCATACCAAAATAAGTCCAGTAGAGTCTTGCAGAATAGTGCAGAGACGTTTGTACTTTTCTTCGAGAGGCTACTATCTCTTCTTTCTTCTTTCATGCTGTAACTTGATTTCAATTGGTATCTAGTGATACAAATTGGTATCTTACTCCTTTCACTCTTTGTTCGCAGATGGTTAATACCAGGAATAACAGAGCGAGGGCAGCAGGTCCAACGGCCAGAGGAAGGGGCAGGGGAAGGGGTACGAGCAGAGATGGAGGCAGAGTAAAGGCAGCACCCGCTTAGGGTGAAGCTCAGGAAACTGCTGGACAAAGGGAGGTGAACCCTCCCCCACCCCAGGATCATATTGAGGAAGAAGTAGAGGTTATTGTCGAGGAGGAGGCAAAATCGATTTGAGGTGCAGGTTCTCCTTATAATGCCCAAAGTATTTCAGCAGGTGTGGATCTTTTTGAGTGGACTGGTTGGTGTTAGAGCCACCCAAGCGGGTATGGCAGATCAGGATCTGGGCACCCAGCCAGCAGTTGCTACGACTCCTAGGATAGATGCGCCATCGGGTACTGATGAGTTCTTCTATCTAATGCTAGGAACGATTATGACAGGGAATGAGCACGAGATGCTGCCTAAGTTTTTGAAGCTGAAACCTCCTAGGTTTCAGAGTACCGAGAAGGAAGATGCTTATGAATTTATCTTAGGCTGTTATGAGAGCCTGCACAAGCTGGGTATTATGCAACATCATGGGGTTGAATTCGTCACCTTTCAGCTGCAGGGTGATGCTAAGCAATGGTGGAGGTCTCATGTGGAATGTCAGTCATTTATTTTGCCTCCACTGACTTGGATAGAGTTTCATTCTCTCTTCTTAGTGAAGTATGTGCCCCGTACCTTGAAGGATCGTAAAAAAGATGGGTTCCTGGCTCTGGAACAGGACAGCATGTTGGTCTCAGCTTATGAGTCCAAGTTTCATGCCTTGTCTCATTTTGCTACTCAGTTGTTGGGCACCGAAGATGAGAGGATTCATTTGTTTGTGAAAGGCTTGAATACTGAATTGCAAGTGTTGTCCATGCACATAAATTCAGCAGAGAAGAGCTTCAATGAGGTCACAGACTATGTAAAGAAATTAAAAGGGATCAGACAGGTTGGGCAGGCTAAAGTTAACGCCAAGAAGTCCTGGAATGATGGGAATTTCAGGGGTTCATACTCCAGGGGCTACAATCAGCAAGTTTATTCTTCCCGTCCTATTCAGTCCGCCTTGCTAGCTGTTACATGTGGTCATCCGGAAGCTAGTCAGCAGTTTTCAGCTCCTAGAGGCTAGGGAGCTCCTTACACTTCTACCAACAGTCCCACTCTTGACTGCGGATGTTTTCATTATGGTGATCTAGGTCACTTCAAGAGGGATTGCTCTCACAGGAAGATAAGTAATTAGTCTCAGCAACATTCTAAGGCTGTGGTCTCAGCGCCTAGAGGTGGTTATGCTAAAGGTCGTCCATATGATGGGCGAGGTAACTTTCAGGGAGGCTGAGGAGACAAAGGTAATAGTGGCGCGGGCAGGGGTGTGGCGCAGCCAGCTAGAGAAGTTGCTCAGATTGATGACCGGGCCTACTATTATGCTTTTCCAAGGAAGTCTGAGGCAGAGGCATTAGATGCAGTGATCATAGGTACCATTCTTGTCTGTGATAGGATGGCTTCTGTACTATTTGATCTAGGTTCTACTTACTCTTATGTGTTCATAAATTTTGCCTTGGGTCTGGAGTTGATTTGTGATGTCCTTGATTTCCCTATCCATGTTTCTACCCCAGTTGGAGAGTCTGTGATAGTGACTCATGTTTATCATACTTTTCCTGTGGTATTTGTGGGGTTGCAGACTTGGGTAGATTTGGTCATTCTAGACATGTTAGACTTTGATATTATTTTGGGCATGACCTGGCTGTTTCCTTATCATGCAGTATTGAATTTTAATACTAAGACTTTGCTCTAGAAATTCTGGGTAAGGACAAGCTAGAGTGGGAAGGTGTGTACAAGCCTAAGCTGGATAAGATCATATCATTTGTCCGGGCTAGGAAGCTAGTGGAGAGAGGTTATTTGGCCTTCTTGGCTCACCTCTAAGATGATAGTATGGATTCCCTATCGATTGAGTCAGTTTTGATTGTTTTGCAGTTTCAAGAGGTGTTTTTGACAGACCTGCCTCGTATGCCTCCGGATAGAGATATTGATTTTTGTATAGATTTAGAGCCGGGAACCCTCCCAATTTCCATTCCTCCATAGCGTATGGCTCCGGCAGAGTTGAGGGAACTCAAGAATCAGCTTTAGGAACTTTTAGATAAGGGTTTTATCCATCCCAGTGCTTCACCTAGGGGTGCTCCGATATTGTTTGTGAAAAAGAAGGATGGTAGTATGCGGATGTGCATAGACTACATGCAATTGAACAAGCTTACCATCTGAAACAAGTACCCTTTACCCCGTATAGATGATCTCTTTGACCAATTGTAGGGTGTGTCCGTGTTTTCAAAAATTGACTTAAGGTCAGGGTACCATTAGCTAAAGATTAGGCCTGAGGACATCTCTAAGACTGCTTTTCAGACTCGGTATGTGCATTACAAGTTCCTAGTGATGTCGTTTGGGTTGACCAACATACCGGCAACATTCATGAGTTTGATGAATCCGGTATTCAAAGCTTATCTGGAATTTTTCATCATTGTGTTTATAAATGATATCTTGATCTACTCTAAGAGTAGGGAGGAGCATGCAGAGTATCTCCGCATTGTGTTGGATATTTTGAGGCACCAGAAGCTATATGCGAAATTTTCTAAGTTTGAATTTTGGTTGACTTCAGTCGGTTTCCTTGGGCATGTAGTGTTAGAAAAAGGGGTGAAGGTGGATCCCTAGAAGATTGAGGTAGTTAAGAGTTTGGTGTGACCTAGCTCTGTGACTGAGGTAAGGAGTTTTGTGGCGCTTGCGGGCTACTACCATAGATTTTTCAAGGAGTTTTCATCCATCGCTACTCACTTGACGAAACTGACTCAGAAGGAGGTACCGTTTGTGTGGTCTGACAAGTGTGAGGAGATCTTCCAAAAGCTTAAGACACTTCTTACTACAGCTCCTATTCTATCATTGTCAGTTGAAGGTAAGGATTTCATTGTATATTGTTATGCTTCACATTTGGGTTTGGGTGTTGTATTAATGCAGAACCAGAATATTATAGCATAAGCCTCTAGGCAGTTGAAGGCTCATGAGAAAAATTATCCAACCCATGACTTGTAGTTTGCAGCGGTGGTTTTTGCGCTCAAGATTTGGAGATACTCTCTATGGTGTCAAGTGTGAAGTGTTCACCGATCATCACAGTCTACAACACGTATTCAGTCAGAAGGACTTGAATCTGAGGCAGAGGAGGTGGATGGAGTTGTTAAAAGATTATGATGTGACCATCCAGTATCATCCGAGTAAGGCTAATATGGTGACAGATGCATTGATCTAGAAAACAGTTAGCATGGGTAGTTTGTCTTGTTTGGGGGTGCCCAAACGACCATTAACAAAGGAGATTTGGGCTCTAGAATCTAGATTCATGCAAATGAGCATCTCAGAACATGGTGGGGTGTTGGCCAATATTGAGGTCAAATCCATTTTCGTAGAAGAAATAAAGGCCAAGCAATTTCAGGATGCATAGTTTAACAAGCTTCAGAGCAAGGTAATATTCGGAGAGTCCAGGGATGCCACATTTGACTCTGGTGGGGTGATGATTTTTAGAGGGAGGATTTGTGTTCCCCGGGTTGATGACATAATCTAGAAGGTGTTGGCAAAGGCTCATGGTTTACGGTATTTGATTCATCTGGGCATAACCAAGATGTACAGGGATTTGAAGCAACTTTACTGGTGGCCTGGGATAAAAAGGGACATAGCTGAATTTGTTTCCAAGTGTCAAAATTATCGGTAGGTCAAGTATGAGGACCAAACCCCTGCAGGACTACTTCAGAGAATTCCCATTCCCAAGTGAAAGTGGGAAAGGATAGCCATGGAATTTTTGGTGGGACTTCCCAAGACTTTTGGAAAGTATGACTCTATTTAGGTCATTGTGGACAGGCTGACTAAGTCAACTCATTTCATTTCAGCCAGAGTGGACTATAATTTGTAGTAGTTGGCTAAGATCTATGTTAAGAAGATCGTGAAACTGCATGGGGTACCACTGTCCATCATTTCAGACAAGGGTACGTTGTTTACCTCTAAGTTTTGGGGTACATTACATGAAGAGTTAGGCACTCAACTCACTTTCAGCACAACATTCTATCCTCAGAAAGATGGTTAGTTGAAAAGGACAATCCAGGTGTCGGAAGACATGTTGAGAGCATGTGTGATTGACTTTATGGGTCATTGGGACCAGTTTCTATCGTTGTGTGAGTTCTCATACAACAACAACGACCAATGCAATATTAACATGGCACCATTTGAGGCCTTGTATGGGATGGGATATAGATCACCCATAGGATGGTTTGAGGAAGGTGATGTGAAGCACCTGGGCTTAGACTTGGTAAGGAAAGCATAGGAAAAAGTAAAGGGCATTTAGACTAAGTTACTAGCAGCCCAGAGTAGGCAGAAGGAGTACACAGACCACAAGGTAAGAAACATGGATTTTCAGGTTGGTGAGCAAGTATTATTGAAGGTGTCACCAATGAAGGGGTTATGAATTTTGGAAAGAAGGGCAAGCTCAACCCTCAGTATATCAGTCCATTTGAGGTTCTTGAAATTATAGGGTCGATGGCTTACAAGTTAGCACTGCTGCCCAGTTTATTAGGAGTCCATCCAGTCTTCCATGTATCTATGTTGAAGCGATACCATGGGGATAGAGAATATATTATTAAGTGAGATTCAATTTTACTAGACAAGGATCTTCAGTACGAAAAAGAACTGGTTGCGATTCTTGATTGGGATGTCTGGAAGATAAGGATAAAAGAGATCAAATCTTTGAAAGTTGAATGGAAGTATCATTTGGTTGAGGAAGCCACTTGGAAATCGAGAGGGACATGCAGGATAAATACCCTCACTTGTTTGAGGATTCATGTACTACACTTTTCCCTCTTTTATTTCATCTTTTCGAGTCTTGATCATTCAGGAATAAATGATGGGTAAATTGGTATCTGTTGTAATGACCGGGTCCATCATTATGGGTAAAGTTTTTGTGCCACATTTTCGGTTAGAAAACTTCCGGGTTTGGGAGTTGGAAATTTTGGGCTAGGCTAGTCTTGGATAGTTTCTGAGAAAAGTATGGTCTAGGGAAATCTAGGTAAGGATTGGGTAACGTGTCCTATAGTGAGCTAGTTTTTCCATTAGCCAAGATATAAAGGAGTGTGAGAGACTTTTCGGAAGTGAATTCGGGTGAGTAGAACTCCAAGTATTGAGTTTGATGTGAAAGAGTTACTTTAGAATGTCAAGATTTAAAGGTGTGTTGTAAAATGGACACTTTTGGGGGATTTTATGATTTTTTGTCCTGTGTCAACTACCATAGTGGTTGACACAATGCGGTAGTGACCACCGCTATAGCGTAATAATTTCCACTATAGCGGAAGTTAACTTTGGTCAGCACCACCATAGCAGTCGGTTTCGCTATAGAGGTAGCACTATAGTGGTGTACATACCATTATAGCTGACTGAGATGACATTTAATGTAGAAACTTCTCCAAAACGTTCAGTTTTTATCAAGAAATATTTTTGAGAAGGGCAAGGGAAATTTTGGGCGAACCTTACTCAATTTTCACCATTTTTAGTCCCAAAGGTAATGATTCCACTCCCCTAACGTAATACTATATTTTCTACATTGTAGAATTTCTAGTTGTGGACTTGGGAAAAGATTTGGGTTGACCTAGTAATGGTAGAATCCGGGGAAAAAGGGGATTCTATGGCATAGAAGTTCTTGGGTCTTGAATATTCTTATTGGGTTATGATCAATTAGCCATAATTCTCTAAATGTATCCATAAAAATGATAGACTTAGGTGAATTAATCATGGGAAAGTCTGTGAATGGGTGGAATGATCATAGTTTGGCCTGGAAATTAGGATTTTGCATAATCCGGGTAATTAGTAGGCCATGTGGACTGATTTTAGTATCTTGTAATTATTTTTAGACCAAGAACAAGCACATGCTTCGGAACACGGGAAGGCTCCATCCAATAGAGATTTTGTGCAGTTCGAGGTAGGTGATAGTTATTGATTTTCCAATATGTAATATGTGTTCATGTACTATCGCTTAGTATTGTGTGAGTTTGCATGCTTAGGGAATGAGGTTATGAATGTCTGCTATCCATTTATCAGTCTTGTGAAATGAATTTATTTTGTTGCTTGTTGATTTACAAGTATGTCTTTGTTTATTATTTCTTGATTGATTGGATTTTGTGTGACATTCGGTTGGCTCGGGTACCACGCCTGGTATGGGATACTTTTTGGTTGACTCGGGTACTATGCTTAGTACGAGATTCATAATGGTTGGATTGGGTACCACGCCTAGTATGGGTTTGATTTACTTGCATTGATTGTATTCTTCGATGGTTCCATGAGTGGACCGGGTTGTATTCTTGAATTGTGATTTTTGCATATGGTCCATGAAAGGCCGGGTGATTATATTTAAATGTGAGGTTGGTCTTAGTGTAGATTGGGATTGTATGTTGAAAACATAGGTGGTGTCCTAAGTATCCTTAGTAGGTATGGATTGTGTGAAAATGACAGATGTTCATTGTCACTGGTTTGTCATTGGTTGTTAATTGGTTACATGTGGTCGATTGGCTAAGGAAGAGACTTGTAGTCTAGTTATATTGTTGACTTGTTACATGTTTACTTCGCTTTACTCAGCTTTGGTTTACTGTTCATATCTCGTTTATTGGAGCTGACCGATGATCCTACCAGTACACGGTGGTTGTGTACTTATTTTGTACTTGCCTTTCTTTTTGTGAGTACATGACATCTTCCGGCGGCTGACACGCGACCTCACTTGTAGTCCCAGCGCATTCAGATCTCAAGGGTGAGATACTTCGGTCGAGCTACCATGTCTTCTTCATTTAGTTGTAGCCCAATTATTTTGGTCTTAATTTCTCATTTTATTTTTGGGGTTGCATCCCCGTATTCTAGAAGATTGGTAGAATGTTTTTGTACAATGACTTTCAGGTTCTAGGGAGGTTTTTCACAAATTCTTATTTTTTTAGTTTTTTGAAATTGTGAATGTTAGTTTCCTTTATGCAAACTGGTTTTGAGATGTAAGATTCCACTAAGTGTGTGATTATTAACTGGTTCGCTCATCCGGAGGTTGGATGGGTGCCACTCACGGCAGGTTGGGTTGTGACACTAACTAAACAGAATATTATTTCTCAATCAATATTCACCCTAAATTATAATTGATTCTTGCGAATTCAATCCTTACTTATGGTATCTTAGAGGAGATTTTTTTTTGAATAATCTACTCGTCCTCAATACAATAGTATAAAAATTATAAATTTTGCCTCTATTGTTCCCATATGTCTTAGAATAAGAAAATACTTTTCAATTATTTTTTCTCAATAAATTTTTGCGCCTAAACCAATAAGATTTTTTGATTACTTTAAATATTGGACGAGAAGAATAAACGAAGTATATGAATTTAAATCATCAAACAATACTTCTTTTGAGTAGAAAGTTATGCTGAACAATTCACAATCTAAATTAAATTATGACAAAAATCAGCAACCAAATGAGAATTATAAGTTCTAGTTAATGATTGCACATCGTTTCATGTCAAACTCCCTATAAAAAGTCTACTTCATAGAACATTAAAATTTCACAAAAAATATAAAAACTAGAAGACATTACAATCAAACTCTTAATCCTAAATTTCATTTTGGATTAGAGTAGCGTTCCTTTTCTTGTTCTTCATATTTTGTGACCTCAGTCATTTAAAACCATAATACCCTAGTTTGGGATGAGTTCCAACTTATACAGCATGGGGTAATATTGTACAAAATTCCACAATTCACCTTGACTTAAAATTATCTCATCATAAGTTGCACGGTCGCAAAGCTAGAGCCTTGATCGTGCGGC
The DNA here is from genome assembly GCA_003996215.1 of Jaltomata sinuosa. Lineage (NCBI taxonomy): Eukaryota > Viridiplantae > Streptophyta > Magnoliopsida > Solanales > Solanaceae > Jaltomata > Jaltomata sinuosa. The sequence continues at coordinate 256,466 of QJPP01007358.1, forward strand.
TGACTGGGCGACATGTCCAACCTATTTTCGAGCATTCCCTCACCTGCACGATTGTATACATAGTGAGGGTTTCAGGTGCACATTTGCGCAATTTTTCCTTTTTGCTATCTGATGTGGGTCTAATATACACTCTTTTCACCATATTTTGCTCACATCTAAGCTTTATTATAAGAATAAATTAGCTTAATACTCGTGGTTTATGCTTGATTTTATGATATTTTACAAATCCAAGGTGTTCTAATTATTTAGGTGAAAAAAGCAAATATAGGACAAAACTGAAGCAGAAATGACTAATGTTTGCAAAAAAACGTTCAGGGCAAAGAGAAAGGTGGCAGGGCAAACTCTAGAGTGAGTGGGGATCAAAAATACAAATCCTCAAAGTTTACATCCTCAAAAGAGGAAATCTAGGGCAAGCTACAGGGTGAGCAGAGGAGGCTTGCGATGCGAACCATGCTTTATTAAGGGGAATTTTTTTCCCTTTTCTCAATCTGACTTAGAGGGGTATTTTAAGAGTTTTTTTAAAAATTATAAATATCACCGTAGGTCATTTTTAACACAAGTTATGGGAAGGAGAAAAGCAGATACCACAACTCTTATAGTGATTTTTAGATTATTATGCATTTTGATCATTTTACCTCTTCCCGTAATTATATTATAGTATTTATGATCTGCAAAAATGGATAACACGGTTCCTGAGGTGTTTAATTGGATTCTGTCTGAGCCTTTTTATTTTGAAAGGTTTTAAAGTTGATATGGTTGGACTTTGTTTAACATTCAGAGATTTAGATATTGTATGAGAATTTCAGCAGTTCCATTAGCTCTGCAATGTCATTTTTGGGCTATTAGCACCATTGGTTTGAGTCCTAAGATGTTCTCATGCGTTTGGAGTAGTTGGTTGGAAAATTAAAAATTATGGCCTAGTGTTGACTCTGGTCAATATTTTATTGAAAATGACCTCTATTGGTAAATTCAATGATTCCATTGAGTATAAAATATTAATTTTAGTCTAGTAGCATATTTGGTTTGTGTCTATAGGGTTCCAGATGAGTTTTGGGGCGCTAAAAATAAGTTTTTAAAATAGTAGATTTTTTTCTCGTGTCTGGTGCACCGCGATCGCGCTCAGCGTGATAGCGCTAAAGGCCCAAGCGTGCGTGGAGTGCGATAGCATTGTAATGTCACTATGGCACTTTCTGAGATTGATAGCGCTGTTCTTTGAGGATGCCTTGAGTACGATTGCGCCAAATTACTGCAATAGCGCCTAGCGTGCTACAGTACAATGGTCTTAGATCAGATTTTCCTTCCTCGATTTGTCACTTCTTTCCTTTATTATTGGAACTCTAGAGCTCCATTTTGGGTGATTTTTCAGGCATTTTCTTTGTCTTGGAAAGGGGTAAGTTATCATACCTTAAATTTATGTTTTCTCTGCTATTTTACCTCAGATTTTGGTCTAATTCAAGATTAAGGATTTGAAATTGAGGGTCAAATCTTACTCTATTTTCAACCAAACTTCATGTTCAAGTTCCTCAACCTATGGATAAGATTTTGATACTATTTTTATACATTTTTCAATGATTATTTCATGATTTTACCTCCAATCTTGGTTTTACAATTTAGAATTTGGGGATTTTCTCGGTAAATTTAAAGAATGGTGTTTTGATAATTTTAAGCTCGATTTTAATTATGTTTTTGATGAGTTTTCATATTTGAACTCTGTAGTGCCCCGAACATAAGATACGCGTGCAACTCGTAAACGTGAAGGAATTATTATGAACCAAGAGGATAAGGTTGTGAATGGATAATTATACAAAGAGACGCTTATACTATGCCATTTGAAGTGATATACCAATGTTATAGACCAAAGGGAGACTTGGAACAAAAGTTCAAATTGAAGGATTCACTACGGTGGACTATTTCAAGCAAGCTAGTATAAGGTCTTACTTGTAATGGGTATATATCACAATATAAAATGATTTAGAGGTCCTATGAAGTACCAAATTAAAGGTATTTGAGTCTAGTTTGCAACGCAATAAACCGCTCATCCATACGAGTTCAGAGTAAAAGGTTATGCGTATTTTACTACATACACGCGCACTGCCCAATCACTGTGGGACATATGGCAGCCTTGGGTAATCGGCCAAAAGTGGTGTATTTATATTGAAACTTTGGAATTTCGTCTCCCATACATATCAGAACATAAGGGACCTACTTAACAATTGTTTTCTTCAGTTCTTCTTCATCTCAAGCCCTCCCTAGCCTAAGGTAAGTGAATTCCTTCAAGAATCAAGTGTATTTTTCATCGTAGGTCACGAAAATATACCTAGTCAAGTGTTTTTTTGAAGGAAAAGATGTTGTTCTTGAATATAAAAAGGATGCAGGGATTGTATTCTTATTGATAAATATATGGATGCTCTTCTATCCCTATAAATATGACTCTAAGATCTTGTTTGGATAGGCTTATTTTAAGTTGTTTTTTTTAAGTTGGAAATTCCAGGTTTTAGCTTTTATCTTCTTTTTTCTATTTTAGCTTAAAATTAAGTGTCCAGAAACACTTTTTTACTTACTCAAACACTATAAAACAGCTTAAAAGCTATTTTAACTTAAAAAGCACTTAAAATAAGTCAATCCAAATGGGCTCTAAGAGTTATTTTAAGTATAGTTTACGGGTAAGACTCACGGGATGGTGAAAGGAAGCCGTGAGTCCATGTTTTGCCCATTGTAACTAATATATTTAGTGAGGAGGGAGTATGTAGAGGGCTGTAATGATTGTATTGTTGGCTAAATGAGGTGTGTATTATGGTGTATTGAGGCAGCAAGCTTGCTGCGATAAGGAGGGACGCTAGGTATAGCAAACACGATTTCTATGGCTCTTGCAAGCTTGTCCCTCGTCAAGTGTTTGATAAAATGCCTAAATGGATTGAGGATGTTGTTTATATGTTATTTGGATTCCTATCACTGTATTAAATATTATAATTCTTGCTCAACTTAATCTATGAGCTTAAAGGATCATTTAAACGCTACTAAATAAAGAACTCCCGAGGAGGTATTTAAAAGTCGAGGGGTCAAGTTTATGACCTTGTTTGGGATATGGAATGGGCTGCATGTTGTAAGGAATTGATGGAGGGATTAATATTGACTTCATAGGTGGTCATAGTTAAGTTGATAAGGGGAAAAGAGAGAGGTGTGACGATACACCATTTAATTATCTTATTTGCTAAGCTTGTCGCTCGTAAGCTATTATCATCTTCCCGACCTCGCCATATTTCTTGGTTAGTCACTTATACTATTGAATATGTTGTTATGTCATAGATAAGGAGTGTTTGACGGGAACCAACGATGCTACATAAGGGAGAGAGAGTCTCGAAGTAAGGTCTGTAAAGCTAAAACCACTTTTAGCCATCAAGGCACGACCTAGAGTCACATGTTCCTCCTATAAAGGTCGTCATAGAATATATGCTTCTTGAAAATAAAGCTTATTTCTATTATAGGTCTCTCTAGGGTGGAGTTCTAAATTTATAGAGTTATAGTACTCATTTCTAGTCAAAGAAGTCACATGTTTCACATGATCATACATGTCTTCAGTTGAAACTCTTAGAAGTTACCGAGCATATATGTCACGAACTTAGAGAAATTAATTGGCCACAAAATAGACCTGAGTATATAGATCACATAGATATATGATTCTTCAGCTAAAAGAAAGTAATCAATATTCAGATAACGAGTTATATGATTCATAAGTTGCTTACTATGAGCCTTTATAAGCAAGATGAGATTATAGCCTACTTTGAAGCGTGGGGTGGGTATCATTAGGGCCACTACATGCTACGCTATTCTGTGCACAGAATTCAGACAGTGTCAGCTGGAACTTCCTGTCTTGGATTCTCCTGACTACACAGGCCTATAGGCAGACTTTACAGGATCCCTGGAGGGCGTACCTTGACAGACCACATTATCCATACTATGAGATTTCACACATGGTTGTGATAGTTGGCTATAGATGCCAAACAAGTGTCACCGATCACTGATAGCAGGCCATCTTGTGACTTCCTGACAGTTAGTATTACATAAAGAGTAGATAAGCTATGTAAAAGGGTAAAGATATCACCTAGGCAAATTCTAGGGATTTTAAACATATGTAATTAAGTAGTGTATAAGATGTTATATAAGGACCCCTGATATTGGTCATTATATGAGTTTCAGTTTCAGATTATATTCCTTGTATGTGTATGCTCAGATTTTCCTATCTTTGAATTCAATTCAATGAGCATTCTTACATGTCTACTTGTTATTCAGTCTGCTTTACATACCAGTACATGTTTCATATGTACTGACGTCCCTTTATTTTTAGGCGCTGCATTTTATGAATACAGGCTCAGGTACTCAGGCTAGCAGACATCCACAGTAGACCAGTGCCTTCCAATTTATCAGTTGGTAAGCTCCACCTCTCTCTAGAGCTATCAGATGCCTAGGTCACATGTTTTGGATTCATGTACATATCGTATGTTGGGTATGTCAGGGCCCTGTCCCAACTAGTTATCAGATTTTTAGTAGCAGACTCTTCAGAGGCTTCTAAGACATAGTCTTATTTCCGCTGTACATTTAGTCTAGTGGGTCCTTCAGTTATCTATGTTTCAGAATATGTAAACACATGTTGATGTCCATATTGTTTCTTATCAGTTTACAACTTTAGCATGAGTTTAGTATATATATTTAGCAGGTGCTCGTATAACTCACTTGACGTCCGCCCCTCCTAGCTAGGGGCATGACAAACTCCTTAAGCTTTGGACAGTAAAATTCTAATTTTTCCCTTGTGAGTTTGGGGTTGACTTTTGAATTGACTTCTTCGACCCAGATTAGAACCTTGGCAATATGAGTATCGTTGGAATCATCTTTACACGTAGAACTTATTATTGGTAGATTGGTTACATTTAGAGGCTATTCAAAAAGGAAAAGCTCAGGCGTGATCAAATAGAGACTTGAAGTTTGGCTTTGAGGTAGGTTATGACTTAACTTTCTTTATACTTTGCTTGGATGAGAACTTATTGTGTAAAGCATGATATGGGTTGGGTATAATTTGGGAATTTTATACTATATAAGATGATTATCATTTTGATGCCCAAATTGGGGCTTATATTGTGTTGGGTGATAAGTAACTTGGATTCCTGGCTTGTTATTGAGGCTCGTAGCCTGTGTTCATAAATTTATTATAATTCAAAAATTTGATCGTATCTATCGTGTTTTTTTTTTTACTTTTATGTTCATGCATAGACATCCATCTTATGGTGTATGGGAATACTGTATTGAAGGAAATGATTTGAAAGAAATAAATGATTTTAGTCCTAGTTCGAGTCCTCCATGATACTTGGAAGTCCTAGTTCAAGTTTGAGTATGATATATGGATCTCGTGAATCCCCCATGAGTCCTACCTTTATGGAATACCGCTGGAGGGGATGTATATTAGTAGGCATTGACCATTGCATATCATCTAATATGCATTGCATTATCATCAGGATTGATATTGTGATTGAGATATTTCGTGCTATCATTGCTATTGAATTATTGGGACTTTTATGTATGCAGGGTTATTTTAGTATTCTTTATTCGATATAGTATCTGATAAAGATTATTTGGTATATATGATGCCTACTGAGTATAAGTGGAATATACTCCCCCTATTTTTCTGCATCTTTCTGATGTGGATCTCAGTATGAGTGGACCCTATGGCTAGAGATCATGCGATATTGTTGCTTTTGAAGCTGTGGTGTGATCCTGTGTTCAGAGATTGTCCTAGTTCCATCTATCCTTTATTTTTGTCATATCTATTTCATGGAAAACTTTGTAGTTCAATTTTGATACTTGGTTTATAGAGGTCACTCTAGTACTTGTGATAACTGAATCATGGGATTTATGATATTCCAGTTTTTTTAGTTCGAGGATGTTTGGAGTTATTTATATATATATATATAAATAACCGTATTGATGTTTTTCTTTTTCCTTACTTTGAGTTGATTGTGTTTGTTGAATTAGGCTTACCTACCATAAATGGGTTGGGGTAGGTTCCATTATAACCCTTATTTGTTTTGTATCATGACAAGTTGGTATAAGAGAGCTACATTCACCAGTCTTATGAGTACAAGAGGAAATTTCTTGTAGAATCTTGTGGATCAGTACGATGACGTCCGTCTCTATATTAGGGAAGGCAATGACATTCCTAGGAAAACTTTATTCTTTGGCTCCTTATTGTGCGACTTGTTAACTCCTTGAATTCTAAACTTGTGTTTCACTCTCTCAACAGATGGTGAGAACGAGGTCATCTGCTACTGATGATGGTGCACGTGCACTCGCTACTGGGGCTCAAGTTATTTCATGACCCAAGCACCGTGAGTGACACCCACCCTAACCCCCTCAGTGGCAAACGAAGCATTTCCCTCTAACCCAACCTTAACCATTTAGTTTTAGCAAAATAAATAACTAATAAGGCAAGATAGTAAATCTCAAAAACTTAAATAAATAAGTAAATTTGAAGAACTATCTATTACAGCTTCCCAAGATCCGAAAGTCATTGTACATGACACTAACCAACAATGTCTAAGAATACTACAAAATGACTAATAAATAACATTGTCTAAGAATAAAAGACATATGTGAACTAAGAAGATCTGTGCCATGGAATGGAGGTAGCCCACCCTCAAATCGATCAATCAGGAAACACTAGATGTGAGGTCTTGTCGAAGACTCTGAAACACAGTCTGCACTAACAAAAAAAAGTGCAGGAGTAGCATCAGCACCAACACTATGTACTGGTAGGTATTATAGGCTGACTAATATAGTATCAAATATATGTCAGGAACAGATAAAATATGTAGCAAGTACAACAACACATAACCAGATACTCAAAAAATCAAATAGTCACCACAGCCAGGTAAATGAATCTCAATTTCAAACATATGAAGTTTCAACAATCAAGGTCATAAAATTCATCAAAATACAGACATATTAAGTCATACAAACACTACAAATAAAATGCAGTCTCATCACAGGATTGGATTCATGTCCATAGAAATCACTTGGACGTATAGTCTCTGTATCTCGTCAGATCAATGTAATCATACCATCACTCACTCAAATACTCATATGTACACACATGTTAAAAGGTCTTATGTTTGTCTAATTATTCATGACCTGCAGGGGACAACCTAGGGTCCATGTACTATACCGGTATGATACCTACTCCACCATATACACGCTCGCCCATAAGCTCACATCGGACTTGACCCACTCAAAATAGAATAATATGTATACTCTTTATTATTCTCGACATATCTTAGTATGTTGTCATCTTAATCACCTCTTAGAATAATGTCACAAGTGAAAAATCAATAACAGGTACACTTCATAACCATAAGTAATTCAACGACAGGCTTCAAAAATTTAAGCTTATTCATGCAAACAATGTCAAGCCAAATAACAATCAAGTACCAATCATGTCCAAAGACCAACCAAAATGCTATCAATCCAAACACATATAAGAGACTATAATAAGTCTAACTCCACATAAAACCATAACTTACCTCAATTGAAGAATCCAAATAACCAAGCTACTTTGCATTAGCCTTGCCTTTCCTCAATGCTTCAGAACGTTCAAAGTCTAGACAAATAAATAATAGAGAGTATTAATCATTTACCCTTTAAATTCAGATCTAGGAAATTCAACCCACTAACTCTAGCCTGCATACCTCTCAATCTAAAATAGCCACAGGTTCCTCTTTATAGGACAAATTGTCATAAAATAGGACCAAATCCCAGCAAATAATATAGTTCCCATCTCCATGATATTTCTTTAATATGAACACATGAAACACAAGGTGATCTCCCCACAAATTCAAAGGCAAAGCCAATTCTTAGGCTACCTCCCCCATACGCTTAAGAATTTTGAAGGGTCCAATGAACCTTGAACTGAGCTTGCTTCACTTACTAAACCTCATCACACCCTTCATGGGTGAAACCTTGAGAAACACTTGCTCCCTTTCTATGAATGCTATGTCCCTGACCTTTCGGTCAGCATACTCTTTCTGCCTACTCTAGACTACTAAGAGTTTCTCTCTTATGAGCTTCACATTCTCTAATTATCCCCTCAACAAGTTTGTACCCCATGGTCTCACCTCAAATACATCATACCAATCAATTGGGACCTACATCTATAACTATACAATGACTCAAATGGAGCCATATAAATACTCGAGTAAAAACTGTTGTTATATGCAAATTCAACCAATGGAAAGAACTGGTCCCAACAACCACCAAAGTCTATCACACATGCACGAAGTATGACTTCTAACAGCTAAATTGTCTGCTCAGACTGCTTATCGGTCTGAGGGTGAAAAGTTGTACTAAGATCCAACCTAGTACCCAACTCTGCCTGTAATGTTCTCTAGAAGTTAGAAGTAAACTGAGTACCTCTATTTAAGATAATAGAGACTAGAAACCCAATGTAATGAACTACCTCACAAATATAAATCTTGGCTAACTTCTCTGTGTTATAAGTCACTTGCACTGGAATGAAGTGTGCATACCTAGTCAACCTATCCATAATCACCCATATAAAATCAAACTTACCCAAGGTCTTTGGAAGACCTAAAACAAAGTCCATTGCTATCCTCTCCCACTTACGTTCAGGAATGGGCATCCTCTGAAGTGTCCCTCTAGGTCTCTGGTGCTCATATTTGAACTACTAAAATTCAAACATTGGGAAAAAAACTCAATAATATCACATTTCATCCTGCCTCACCAATAATACTAACTCAGATCATGATACATCTTGGTGGTGCTAAGATGTATAGAGTACCTCAAACTACGAGACTTTATGAGAATAGTCTTGATCAAATCATCAACATAGGGAACACATACACACTCCTTAATCCTCAAGACACCTTCATTATTAATCATAACCTCTTTGGCTTTTCCCTGCAAGACCATATCACTATTCTTGCTCAACTTGTAATCTTCAAACTGCCTAGCCTTAATCTTCTCTAGGAAAGAGCACCTTGCCTTAACATTAGCCAAAACTCCTCCAAACTCAATTAAATTAATGTAACACCCCAGAAAATTCTAAGCTTAGAACCAGCCCAGAAATCCAAAGTGTGAACTGTAAAAAGATAGAATAGAAACCACAAACGATTTCTATGGACCGTAGAACAGTCCACAGACTATGGATGGTGTCCATGGAAAAAGTCCTGCAGATTAGACCTTAGGTCCTGATCCATGAGAGGTATACACAAAACATGAATTGAACCATGGGCTGTGGTTTCCCTTCGTGGAAATCATACCTGAGGGTCCCCTTCCATTCTAAAACTACGACCAGCTTCCACGGACCGTGAAAGGTTCTGTAGGAGGTGGATGGTGGTCATGGAAATCAGACCCGCAGTTGTTAAAAAGAGTCCAAGAACTATGATAGGATTCTACATATTGTGGAACCATCCACAGATCGTGGTTCCCATCCATGGAACCTAGATGCAAATTTTTAGCAGTTTTCTATTTTAATTCCCAGGGGTATTTCAGACCTTTCCTACTCATATAAAAGTCTAAACCATGTCATTTTAACTAGCCTAATACCAATTACTAAGCCTAAAACTACCCAAATCCCTCATTCTGTTAGATTCTAATCGACAGTTAGCAGAATAAAGAAAAAGAAGTGATCTTCTTCTCCAAAGTAGAAACAAGGTTCTTCAATTTTAAGCTCAAAACCCAAGGATTTTTCCAAAGTTTCTACTCTCAGGTATGTGGGAATTCATCAACGGGTATCCTTTGTCATGCCCTGAGGTTACCCCCTAGACGTAACACGAGATCTGGAACACAAGTGCTCCAGATTTACCCTTGGTCATAGCAAACTCAAAAATCAAATCAAGAAGCATAGCGGAAGCATACTAGTTAAAGATAGGCAGCCATACCTGAAATAAGAACAAGTCTAAGAAGTACCAACCCCGTACAAAAGAATACAAGTCTAGCTATGTCTGAAGCCTCTAAACTATCATAAGAGCTGATGGGACACGACTTAAACTAGCTCGAGAAATCCAAAGAAAATGACATAAGAAAAATAGATCTAGTACTGGCCCTCAGAGAATAAGGTACCGCTGGAAGCTGGGACTCCAAAAAATCTAGCCACGAGTGTGAAGGAACGAGCCTGAATCTGCATTATGAAATGATATAATGCAAGATATGAGTCAGTACTATAGGATATACCGAGTATGTGAGAGATGCATGAAAATAATGAAAACGTGTATAAGAACTTAGCTCATGCATAAAGGAAGTTTCATGGTAAATGTCGTAAGTTGAATAGCAAATCATGAAATAAGAGTCAAAACTCAAAGTAGATATCATAAGTTCAAATAAGTCAAAAACTATCATATGGGAGTTTCTTATAACCGATAATAGACCATGTGAGCTACATAGAATCTAACTATATAACCCTAGTTAGCAAAGCTGACTCGAACCCTACTAAGGAATGAGTCACCATACCCAACTATATAACCCTAGTTGTCAAAGCTTCCCTAATTCCTGCTAAGACACATGACACCATAATCAATATGTGGATCCACTCTCATAAGCCCATAGTGCAAATCATAACCTACGCTAGCAACAAAATTTTGGACTTGGGTAATCGATCCCTCATTGCTCAGTGCTAAATACTACTCCCAAAACATACATATAGCTCATAAGTTCATAAAGGTATAATTGAATACCAAATCTCCTTTGAAAAGCATGAAGACACATCGGGTATCATGCAATTCTCATATCATAAGTTCTTGAAGCAAAGCATAGCCATAATTCAAATCATATTTTTCTTTCTAAATTCATACTTGAAGAATTTGCCATGCAATTTCATAAATTCATAAAGTCATGATATCTAATCATGTCCAATTTCAGTTGAAAATATGCAATTCGATGGAGTCATGCTAGAAAATCAACTTTAATGCTTGGGCTTTTAAATCCAATAAAGGAATCATGATCAAATCATAAATATGTAATAATAAACCATGAATTAAAGCATAAAAAATGATTTCATAAGTTTTCTCCAATTTAGATCAAAACCCTAATTTCACAAGTTCATAATTTAAAATAAGAATCGGGGGTTTTGGGCACAAGGGTGAGAGGAACCCATTTTTGAATACCCACATACCTTGATTGAAGCTAACCCACTTGAAATACAAAAGAATAGGAGACTTGATCTTGGAGCTTGAGAGAGTTCTTTTTCCTTTTTGGGAGATGAATGAGGTAATGAGAAAGGACTTAGGCTAATAGGTTTAGAAATTATGCTAAAAATGGTCAAAACAACCTCACTTAGGAGTTAAAAGGGTGGGTAATGACTAAAATACCCCTGGGACTTAATTAAGAAAAAGCTGTTTTAAAATTCGGCTTCTGGTTCCATGGGTCCCTTCCACGGACCGTAGAACTAACCACGATTGATGGACTGGAGTCGTGGTTCCTGAGCCAAAATTTGAGGCAGCAGAAGGCAGTCTACGGGTCAATATGATGGACCCGTAGAATGAATCACGGGTTGTAGACCCAAGTCATCATTTCTGGGAAAACAGCCATTCTCTGAACAGGTTTGACGGGTCATCTCTATGGTCCGTGAATCAAACGATGACCTGTAGAAATAACTCATGGTCCCTAGGACCAAGTCAGTCCTCAGGTCTGATTCTACGAGTGCATTCTATGGTTCGTATAAAAAATCACGATCCATTAAACTCACTCGTAGTCTCAAACCAGAGACTAAATTTTACAAGTCTAGGATTCACGACTCAGAACCACGACTCGTGGTTTAAAGCACGAACCGTGATTTTGACTCGTGATTTCTGGAACTTAGGATTTTTTAGAGATTCTTTTCTAGACAGCTGGATAGATTTCCGGGGTGTTACATCCTTTCACCCATTGAGTCCCTAAGTTAAATTAGTTCTCCAGTTTTCAGTTTAGTCTTCAAGACCTAGGGTTCCTGAATTTCATGATTTTCTTGTATCTAAGTTATCATTGCTATGTATGAATGTTATGTTTTCTTGAAGTCTAGCATTGTTATATTCTCAGAATTTTCAAACCCTCAACATATTGTTAAATTCATGACTTTGAACTATGATTATAAACTGCATTATCTAATCAGAATCTTGCATTGTTAGGAGTAGTTCAATTTATTAGGATTGTGGGTTATGAACACCCGATCAGTTTAAGACTTCATGCATTTAAGTCAGATATTCATCCATTCAGAACTACATGATTAGAATGCTTTCAGTCTTAGTATTATTTTGCATTCTCAAGAAGTCATTATTTTGAACTATCCAATATGCCAGTTTATTTATTTATTTAGTTAGGAGTAGTACTGAGCACCAAGTAGACGAGGGGATGAAGGCGCACCAGTCATCTAGGCTGAGACCTTCAGTAAAAGTCCTTAAGTCTCAGAACTATGGCACCCTGTAGGTTCTAAAGGGTTACCCATCATATCAGGCTTGACATTTTAGTCCTTTTTGGATATTAGAATAGTGGATCCATGCCAATAAATGTTCATACCCTTGACAAGGTATGAATTCCCTTCCAGCTAGGGTTACAGGTTGGCCCTATTGATAACTCATCTTGGGGTATGTCGGTTAATAGTATCTCCCACAGTTTAGATTGAGTATTGCATGACCTTATAGTCAGTTGTTTAGTTTACTATTATATAGTTGCATGTTTATCTACTTGGTCATTGCATCAGCTTTATCTTTCAGTTTCATATTTTAGTTTTATCCTTCATGTGTAGTTTAGCTTATTATATCCAGCATATATATATATATATATATATATATATATATATATATATATATATATATATATATATATATTAGTGCATATCCCGTATGCTCAGTACATTCGAAGTACTAACGCATATTTTTGTGCCACATCCTATTATGATGTAGGTTCAAGCGTTCAGCATCCAGATCGTGCTTAGTCTGATTTACCAGCCTTCTCAGCAACAGAGTTGGTGAGTCCTTATATTCTGAGAACGTGTTTTACATTCATTTATTTCAGCCTTTCATTCAGTTTTCAGACTTTTAGAATTAGCTGGGGGCTTGTCCCAGCAACTCATCTCAGTAGAGGCTTTCTGACATAGAGTTAGTTTTCAACTTCTGTAGTTAGTTGGCATTTCATTCTTCTTTATATACTCAGAGATTCTTGGTTTACTTTCTAAACTTATGTTACTAAACCAGTTTAGCTTCTGCACAAATTTTGTTTTAATCAGAATATATGGCACATGTCAGGCCATGGGTTAGCTTGGGGTCACTTGTGTCTCTAAGTATCGTGTTGCATATAGAGGGTAGCCTCGAGGGGTGAAAAACTTTGAATCAGAGCATCAGGTTTAACATTTCTTAGGGTGTCTAAAATCCACGTCAAGTAGAGTCTTTTTAATGGGTGTGAAGCATGCCACACCTATGGGAGAGAGGCTAAGAGATGTTTTTAGGAAAAATTCCCTTCTTTTTATTCTATATCATGTGATAGAGTGTGAAATCTATTTCCCGTGGGATCATCTCTTGTCTTCGAGCTAGGAAGTTGATTTCCCGTGGGTGTTTAGCTTATCTAGCATATGTCCGAGATGTTAGTGCTGACCCCACTTCTCCTGAGTCTATTCCTGTGGTTAGAGACTTCCTCGATGTGTTTCCTACCGACCTTCCAGGCCTTCCACCTAAGAGAGATATTGATTTCACTATTGAGCTAGAGCCGGGCACTAGGCCTATTTCTATTTCTCCTTACCGTATGGCTCCTACTGAGTTGAGGGAGCTTAAGGAGCAGCTCCAGCATCTGTTAGCTAAGGGTTTTATTAGACCTAGTGTGTCACCGTGGGGTGCTCCTGTTCTTTTCGTGAAGAAGAAGGATGGGTCGATGCGCATGTGTATTGATTATCGGCAGCTGAATAGGGTGACAATGAAGAATAGGTATCCGATGCTGAGGATTGATGATTTGTTTGACCAGCTTCAGGGTTCAGTTGTGTTTTCGAAGATTGATTTGAGGTCCGGCTACCATCAGTTGAAGATTAGGGCGGAGGACATCCCTAAGACAGCATTTTGGACACGTTATGGCCATTATGAGTTCTTGGTGATGTCTTTTGGTTTGACTAATGCCCCCACAGCCTTTATGAACTTGATGCACAGGGTTCTTGGCCCGTATTTGGACTTATTTGTGATAGTTTTCATAGACGACATCTTGGTATACTCGCGTAGTAGAGATGAGCATGAGCAGCACTTGAGGGTTATACTCCAGACTTTGAGAGATCATCGGCTTTATTGGCCAAGTTCTCAAAAGGGCGGATTTTGGCTTGAGTCAGTGCATTCAAGGGCACGTGGTGTCTAAGGATGGGATTAGGGTTGTCGGG